>OZ004707.1:170840562-170903062 GCA_963924515.1 Vespertilio murinus | reverse complement strand
CAGTCTGATGAGAGAAAAAAAATAGCCACGAGGAGGCCCCGAGATTATTTTTATAATGTATCAGAAGTTATTTCCAGCAGAATTTAAAACAAAATAAATATCATGTTGTTCGTACTCATTTGAAAAGAAAATGTTCACCACTTGACAGGAAAATCACTTCCCGAGCAAGATACTACGTTCTAGTTTCACGTTCCTTCAAGACGCTGAGAAAAGGTGTAATATTTTTAATGTCCTCTCCTAATTTATTTAACCATGAAACAACCATACGAAGTTTCAAGCTAAGAGTAATTTTTCTCGTGGATAATATTTTTTAAAGAGGACAAATGATAAATTTAGGAGGAAATGGAAATGAGTTTTCACTTTGAGTGACCTCCAGTGCGTAATGAACCTAAGAAAGGGAAGGATATTGTAACTGGGTGTACTTCAGGTTATAAGAAGAAAAGTAAACAAAAACAAAAATAAAACACAGGCTTAATAGCATTTGTCCCGAATCAGTCCAAAAGAACCATTTGCTCCAAGTTTAAATTGCGTTGCATGATAAAATTAAACTTTTAAACATTGCCAATATTCTGCATGGTCTTCCAAGATTTTTGCTAATTTGTTACCTATATAGAGGTCACAACAGACTTGTCCCTATGGAACCACATGGCTAGTGATCAACCCTCGGCTGCACCTACAAGATTTGTATGTTTGCTTTCCTTGTTCAAATTTCTCCTTCACGATCACGTATTTGTGTTTTCATGTTTCACATAGTGAACACAATTATCAGACACTGTTCAGAGAAAACTTATTTGAAGCTTCAAAATGAAGTGTTTTTCAGGAATCTGAGTCAATCATAATTCTGGCCATTTGCTAGTTCCTCTCCAATTTGATTGAGAGATTATTTTTTTAAAAAAAACCTAATATTTAATTCTTAGGTGGGAACATTTGTCACCTTTTTATATTTCAGAGACAAATGTAATATGTTTATCTTGGTCAAAATCTTTTAGAGGTAAGATGTATACAGTTTAAAAGAGGGTGACAGTTTACAATCCTCAAGCTATTTCTTTTTGAGACTATACACTGGTTGGAAAGTTTACATCTGTATGTGGCCGTGAGCCAAGTAGATAGGCAATAGAATCTACCAAAGGAGCTAAGTTTAATGCAAGTCATGGTTTTCCTTCTTTCTGTGAGTATTAGATTGCCTAGTTGTCTCTCACAGCCCTCTTGCCCGCCCCCTAAGATATGGGTATAATGATTTTCAAAGTTTCAAATATATGTTATTCCATTTCTCTTATGCCCTCACAACTGATATAGATAATTTAAAGTTAAAAGTATTTCCATTTTCCAACAGTAGAGGAAGCATAATATGCTATAATAACTAGCTTATAGAAACTCCTCAAGATGGTACCAATTATCATCATATTCAATATGGCCAGCTCAATTTTTTACTCTTCTAAGGAAGGGTCATTCTTGTTCTAATCTTCTCAGCAACTCTGATTCTATATTAACACTTGGAATGCTTTTTGAAACTTACTTATAGTTACCCTGTATTCCTTGCTTATTGAGGTCTGAATGTCTGAGTCCCACTAAAATGTTGGAAACCTAATGCCCAATGTAATGGTATTGGGATGTGGGGCCTTTGGGAGAACTTAGGTCATGAAGGACATTATGTTCTAGTAGAAGAGACCCCACAGATATCTCTTGCTAGGGTGACCAGATGTCCCGCTTTTGGCGGGACAGTCCCGATGTTTAACAGTTTGTTAAACTGTTAACAAGTTTTTAACAATTTGTTGTCCCAAGACTTTTTGAAAACGCCGCAGGATGCGGGACAAATTGTTAAAAATCGGGACTGTCCCGCCAAAAACGGGACGTCTGGTCACCTTACCCTTGCCCCATCAAAACCATGTTGAGGACACAGCAAGACCAGCTATGGTCCAGGAAGAGAGTTCTCACAAAAATATGACCATGCTGGCACATTGATCTTGAACTTCCATGCCTCCATGCCTCCAAAACTGTGAGAAATAAATGTTTATTGTTTATAAGCTACCCAGTGTGTGCTATTTTGTTATAGCACCCTGCATAAAATAACAAAGTGCTCCCTAAAAACTATGAGGACTCAAGTTTTGTACTAATTAGTTTTGTATTCCATTTAATGCCAAGTAGAGTGTCTTGTTCACAGTAGGTATTTATTAAATGCTGATTTAAATTATTTAAACTAAAAAAAGCAGCCAAGGTCCTGAAAACAATGTTTAAAATGAAAATTTAAATCTAAGTTGCTGATAAAAATATCAACTTAAACCGAAACCAGTTTGGCTCAGTGAATAGAGCATCGGCCTGCGGACTAAAAGGTCCCAGGTTCGATTCCGGTCAAAGGCATGTACCTTGATTGGGGGCAAATCCCCAGTAGGGGATGTGCAAGAAGCAGCTGAACGATGATTCTCTCTCATCGATGTTTCTAACTCTCTATCCCTCTTTCTTCCTCTCTGTACAAAGTCAACAAAATATATATTTTTAAAAATATCAACTTATGCATATGAATATCAGATGCTACTTGGCTCTAATATTTCAACATTTTCACACTGTGTATACTTTCAAAAAGATTTGTTACAGAGTAGTGTAAAGATTTGTTTCATTGTCTATCTTCATGGTTACATCTTAAGTTCTTGAAGGGAGACCCTACATACATCTCAGTATCTGCAAGGTCTATACTCCGGCCTAGTGCATAGTAGCTACTCAATAAATTTTACTACCTGAGTAGATGAATGGAAAAATAATAAATTAATAGAAAGACTCAAAAAATAGATCTAAATAAAATTATCTATCATTATTTAAAATCTCTAGCTTTGTGAGACAAGCAAAGAAGGAGACAGAAAGTGGAAATCAATGGAATTTTTACGTGAACTGGAATCATGATAGTTTCCTGTGATTTACAGAAACATTGGAGTTTTTAGAAGGTTTATAATGTAAGACTGTTTAAGCACATGAGACTTACTAGTTAGTATAAGTAAAAGTAATTTTAAGAGGTCATTAGTAGTGAAAGAACATCTCAGGTAACTTATTTAAAATATTCTGAGATGTATCTTTGCTAATTATGTCTAAAGATACTTACAAAAACATTAAAAAACATATCAGGCATCAAGTCTCAGAGAACCTAAAACTAGAATTTGGGAGGAACTTCTGGTAATCAGTGATAGGTCAATTTTCTTGACATTCTTAGGTTTCATCTGAGAAAAGGAGAACACCTAAAAGAGCTGGGAAGTCAATTTGTAGTATCTTCATTTTATTTTTTGGGGTCTATATTCAGAGTATAACCAACCAACAAAAGAGACAATCAGTGTGTTGACTCGTGAAGTATTTGAAGATCTATTCTTAGATCTCCCTTACCTTTCCAATTGCAACCTTTTTTACACCATTCAGAAAGAGCATCTTTTCATTTTGTTGATAGTTTCTTTGTAAAAGCTTTTTAGTTTGATGTAGTTCCATTTGCTTATTCTTCCTTTGTTTCCCTTGCCCCAGGAGATATATTGCTAAAAATATTGCCATGAGGGATGTCTGAGTTTTACTGCTTACGTTTTCTTCTGGGCTTTTTATGGTTTTGCCACTTACATTTAAGTTTTTTATCCATTTTTAGTTTATTCTTATGAATGGTGTAAGTTGGTGGTCTAGTTTTGTTTTTTGGTGGGTTTGTTTCTGTCCAATTTTCATAACCCCATTTGTTGAAGAGACAGTCTTTACTGCATCGAATGCGCTTGCCTCTTTTGTCAAACATTAATTGACTATCAAGGCATGGTTTTATTCCTGGGTCCTCTATTCTGTTCCAATGGTCTATGTGCCTGTTCTTATGTCAGCACCAGGCTGTGTTTATTACAATGGCCTTGTAGTAGAGTTTAATATCTGATTTTGTGATTCTTCCAACTTTATTCTTCTTTCTAGGATGGCTGAAGCTATTTGGGGTCTTTTGGTTTCATATAAATTTTTGGGATATTTGTTCTAGATCTGTGACACATGTCATTGGTACTTTAATAGGGATTGCATTGAATCTATAGATTGCTTTGGGTAGTATGAACATTTTACTGATTTTAATTCTTCCAATCCATGATGCAGTATATGCTTCCACTTATTTGTCTCTTCAATATCTTATAATTTTCCAAGTATAGGTCTTTTACTTCCTTGGTTAAATTTAATCCTAGGTACCTTATTTTTTTTTTCTCTTGCAATAGTAAATGGGATTGTTTTTAAATTTCTCTTTCTGATTGTTCATTATTATTGTATAAAAAATGCCACCAATTTCTAAGTACTAATTTTATATCCTGCTACTTTGCCCAATTTATTATATTTATTAATAATTTATATTATAAATTATATTATATTTAAATTAATAATTATAATAATAGATTTATTAAATCTAGTGGTCTTTGTAGAGTCATTATGTATGGTTTTCTATGTACAATATCATGTCAGCTGAAAAATATGACAGTTTTACTTCCTCTTTTCCAATCTGGATGCCTTTTATTTCTTCTTGTCTGATAGCCATGGCTAAGACTTCTAGAATGTTCAATAATAGTGGAGGACACTGTGGAAAACAGTATGAAGTTTCCTCAAAAAAATTAAAAGTGGAACTGCCTTTTGACTCAGTGATCCCACTTCCAGGAATATGTCCTAAGACTCTTGAAACACCAGTCAGAAAGAATATATGCACCCCCATGTTTATTGCAGCATTATTTACAATAGCCAGGGTTTGAAAATAGCTCCAGTGCTTACCAGTAGGTAAGTGAATAAAAAAGTTATGGTATATTTATAAAATGGAATACTACTTGGCTGTAAAAAAGGGAAGAGAAGGAAAATCTTGCCTTTTTGCAACAACATGGATGGACCTGAAGATTATTACGCTAAGCGAAATAAGCCAGTCAGAGAAAGACAAATACCATATGATCTCACTTATATTGTGGAATATAATGAACAAAACAAACTAACAAGCAAATAGGAAATGGAACAGATTGACATCTGTCAAAGGGGAGGGGGGGTTGGGGGACTTGATGAAAGAAGGTGAATAAATTAACCTGTCTAATTAGCATAATACTCTTTTATTAGTATAGCTGTTTTTATTGATTTCAGAGAGAGGAAGTGAGAGGGAGAGAGGGATAGACACATCAAGGATGAGAGAGAATCATCTATTGGCTGCCTTTTGCATGCCCCCTAGTGGGGATTAAGCCGGTAACCCAGGCATGTGCCCTGACTGGCAATCCCACCGTGACCTCCTGGTTCATGGGTCAACACTCAATCACTGAATCACACCAGTTAGGCTAAAAGTATTTTTATATGGCTGAAGTATTATGCTTGATTGAGTTTTGGTTTATAATTAAGACAATATATTTCCAATTATTTTTACTGATTTTTTTTCCTCATGAATATGGCCTCTATTATGAGAAAGTTGTTTGTTTGTTTTACAGATTAAGAAACTGTTAATAATGAAGGTTTGTGGAATCTTTCAAAACCCCACACTTAGTAAGGAATAAATTTAAATTTTATCTTCTGACCTCAAATTATATACTTTATTACATGTCTAAGTTATGATAGGCTCATGGATTTTTCAGAAAAATGGTACCTTATATTTTTTCTTTTTTTTTCCATCAAAAAAGAAATAACCTTTAACAACTTATTATTTTTTTATGGAGATAAAAAGAGACTTTGCTTGGGAAGATGGGCACAGATGACTTTTCAATTAGTTTAGCCTATATTCAACTCTCAAGTGTATAATTATCCTCTATAAAGATATTTATATCCGAAAAATTACTTTTCTAATTTCCAGTTGGCATGCTAGATTCCAAACTGCCTTCTTGACTTCTATTCTCTTGATTACTTTGAATCAGATTATAGCCCAGCATTACATTATTTTGGAGAGAAATTTGAGATAAAAAATACATGGTTTTGAGACCTTTATTCTAATCACCTTTCTTCACCAGAATATAAAGACTAGCATTTACTTCTAAAAACTTTGTTTATTAAAAGCTCTGATTATCATTTGAGGGCCCATGATTTTTAAAAAATTCCATAAAGGTAAAAAAATCCCAATAAAGTATGAAAGTACTAGTTATTTCAATGAAGAGACATATTACCTCTATTTCTCCTCCAATAACAAATATTAGAGCCTTCTCTTTAGTGAAACTAAGGAACATAGTTACTAAAAAATGTGGAGTTGGCATTCTAGATTATCTCTAGAATTTAAGTTTAAGGACAACAAATACATTTTTATTGTTTTAAGATTCCATTATCATTACACAATACCATATTGTTAGACAGAGTAGAAAATTGAAGCAGCTTTTGCTTGACTATTTCCAGTTGGGTAGCTTTCTTTTCAGCTTTCTCAAGGAATAATTGAGAAATTCAGTTGTATTTATTTAAAGCACACAATGTGATGATTTGATATACAAATACATTACAAAATGGTTATCAGATTAAGATAATTAACACATCCATCACCTCACATGGTTAAAAAAATAACTTCTTCTTCTTCTTCTTCTTCTTCTTCTTCTTCTTCTTCTTCTTCTTCTTCTGTGTGTGGCAAGAGGCTTAAGATTGATGAGGTTACTCATATGGTTGTATTCAGATAATATTTTTAGGAGTTTGCTGGGCTAGACCATCCAAGATAGCTCTTCATCTTCCAGGGTCTCTCCTCAATAATCTTATCTCTAGGTTGAACTTTATCACACCTCTACTTGCATCACATTTGCCACTGTCTTATTGGCCAAAGCAAGTCACATGGTCAAGCCTGGAGTGGGGAAACTACATAAGCATGTGAATACTATGAGACATGATGCTTTAAGGGCCAGAAATGAAATAGCCTGCTGCAAGGGGAGAAATTTAGATGTAGTTCTGCTTGAGTTGGCTTATCATTTGTATCTAATCACCTATCTTCAAATGTTGCTTTCCTAGTAAGGATTAAAATAGTAATAAAGAAGATGGATATATATATATATATATATATATATATATATATATATATATATATAAAAGTACTTAAAATATTTTGAAGTACATATACAAATTAATTACTCTAATTGGAATCACATATTATTTGAATAGCCAAGATTAGAACTGAGAGTAAAGATAATATTTTGGCTACTAAGATTAACATAATCGCTAAAATCATAGTGTACTAAAACAAAAACTTTGGGCTAAGAAATAAAATGCACAGAGCCACCATTAAGCTGTGAACCTTTTAGGGTGTCAGTTAAGTTTTCTAGGCTTCTTCCCCCCCCCCCATATTAAAACAAATGCCTTGAACTAAATCACTTCATAACATTAGTCCAGCTCTTAAATTTGCCATATCCTTAACAAAATTCTTTAAGTAGCATTAAAAACATGCAAAAACAAAATGTAATCCAAATTCCCTGATCAATCACCCAACTATGCTGGGGTTTATGACGGATACATAAACATTGATTTGTGGTTATTAAGATTCTAAATCAACCAATAGGGTCCTTATAGCTGCCTATAAAATCTCAATCACAACAGAAAACATGGTCAGAGGGTATTCCACGATCCATGTTCCCTTGGATATGACCAGATAGCATCATAATTAGGACTCAATAATAGACAAGGTCCCCATGTAAGGCCTAGGAGGATATTCTGTATAAATCTGCACATATTATGATTAAAGAGAGAGAGAGAGGTTACACCGTCTAAAGCAGTAGGAAGTGAGGAGTGCTTGGTTATTTCTGGCCATCAGAGATATAGTACCAGGGATGTTTCTTTATATTTCTTCCAGGCTTTCTGCTTTTCCAACTTGATGAAGCGGCTTCAGTAACTGAGTATGTAGAACCCCTCCAACATCCCCCTTCTGCTCTGTAAGTACCTTTTTCTTTTTAATCATTTGGCTTCCATTTCTTTTTATTCTTCTTGCAAACACATCTTGGTAAGCCTTCAGCAAACTAAGACATTACCTTGTGTCTGAAGATCAACTGTTATTTGCAAGGCAGGGTTTTTGTCAAGCTCACAAATTGCTATTTATTATTCCTGTTGTCACTTATCTTCTTGCTCTTGGATATTTCTGTGCTTATTTTATGCCATTTCACATTATGTTTGTGGAATCTCCAAATAAAGTAGTTCATAAACTAGCTCATCTCCTTCCTTTACTTATATCCTATGCTCCTCCTATACATCGGCCCATCCATTAGAGGGGGAAGTTCTATATGGCATATGGACTCCATGAAGTACTGAACTATCCTCTGGACTCAACCTGGAATTTCCATCCAGGAATTACTTTCTGGCTTGAGTCACTGGCCCTTTAAGTAAGTTTTCTGTGACTTGAGCTAAGCTCCCTTTCACCCTGAGTCCTCCGCCTCTTAACCATAACAAAGTTAATCTTGCAAAGAACTGAATACTACACAGAGCTGTCAGACAGACCTTTCTGGGATCTTAGAAATGTTCTCTCTCTCTTTGCAGTCTGATAGTTTATCCACGCATGCCTATTGAGCACTTGAACTATATTTAATATGGTGAAGAAAGTGAATGTTTAACTTTTAATTAACTTATATGCAGTGGCAAACAGTTATTTTCTTGATTATTCTACACTCAGATGTTTCTTACGCTTGGATTACCCGTCATAATTCCCTCGATTATGAAAATCCCACCTATTCTGACAAGTCCAGATCTGGATTTCTCTTCCATGGAGCATCTTCCTGACATTGAGTCCACCCTGATCTGCCCCTTCTTGGAACGTGAGCTGTGCCACCACACTGGCAATTATTGTATACCGGTGTGTGTTGTAATTCAGCCTCTTCGCAGAGGTGTGCTTTTAAAAAATATATATTTTATTGATTTTTTACAGAGAGGAAGAGAGAGGGATAGAGAGTTAGAAACATTGATGAGAGAGAATCATCGATCAGCTGCCTCCTGCAACCAAGGTACATGCCCTTGACTGGAATCGAACCTGGGACCTTTCAGTCTGCAGGTCGAAGCTCTATCCACTGAGCCAAACCGGTTCTGGCCAGAGGTGTGCTTTTCTCGACAATCACACAGAAAACTCCTCGAGGTCAGAAACGATGTCTAACGTTTCTTTTGCATGCCTCTTGGCAAGATGGCATCTGCTGGGCACCTTGCATGGGTAAGTATTCATTGCATGGGTAACTATAGCAGGTTCCATCACGGAGCAGGGTGACTGGGAAGGTGGTGCCCTATTGACAAAAGCCACGCTATGTCCTCCTAGAAGTGATGGCATATTTTGATAGCCTTTTTGTGTGGCCCCAGAGAAGTCTCTGGGAACCACCATAGACAGTGAGAGAGCCTGCCAAGATGAGAACCGATTTCTCGACCACTGCAGTGTCCAGGTCAGCAATAGCGAACTGATTTCCTACCAATAAAAAATGCACGTAAGGCCATGGACTGCGGGAGTGAAATTCTAAGATTTCTCTCATGTGTGTAGAAAGCCACATGGTGGCTCCCACCACTAGTGATTTCAGACCTGTGTCATAGCTCTGTTTTCACTTTTTAACAACTTCTCGGAATTGTTGGCTCTGCTGTTTGGATAGCGTGTCTATTCAAACGGTCCGTGTGAAGACTCTTAGCCCTGAACTTTCTAGAGCAGAGTGAGGCCAGAGAACAAAAAGATAAAGCAAATAACAGAAACAGTGCAACTCAGTGCTGATGATTTTAAATCATCGCGACAAAACATTCCTGGATATCATGTGAAATTATTGATAAGTTTGAAAAGATATAACATAGTGAAGCAACAATAGTGTAATAGTAGTGTTTTTGAAAATAGTCAGCAATGTTCAGAATCTGTTTATATGTAGCATGCATTTTCAGAAGTAACAGCCAGGAAAACCTTGTTATTATAAACTTCACTGGAAGATCTCTGAGGTCCCTTCCAGCTTTAAAATGCTGAATATAATTCGGAATTTATGATAATTTGAACTAGGCTTGGCTGAAATTTACTTTTGTATGATCTATGAAGCAAGGATTTGCTAATAGTGTAAACAAGATTGCTAGAGGCTTTTAACCAAGCTGTTCTTAAAATTTTTAACACATTGTGCGATACAAATGGGTCTAACTAATTCCAAAATGATCCCCACCTATTTATGAAAGCGTGCAGCGAAAGTCTGTTACTTAGAAATGCGTTTGTTAGCAGCTACATTTACAGCATGAATTTGAAAGTAACGGATCTGCATTTCTTATTAGAGTCTATAGTTTTTGTTGTTGTTTTCGGTTGTTAATTCAGATTGTTTTCTTCAATGCTAGAATATATCAATGAGGTTTTTCTGTGATTAGAAATAACGCACCCAGCTGATGTGACTCAGTGGTTGAGTATTGACCCGGGAACAAAGAGGCCATGGTTTGATTCCGGGTCAGGGCATATGCCAGGGTTTTAGGTTTGATCCCAAGTATGAGGCATGCTGTTTCTTTCTCATAGATGTTTCTATCTCTCTATCCATCTTTTATTCTCTCTCTCTCTAAGAAATAATAATAAAAACTTTTAATTTTTTTAAAACAAGTGAAAAAAAGTCCTTATAAAAAAAAGACTATTTCAAATCAATGGTCTATTTAAGTGACTTATTTTCCCTCTTACTTACTATGTATCCCATTATCACTTTGAAAATATATTTCTTAGGCATTATTATTATATTACTGCCAACCCAAATGAGATTTGGCTTTTATAGCAACCAAATTACTCTTTGAGAAATAATTAAAAACCAAGATTTTCCTATGTTTAGCTCTAATTCTGAGATTTGTTTATAAGTCTTCAAAATACAAATAATTAATATTGAAACTGTAATATTAGGTTCACTCCGATGAAATCTTGATTTTTCTAAGAGTTTGTCACCTCAGTTTGTTTTTCTTGATGT
Source organism: Vespertilio murinus (assembly GCA_963924515.1). NCBI lineage: Eukaryota > Metazoa > Chordata > Mammalia > Chiroptera > Vespertilionidae > Vespertilio > Vespertilio murinus. Next base: position 170,892,236 of record OZ004707.1, on the reverse strand, counting down.
TAAAATAACTTTCCATGGATATAAAGGTTAAGAAAAAATTCTGTACAGTACTTTGGAACCAAAAATTTACTCTAGGCAATAGGGTTTTCCCATTTATTTCCCTTAAAAATAATAAAAATTCTAATCAAAACAGTATGACATTGGCATAAAAACAGACACACAGAACAATGGAACAGAAGAGAGAGTCCAAAAATAAGCCCATGCTTATATGATCATTTACTATAAGACAAAAGAGGCAAGAACATTCAGTGGATAAAGAAAGTGTACTCAATAAATGGTGTTGAGAAAATTGGACAAATACCTGCAAAATATAACACTAGAAAAAAAGTTACACCTTTTCAAGAATATGTTCAAAATGGAATAATGACTTAAAATTAAGACTCGAAATCATAGAACTCCTAGAAACAAACATTGGCCATAAAATCTCTGTCATTTCTCTTAGCAATATTTTTTTTTCGGATATATCTTCTCAAGCAAGATAAACAAACACACAAACAAATGAGATTACATCAAGCCAAAAAGTTTTGCACAGCAAAGGGAACTATCAAGAAACTGAAAAGAAAAACTACTGAATCAGAAATTATTTGCTAATAATGCACCCCATAAGGGCTTAATATACAAACTTTATAAAGAACTCATACAACTAAACACTGAAAGATAAAACAATTCAATTAAAAAATGGGCAAAGAGCCCTAACCGGTTTAGCTCAGTGGATAGAGTGACAGCCTGTAGACTGAAGGGCCCCAGGTTTGATTCTGGTCAAGGGCATGTACCTTGGTTGCAGGCACATCCCCAGTAGGGGTGTGCAGGAGGCAGCTGATTGATGTTTCTCTCTCATTGTTGTTTCTAACTCTCTATCTCTTTCCCTTCCTCTCTGTAAAAAAAAAAAAATCAATAAGATATATTTAAAAAAAAATAAAAATAAAGTAAAAAATGGGCAAAGGGTCTGAATAGAAATTTCTATAAAGAGGACATACAGATGGCCAATAGACATATGAAAGGATGCTCAATGTCACTAATAATCAGAGAAATGCATATTAAAACCACAATGATATATCACTCATATCTGTCGTAAAGGCCATCATCAATAAATCAACAAATGACAAGTGCTGGTGAGGATATGGAGAAAAGGGAACCTTTGTGCATTGTTGGTGCAGCCACTGTGGAAAACCATAGAGAGGGTCCTCAAAAAATTAAAAATGGAACTTCCTTATGACCTAGAAATTCCACTTCCAGGTATATATCCAAAGGAAAAAGAAACAAACAAAAAAAAACACAACGCTAATTTGAAACAATATATATTTGTACCTCTATGCTATCTATAAAAAGCCTAAGCAACCATCACAATCAAATGGACCACCAAACAGGCTGTGGGGTGACCACGCTGGCAGAGGGATTAGTGAAGGGTGATCAAACAACCAAATAGCAGGTTGTGTGGGACAACCAGGCCCGGGGGGGGGGGGCAGTTGGGGGTGAACAGACCAGCAGGGTGGGGCAGTAAGAGGTGATCCAGGAGGCAGGCAGGTGAGCAGTTAGGAGCCAGTGGTCCCAGATTGTGAGAGGGATGTCCAACTGCCGGTTTAGGCCCAAACCAGCAATCAGACATCCCCTGAGGATTCCCAGATTGGAGAGGGTGCAGGCTGGGCTGAGGCCACCCCCAGCCCCCTTCTTAGTTCATGGGTCTCTAGTTATTAATAATAGCCAAGATATGAAAGCAATCTAAGTGCCAATCAAAATATGGTTGGAGCCCTGGCCAGGTGGCTCAGTTGATTGGTGTGTCTTCCAGTACACCAAAAGGTTGTGGGTTCGATTCCTGCTCAGGGCACATACCTACAGTGCAAGTTTGAGCCCTGATCAGGGCAGGGTGCATATGGCAGGCAACAGATAGATGTTTCTCTCTCACATCAATGACTTTCTCTTTCCCTTCCTCTCTCCCTAAAATTGATTTAAAAATAAAAGAATGTGTGGATAAAAAAAGTGGTGATACACATATGATGGAATATTACTTGGCCATAAAAAGAATAAAATTTTACCATTTGCTACTGCATGGATGGACCTGTAGAATATTATACTAAGAAAAATAAATTAGACAGGAAAAGAAAAATACCATATGATTTCACTTATATGTGGAACCTAAATATAAGAGCAACATAGATGAACAAACAAAACAGAAACAGACTCATAGATACAGAGATTATACTGATGGTTGCTAGAGGGGAGGGAGCTTGGGGGAGCTAGGTGGAAAAAGCAAAGAGATTACAAAGTACAAATTTATAGCCACAATATAGGTATAGAGATGCAAAATATAGCATAAGGAATACAGTCAATAGTATTGTAATAACTATGTATGGTGCCAGGGGTGTACTAGAAATGCCACTTTGTAAAGCACATCATTGCCTAACCACTTTGGTGTATAACTAAAACTAATATAAAATAATACTGAATGTAAATTGCAATTGAAAATTAAAAAAATGGTAAGGAATTAAAAAAAACACAGCAAAAACTCTTCTGAAGATCTGCACTAATACATGTGCTATATTTTACGAAAATGAACACCAAGAATATCTACTTTGTAAATCTCATATAGAGTTTAGAATAATAATTTGAAAACCATTGAATTGAAAACACGATGTAAGAAATATTTGACATCACTTTCTACAACTAAAATATGCAATCAGTTCCACCAGAAGATGTTTTCACAACAATGTCTACCGTCTCCCTCAGCAAGCATATTTCCTAACTACCATACATAGGAATAAAAATAGAAATAAAGACCTATATATTTATAACATGTAGGACAGTGATATTTTATAGCACCACTGGCTAGATTCTAAAGGCCATGTTTCTACTATTGAAGAACAATGCCTATGAAAATATCAAACCTATGATGCAGCTTAAAACAATTATTTCTATAGTGCTTTAAACAGCTTAAAACGTATTAAACAAATGTTATTGTAATTTAAATATATATATATTTTATTGATTTTTTACAGAGAGGAAGGGAGATGGATAGAGAATTAGAAACATTGATGAGAGAGAAACATCAATCAGCTGCCTCCTTCACACCCCCTACTGAGGATATGCCCACAATCAAGGTACATGCTCCTGATTGGAATCAAATCTGGGACCTCTGAGTCCACAGGCCGATGTTCCATCCACTGAGCCAAACTGGCTAGGGCTATTATTTTAATTTTTAATAAAATAACATTAAAAATATCACTTGCCCTGGCTTAAGTTTTCTGTTTACGTTACCTTACTTTACCTTCACAAGAACCTGTGAAGTAGGAGCTATGATCATGTTCATTCAATGGATAGGGAAACTGAGGCCTTGAGGAAGAGAAAAACTTGCACAAGAGATCCCACTGGTATGTGGCAGAGGAAGCACTTGAATGAATATCTATCTGACTCTAAATCCTTTATTTTTATCCATCAAGTTATTGTCTTTATGAGTAGAGGTACTTTTAATTTATTTTTCTCATGATGTCACTTGCACTCATTATATTAAAACCTTATTCTCTCCATACAGCAAATATGGATAGGCCACTAATGTTCCTAAACTATGCAACATATTTTTGGAAAGCTTTAGAATTATTATGTTGGAACAGGTGAAGAAGCTAGTTCAATGCTTTAGATGTTTTGAATGGTGGTCTAACAATATTTGAATATAGTTATTGAGAGATTATTTTGCTTGGAAATCCAAGTTGGTGTCTCTTGTAATTTGATCTGGTTTCATCAGTTTTCTGATGTTAAGTTCTTCACCTGAAATTGTTTATACAATGACATGATTTTTTGAATCTCATTCATTTCAGGACTTCTCTTTCCCTTTGGTTGGTTGGAAAATGTAAGCTGGTAAGTTTTGATCGTTCTTCCCTCCCTCCAATAGAAAATTATTTATTGCTGGTAATGCAAGTAATTTTATCTAATAAGAGGGAATATGCTAATTGACTTCCATGCCTTCACAAGATGGTGGTGTCCACAGTCACAAGATGGCAAGTGCTCAGTCCCCTCAGCCCCATCTCATCTGGCCTCAGTCTCCCAGTCCCCTCAGCCCCATAGGGAAAGGCAGTTGGGGGTGATTGGGCCAGCAGGGGAGGGCAGCTGGGGACAATCATGCCAGCAGGGGAGAAGTTAGGTGTCATCAGGCCAGCAGGGGAGTGGTTAGGGGCAATAAGGCAGGCAGGCAGGTGAGTGGTTAGGAGCCAGCAGTCCCGGATTGTGAGAGGAATATTCAACTGTAGGATTGGGCCTAACCTGGCAGTCCAACATGCCTCAAGGGATCCCAGATTGGAGAGGGTGCAGGCTGGCCTGAGGAACAGCCACCTCCATGTACAAATTTCATGCACAGGGTCTCTAGTAAAATACTTATCTAGGAAGAATTTAAAATAAGAACTCTGCTAGATCATTAATTCTTTTTGTATTTTTAAATTTTTGTTTTATATTACTTTAAAAAATGTTTAAGGTATTACATATAGTATTACATATGCCTCCTTTTCCCCCATTGACTTCCCCCTGGCCACCCCCATCCCCAAGCATATGCCCTCATCACCCTTAGTGTCTGTGTCCATTGGTTATGCTTATATGCATGCACACCATTCCTTTGGTTGATCTCTTAACCCTCCCCAGCCCATCCCTGCCTTGCTCTCTGTATCTATTTTTGTTCATCAGTTTATGGTGTTTATTATATTCCACAAATGAGTGAGAAAATGTGATATTTATTTTTCTCTGACTGACTTATTTTGCTTAGCATAATGCTCTCCAGCATATAGAAAATGCAGTGATGTAAAAAAAAAAAAAATCATTTTTTTAAAGAAATTTGGTTTCTAGAGTTTCTCCATACATGAGGTTGAAAATTTGTGATCTCTAAATCCTTTTCAGGTTCATCTTTCTCTTTTAACTCTCTAAAATGAGCATTGCTCCAGATTTTGCAAAAAAGTATCACCAAAATCCTATATAATAAAAGGCTAATATGCAAATTGACCCAACAGCAGAACAAAAGATCACTACAAGGCGCACTGACCACCAGGGGGCAGACACTCACTGCAGGAACTGCCCCCTGGTGGTCAGTGTGCTCCTACAGGGGGAGTGTCACTCAGCCAGAAGCCTGAGCCAGGCTCATGGCTGGTGAGCACAGTGCTGGTGGGAGGAGCCTCTCCCGCCTCCACAGCAGTGCTAAGGATATCCAACTGCCAGCTTAGGCCTGCCCCTGAGCAGGCCTACACCATCAATCAGACATCCCAGAAGGCTCCTGACTGCATAGGGTACAGGCTTGGATGAGAACACTCCTCCCCCCCGCCCCCCCCACACACCAGTGCATAAATTTTGTGCACTGGGCGTCTAGTGTACAAATAAGAACTCAACTCAAAGCAAGATATTTTTATGATAACATTTTAATTCTGATTAAATTTTGCTTTGGTGGTCCTTAATAAGTGAACATGTTAGAAATAATCAGCGGAAAATAAAATAAAGAAAATATATAACTACACATTAAAAAAATTGTTGGGGGAGGTCAATGGGGAAAAAGGGAGATATATATACCACTATTTGTAATACTTTAAACAATAAAATAAGAGAATGTTAACTAAAGTTAGATGAAGAATAACATCTTATTGAAATATTTACATAATTAGATACAGCAACATTTATCTTGGTAAAAATAATGACTAAAACAAACCATCAGAAAGTATAGCTATTAAAAAGTTTTGATTTTGACAAAAATTGATTTCCTAATCAAATTTTCTCAAAAATTTTACACAGGGAATAACTTATTCCAATAAAAAATTATGATATAAGAAAAACAATGGATATAAGGAAATTACTCAACTATAATGTGTAACAAGTTGATCATGGAATTAGTTTTGTTTAATAGATTTATTCTAAAAATAAGGTGGCTTATAAATGTTTTTATAATGATAAAATATGTTCATAAATAGAGAGTCCAAGTATCAAAATAAAGTTAGAGGTCAAAATAGTCACCCATCAAATGGTGGTGAAAAAAAAGCAGGTTCAAAATATTTTGTATTTTTCCAAAATCTATAGTAAGTTTGATAATGATACTATCTCTCCTGCTTACCAACTCATAGAACTTTTGTGGTGATCAAATGAGATAATAATTATAGAAATGTTTTGTTAAATTTGAAACATTATTTAATAATGGTACTTAAATTTTTGGTTGTGAGACATTCTTAGATGAGTGCATAATTAGTAGAAACTGAAGTTATAGCATTTTTCTCAAAAAGCTTAGCACTCTCTGAGACTTCTTCACTCTGTCATCGACACCATGATTTTAACACATTTTGTGTACCTGAGGGAGGAAAGCTCAGAATTTCTTGGGACCTTTCTTTATCATAACCATAGAAATCCTATAGAATCAGCAAGTCATCAGATTACAGATCTATAGTCAGATTGGTGTCACACCTCAATTGTTACTCAGTTATAGCTTTATCCCATTTTATATAATAGATACATTTCTGGGAATTTTCCAAAAAATTTTTTTTATAAATAAAACTTTATTCTACATGTAAAAAAAAAAAACCTGATTTTAAGAAAACTCCTTAGAAATTTGGGTCAGGTGAAAAATTCATTGTGTATTTTTCTATATGTTCTGTCATTAAAACATGACGCACTTGTATTATTTTATTTTTTCAGAGAATAAGTTCTAAAGGACATGCTGAATGTGGTTAACTGAAGATTTGTTTCTCTGGCAAATCTAGAGGTTCAATGACACGTTGAATTAGTGTCACTGTGGTTTGGATTTCTACTTCAGAATAAATCTAAAAGCTTTAAATAGATTATTGTGATTAATTGAAAGTTTTAAGCAGGAGCAAAACAAAGGCAAAGAAGAAAGAACAAAAAGTTACCCTGTACTTCATATTTGAGGCAGTGTAGATGACATTTAAGATATAACTGTGAGAAGCAACTAAATTATAATTACAGTAACTTGACTGTGTGATCAATTTGATCTTTAGGGAGACGTGGAATAAAAACAATAAGAGAACAAATGTAGTTACACAAGATATCTTTTGTGAATATTGGCTTAATTCATTGTATGGAAAAAAATACATGAATATTTTTTAATGATTGTAATTATGAAAATGGTAGTAATGTATATTGTTAAAATTTATGTGGTTATGATCAAGTTAAATAACATGGTCATTGTATAACCACAGGGTTAAGCACACAGTAGTTTTCCAACGGAATTGTTGAAATTAGAACTGAGAGACCCAAGTTGGTATATTTCTGTCTGACTAGTAGAATAGAAACAGAATCAAAATTCAAAAATATATCATAGCAAAATTCTTTAAATATTTTAATAAAATCTAGGACTGGCAACAGGTGAGAGTATAAATCAAAAAATATAAAGGCAAGTAAACTAGAAGTCAAGACAATTGCCATTAGATTATAAATGAAATTGTATGGATTACTATGTTTCTCTAGGCAGTGTTTCCCAAACTTTTGACATATGTGTACCCTTTCTATAATTTTCATAATGCTGAGTACCCCTCATCAAAAAAGGATGTATTTTAATAACAATCAAAATATATTTATTTTTTATTTTTTTTGGTACATACACAAAATAATAATAAATGAAAAATAAAATTATTCATAATAAAATATAAATAAAAGTTATATGATAAATAACATTTATTTGGATTAATGAGAAGGATAAAATTGACTTGACTAATGAGAACGTAGAATTAGGCACAGCTAAGCACGGTGTAGTGCATATACCCACCAAACTCTTCCTGTGCCCCTGGGGGTACACGTACCACACTTTGGGAAACACTGCTCTAGGGGAAAACAAAATGAAACAAACAGAAGAAGCAAACAAGAAAAAAATAGAACAAATGTTTTCTGTTACTTATCCAAAGATGCTGTGAGCTGAGTGGTATGTGAGTGATAAAAGCAGCATCTTGAGGCTTTAATGCCCAGACCAGGTATGGAAAGGAGCGAATTCATTATCAAATGACATTAGTAATTGAAATGAGAGATAACTACATTAGCATGTTGAGTCACAATGTTATTTCCCCAGTAAAAAAGTTCAAGTGGATAGTGGTGATCACTAGGTTTAACTCAGTCCCAGCAAAATACATGCATTTTTCATAAAATGGTTGAAAATTTTATCACCTAAGTTATCCTATCTAAAAAGAGGTAATATGCAAATTGACCATCACTCCAACACCAAAGATATCTACCCCTATGTGGTCAAAGATGGCCTCCCCCATGTGGACACATGATGACCACCACAAAATGGCCAGCAGGGGAGGGCAGTTGGGGGCAACCAGGCCTGCAGGGGAGGACAGTTGGGGGGCAGGAGAGGGGTGTTGGAGGGCACCAGGCCTGCAGAAGAGGGCAATTTTGAGGGACCAGTCCTGCAGGGGAGAGCAGTTAGGGGTGACCAGGCCTGCAGAGAAGGAAAGGTGAAGGGGGGACCTAGGATTGCAGGAGAGGGCAGTTGGGGGTGACCAGCCCTTCAGGGGAGGGAAGTTAGGGGGAGCCAGGCCTGCAGGGGAGGGGTTTTGGGGGGCACCAGGCCTGCAGGAGAGGGAAGTCAGGAGAGGGAAATTAGGGGCAATCAGGCTGGCAAGGGAGCAGTTAGAAGTTGATCAGGCTGTCAGGGGAGTGGTTAGGGGGTGATCAGGCTGGCAGGCAGAGTGGTTAGGGGCAATCAGGCAGGCTGGCAAGTGAGTGGTTGAGTGCCAGCAGTAGGACATCCCTCAAGGGGTCTCAGATTGGAGAAGGTGCAGGCTATGCTGAGGGACATCTCCCCACCCCCGTGCATGAATTTTGTGCACCGGGCCTCTAGTCTTTTAATATACTTTATTCATTTGTGGTCAATTCTTCTGTATATTATGGAAGTGACAGAATAGTCTGCTTTTTCAGATCAGTCCAGATTCCATAAAAAAATGTTCTCTTATAAACAAAAGCAAATCTCTAAATGTATAATTAAATGTAGTTTACACTTTGAATTATTTTTGTGTAATTAAGTTCACAAATGAGAAGGAAAATTACCAGATATGCCCTGATTTTAGGTGTGAATTACCGGTATATGAACATTTTATCTATGATCTAATATCATGATATTTTGACATTATGTTTTTGTTCATTACTGTCATATATTGTACCCCTTAAAGTATTAATGGGACATCATTTCAGGGTCCCAAAAAACCACTCCCTGGTTTATACAAGGGATGCTTAAGGTCTAAATCCACCTAAACTAGGTGGGTAAAGTAAACAAAACAAAACAAACACATTTGCTTTCTTCCAGCCTTGACTGATATTTTCTCTTACTTTCTCCCTTACATCCTCTCTTTCTACATTCCCTGTGCTGTTCTGTGGCATCCCTTAGGGCTAGCAAATCCACATCCTGATGTTGCTGTCTGTCTGCCCCTTTGGCATTGTTCTCATGGAGGCCCTTGCTATTCCTCAAGTGAACTATTAACTTCTGCTTTTCACCTTCACTCTTGCATCCATTCCCCAATCCATGTTCCATTCTGCTGCCAGAGGTATCTATCTGAAATTTAAATCTGACTAAATGACTCACTCTTCAGCATTTAGTCTCCAATGCCACTCTCAGATAAAGGATCATCTCTTCAGTCACACTGGGTTAAAATGTCTCTCCTCAGGACTCCACATAACCTTTGGTGTGCATACCCCTACCATATTAATACATTTTCTTGTCATATGATGCCATTGGCTAAGTAACAGTGAATGCGATATTTTAATAAGTCTCTTTCACAACCTCTTGAAAATGGTAACTGGCCCTCTAGTTTTTCTTAATTTTTTTATAAATATTCTTTAAGAGGTAGAGGAGAGGAGAAGGGAGAGGAAGGGGGGAAATAGACGGGGAGAGAGCACTATCCTATCTACAAACAGCTGCTGTAAGTCAGTCACCTTCTATAGATGGTCTTGCTTAAGTCCTCACAGCAACTGTATGATGTGGGTATAATTGTATTTTATAGATAAAAATAGTGGAGCTCAGAGAGCTTACATTGTTAAAAGCAATACCTGTTGCTAAAAAATGAAGCCTGATGTATATGTATGTCAGATTAGCATAATGAAACTTTAAAATCTTACAATTTTATTTGTAAATTATACCTTAGTAAAGCCTCCCCTAAATATTTTTAAGTAGGGGTGGGAAAAATATTTGATTCCCAAAAGTCAATAGCTTTGCAGTATTACATTCAACTTCTATTACCAGGATCCTGATATTTCACTGCCTGAGAGCAGGTCAGGCCAGAGCCGTGGTTGGCAAACTGTGGCTCTTTGGCTCCTTGATTGTGACTCTTCCACAAAAAAACATTGCCTGGGCAAGTCTATTTTGAAGAAGTGGAATTAGAAGAAGTTTAAGGTTAAAAAATTTGGCTCTCAAAAGAAATTTCAATCATTCTGCTATTGATATTTGGCCCTGTTGACTAATGAGTTTACCGACCACTGGGCTAGAGGATCCTCCCGTAAATCTGAATAGACTTTGGTCTTTGAGGCTTGTTCTCCCATCATCTTACTCCCACAGACCGCAATGGGCCAACAATCTCTCACCTTGACACTTGGGTATTTTTGTCCAAAGGGATGATCAGTTCCCAGCGGAACCCCACCCCATATGAACCTTCAGACAGATTTTGCTTGGATCCATGTTCACTGTCCAACTCATCCTACCTGGAAGATGGCCCCCAAATCATGAGTCAACTACATAGACGTCAGCAAACAGGATACATTTCAGAGTCCAGAGGGGAAAAAAAGAAAGTACAATGTCTTAGAACACCATGTTTTAATGATATATCTCTTTAAAACTTCATACAGAGCACCTGGCGAAGGAGTTTGGGGCCAGTAGAATCAACTTTACAATGTTATAATATTAGAGAAACCTTTCATTTTCTTGGAACATAGACATTCATATGTTGACATGAAGCTGGTCAGGTGGCAAAAATAAAGTTAGAAGGGCAGAGAAAAGGCATCATGGCCCCTCCCTTGCAAAATGTTCCGGAAAGAGAAGGAAAGTTCTCCAGAAGCTAGAGCTCTGTCTGTGATAGGAAACCACCAGCTTGTGAAAGAATCACGTGGGCGAGGATCGTAGCTAGCAGGAACACTGCTTGTCACCCAAAAAAATGTGTCTATGCAAACAAAAACCTTGTGTGCTGGCCTATTGAGGAGAATTCCAAACAAAGGTCCATGATGAATTGGTTGTCACCATGGACAATGCTTTCCCTGATTTTGCCTTATTTTTCCCCTTCCCCGGTTCCCCGCTTCTCTCCTGATTTTGAACGCTCTCCTTCAGTCCCTAGTGCCTACAAAATACAAAGTTTGTAGGAAATATTTTTGTTCAAACACTGACAGATAACTTGAGAATTTTTAAATCCTGTGGACAATAGTACTATCTTAAATGTGCATTAGAAATGAAAGAGCATCGAGTCTTCCAGAAACTCCTGGTGTTGCACACTGAATAATGTATTAAGCAAAATAACCCAGCAAGAAAGAGTTCATTCGGTTTGATTTTGGGTAAGTCTGGGGAACATTTTATATTTTGCTTGTCTCTGGGTTATTTACTTTTCTAGGATTGGACCTCACTAAAAGCAGACAAATATTAATTTAAGGCTAATGGTAAAAGCAAAAGCAACATGGCACATTCTACATTTTAGTCTACTTTACCACAAATTTGTGTGACTGGGAAGAACGTAAGTTTTTGCTGTTGGAAAGAAAAATGTATTTATCACATCTGCCTACTTACAAAGAGTAACAATTTATATTGGGAGAGACAAGACAGTGGCTATGTCTTATATTTGTTGCCTCAGTAGAAAGAAGTAGGCAAGCAACATCTTCTACCAGATGCACTGGCAAACTTACTGTCTATATTCAATGCACATATACATAATGTTACAAAAACAATTACCAAGTTTAATATCACCACAATTCCTGTCTTTACACAAGTGACTTTGTAATATTTTTCCTTCTTGCATAATTTGAGTTTCCTTTTCTTTGATAGGAATTAATAATCACAAAAATTGTCATGTATTTTCAATTGTATTTTGAGGATACATATATATGGAAGGAGGAGACCTTTGAAAGTATATATTACAATAGTAAATGGAATGGTTCAATATATAAATAGTTTTCTATTACACAGATATTGCTTCTGGGGAAATATATACACTTAGTCGCCATATTATTATGATCTCCGAACGCATAATAATCTGACCACTCAGTTTATATCCTATATAATAAAAGGCTAATATGCAAATTGTCTCCTTGATCAGGAGTTTGACCAGCAGACAGGCCAGCCAATTGCCCCATGTCCCCTCCCCCTGGCCAGGCTGGCTGGATCCCACTCATGCATGATTTCATGCACCATCTAAATATATATATATAATAGCATAATAATATGGCCACTCAGTGTGATATATACACTGAGTGGCCATATTATTATGCTTTCAGAGATCATAGTAATCTGGTCACTCATGTATATTTGTATAGTATCCATATACATATATACATACACACACACACACACACACACATATATAATTATGTATATATATATATATATATATATATATACATACATTGTATATATTATACATACATTAGCAAACTCTGTCTACATATTTTATATTGATTCCTTTATTGACATTACATGGGAAGAATTAAGATATTTCTTATAATGGTGAAATGTTGATGTTGGTATATTGGGCTTTTTCCTGTATTTAATTTTATTTCAGATGGGAAATGAGGGATGAAGGCAGAAGACGGCCAATGACAAATTCAAATTTATACCCTAAGGACAGGATTTGATAGTCCAAGAACGTAGTACGCATTTCTTTGTAGTGTGATTTGACATTAATGTTAAGATAAATGCGCACCAAATAAAAAAATGGAATGATTTAAATAATTTAGGTCCAACTCAGCATTAAAACAATGGTTGCATTTAATAAGATAATTATTTTGTGAACCACCCACACAGACTTTCTGTATCAGATCCTCTAGAAATTATCACCTTTCCTTATTGAACAAATTGGTTGTAAACTCTTCTTCAGAAAATTCATAATAAAACAAAGCCATCAGAACAATGGTATAAATTGTTAGGTAACTATGGACATATATAGATATTTCATTACAGGTAGAGGCAGTTTGTGGGGATATTAAGCACAGAGATATTAAAAGTCCAGGGCAGGATTTTTGTATTTAGAGGAGTGTTTGTTTTATGGTGTTTTTTTTTAAAGATGGGAATAAGAGGAAAGTACTCGATAGACTAGGACCTCTAATATGAAATTTACCAGCAGTGTAAATAGCTATTCCCAGAACAACTTTAGATCTACCGGTAGAATTTAATGTCATATCGTAAGGACTTCTCCTTTACTTTTGTAAGCACGTTATTATTTCCCCATATGTTGAGCTTTCATACAGTCAGTTTCTTTGAGAAGAATGATACTATATTGTGTTATTTATATGTCAGAGGGAGATGGATACATTCAAGTGATATTATGGAATAGACCTATAATCACCATTGTCACATATTTTAGTGCTCTGTTAAAAGAATATCAGTTTTATTATTTATAATATTGAGTCTACAGTTTGTATTTCAAAACTGAAATATTGCGTGGGACCAATTATTATGTCTAGCTATCTAAATTAGTTTTAAAAATATTTCATTATACATACAGTCATTTAAATATTTGACTGCATTTCTTGCTGAGCTTCTAATAATCATTTTTAAAAACAAAAATTTGATTGATGATCCTTTGACCAGGAATTGAATCATGACCTCCTGGTTTATAGGTCTATGCTCAACTACTGAGCCACACCAGCCAGGCTATACATTTTTTTTTAATGCATTTGAGCATTTAGTATAGGGTTAGGGTTACTGCATCAACTCAGCTAATAACAGTTGCTACACCTCTCAGGTTGTAAAAGCTGAATTTAGGACCAGGGCACCTGTATGCAAGGGGGACATTTATGAACATTGATTGGATATTTGATACTATTAAGATATTATTATGTTTTGCATGTGATAATGATGCTATTATGGTTAGTTATTTAAAAAAAATTTTTGATGTTTAGAATTATATATTAAAACTAGAAGCCTGATGCATGAAGATTTATGCAAGAATGGGCCTTCCTTCCACTGCCAACACTGCCTTTGCTCTGGCCCAGAGCCGCCTTTCTGCCTTCCCATGCTGCCCGGAGGCCCAGAGCTGCTGTGGATGTGCTGAACTTCATCACCATGGTGATGATGTAAGCATCCTGCCCCAGGCCGCTCACTTCCTTTGTATGCAAATTAACCCACAATATTTGTTGGGTTAATTTGCATACCAACTACTGATTGGCTTGTGGGTGTCTCGAAGGTATGGTCAATTTGCATCTTTCTCTTTTATTAGTATAGATACTTATGAATGATATTATATGATGTAAAGATTTGCTTCAAAAAATTGTGAGAGGATAATAAATAGATGGGGACAATCGGTGTTTATTGGGACTGGATGAGAGTATGTGGGGATTTGTGATAGTCTTCCATCTTCTTTTGTGTATGTTTCAAATTATGGATGGTGAAAATAAAAAGACATTGGCTTTCTGCTGTGCATGATACCATTCACTATATAAAGTAAGTGAATAAACATATATCATTAAAGTTTTTTCTTTTCTCTTTCTTCTCCTCTTTTTCTCCATCTTTTCTTTCTCTATTTTTTTCTTTTTCTCTCTTCCATTTTTATGTTAGTACCAGGTGGGCAACACAATTCAATATTTGTGTATATTGTGAAATGATCATCACATTAAGTCTAGTTAACATCCATCACCTCACATAATCACAAACCTTTTTGCAAAATGTGGTGATACATTTTAGGATTTACTCACATTAGCATCTTTCAGATATAAGGTACAGCAGTATTTACTGTGGTCACATGGACTGCACTGCATCCCCAGGACTGGTTTACTTAACAACTGGAAGTTTGTACACTTTGCCTATCTTCATGTATGTTGCTCACTCCCATTCCCTCTGGCAAGCATCAATCTGTCCTCTATATCTATAAATGTGCTTTTTATTTAAATTTCACATATGAGATCATTCTGTATTTATTTTGCTCTGTCTGATTTATTTCCCTTAGCATAATGCCCTTATGATCCATCCATATTGTTGCAAACAGCATACTGGCTATTGTCAGTAATGCTGCAATGAACTCTCCCTTTTGTTGTTGTTGACAGTTGATTGTATTATACATTTTATTGTCTTAAAAAATAACTAATTCTATATTACATTTATTTCATTTACATGTTTGTCATCATTGTTTTCTAAATAATCTCAGCGCTAATTATTAAATGATTCATTAACTTGTGGTACATATTATATTAAAGCACAATATAATCTGTGCTAGGAACTGTTTCTGTGCATGGCATTCAATTTACCTGCTAAATTGTGCATCTATCTTGTTTATGTAATTTTATTACTAACTAACTGCCATGTTTTAATTTGTTATATATTAAAATATAATTTATACTTACATATTATATTTTTAATATTGTAATGTCATTATAATTGATTTTTTTCTAGCTACCTTTTACCCATTGTTTTTTTGGATGGTTACTAGTATCAATCATTGACATTTTAAAGTTATTCTGGTAAGCCTGTGATATTTTCTCTGCTACATAAAAAAAAAAATTTTTTTTGAGGGAGATTTGACATCTTTGTACTACTTTATTTTCTCCATTTAGGTAAATTGTTCAGCTTTAAATTCTTTCAATTTTTCTTAAGATTCCTCAGTACATTTTTTAGTATTTATAATATAATCTGTTCATGTCATATTAAGTTCATTACTGAATTTTTTGTTGTTATATTTTTTCTATTGTGGATGAGATCCTTAAAGTTTTCTAACTGGCTATAATATAACATGATAAAGCTACTGAATTTTATATTACATTTTCTTTCTAGTTATTGACCTTCGCTATTTTTGTTTAATTTAAGGTATTAATTTTATTTGATCCATAATTTGCATTTAATTAAAATTTTAGCCATATTTCTAGTAGTTTTTAAAAAAACTATTATTTTGGCTGAGTTACAAGAAAATTTCCAAAATACAAAAATAGGTTGTACTATTGCATCTTTTTAGAAAGCATCATTCTTTTAAACAAACATTTAAAGCAAGTTAAAAAAATTAAACAAATATTATATAGTTATCTGAAGTTGTCAGATAATTCTCCTTTCATAAACACAAAAGCAAACAAAAAACTTGAATTACCAACTTCATAATCATATAAAATCTGTATATATATATATATATATATATATATATATATATTTTTTTTTTTTTTACCTAATTCATTTACATCACAATGGGGAGGTGTTTAATGTTTACCGTGAGCAGCCTCGACACTCGGGACTAGAAGTGAGAAATACTTCTGCAATAGTAACAACTTCTGGCTTGAACTCTAAGATACAAAAGTTTGGTAGGAGCAGAGATAGATGCCTTTGGGGCAGTAAACTATATCCTTCAGGTTGAGAAAGACACTACCGATAAAGACAGCAAGAAGCCACCTGGAAACCAGGTGTGCTCAGATAATCAGCACCAGCCTAACTGAAATCCACAACGTGAAATTCCCAGATCTCACTTTTTTTTGGCTCCAAGGAATACACATTCTGTGTTGCCTACAGGATATTTATATAGATTAGTATTTTTCTCAGCTTGAATTGATAAATGTGTGTCTCACAAATGGTAAGGGTTTCTAAAAGTATGTATCTCTTAAAAACTTCAAACCCAGTTAAAAAAAATAAAAATGAAAAAGCATTTTCACAAAACACTTCTTGGGCAAATAAAATAACTTTTCACTTTCAAACAGAGTAAGTATTGCAAACTGATGTACAATGTAAAGTAAATGCAAAGTTAATGTTTCAGGAACTCTGAATACATGTCTTTACCTTTGTAAATAATGTTTTCATAAAATTTGGGGCCTATACTTAAGTAATGATGGCTCAATGTTAAAATACTCAGGAGAAGAAAATTTTTATACTAAGTTTCCCTTGAATTATTGCCATGGACATGTTTGAAGAGAATCAAATCTTTATATTATCTTGTTCCATTACAGCCCTAATCAAGTCCTCGAATCATGCCTTCCTAAAATGTAAGATACATGATTAAGGGTCCATTTTGTTGCTAATTCTCATTAGCGCTGATGAGCACCAAGCCCGTGTATCAAAGACATAAGAGACTCTTTAAGAACGAAGAAATATTAGACATATTAAAGAGGTAAGATATTTAAAATGTCTAGAGCATGATAGCCCTTTAAGATCACCATCATCTTAAGCAAAGTACTGAAAGGTGTGGGCAATGCACTCAATAAAAGGCATCCTGAACAGAGGAAAGCTCTTCTGAAAAGAATGTCAACTACCGTTAGCCACTGAAGACTAGGTAGCACTAGGAAAATAAATGAGTACCAACGTGTGTATGGATCTGCATGGAATCTTCTTTATTGAGAAGTTGTCCAGTCCTGCCTCCATGTTTTCTGTATAGAAACCACTTACAGAGTCTCTCTATATCCGTGGGCTGAGATAAGCTTCCTTGTCAGGGTCTCATCTACCACGGATCCTTTGTTTCTGTAGCTGGCAGCTGGCTAATAATTCTATTAGGTAGATGTTAAAAAACAAGTCAAATGATGCCTCACTCTTGATATCTCCCTAGTTCTCTTTTCTTGAGAAATGTGAATGCATATCTGTGGGGCCGGGAGGCTGAAGTGGCCACAACAATTTCCCTTCACATTCTTCATTTCACCGAAGACGTCTTTCAGAGTCTAACTATGTGCCATGGCGCACGCCACCTTTGGCTTTCAAGCTTCCCTTGCTCTAATGCAGTGTTCTCCAAACGTCTCTCACGAGGAGAATCACCTGGTGGAGTTGTTATAATACAGATTCCTGAATCCCAACTAAGAAGTTCTACACTAAAATTTTTGGGAACATATAGGTAAGATTATATACTTCACTAGTGCTCTAAGCTTACAAGTATACAATCTTACCTATATGTTCCCCAAAATTCTAGTTTAGCACTTCTGAGTTGGGATTCAGGAATCTGTATTTTAACAACTCCACCAGGTGATTCTCATCATGAGAGACATTTGGGAAACACTGCCTAATGTACGGAAAGCCGTTATTGCCAAGATGGGTTAGGAAAGGCAATCGTAGCAAATAAAAGCCTAAATTAAGAAAGAGAGAGTAAGTAAAATGTTTAATCAGATGAAATGTAATACTTATGTTAAGGAGCAAAATATTAAAAAGTCATTTTCTACGGAGTGAATTTAACATCAGCCAAATTTAAAGTTGTGGTGATATGATGTGATAATCATGTTTTCCCCCTTCGAGTTGTATTAAGGGATAGGGATTTATATACTCAGTAACTAGAAGAGGATCATAATGGATCAGACTGGAGGGATCTGTCTCTCTCCATTTTTTGCTGTCACTCCTACAGTGATTTTAATATTTTTTTCCCATGTCTTCGCTGATTTATGGTGCCAAACATTGTTTTCGAACACGGCTGGTTTTGAAATGAATGCCATACACTGCATGTTTCTGAGCGCATACAAACATTTTACAAGCGCAACAATGAAAGCTTTAACAACAAGAAATGAGAAAGACTGAAACGGGTAAGTCTCCTGCCAGTTTCAAACTTTACTAAACAGACTTATTGTGAGTTTTACATTTAAACTATTTCTATTACTTGACTCAAGCCTTATTATCTTTCTGAAACATGAAGGAAAAGGGAACCTTACACAAACCAAACTAACATCGCATTTGCTTTTTTTTTTCGTGGTTTTCAAATGTTTTGGGCAAAATTCCAGAGACACTGATGGATTTTATGCATTTAATTCATGTTAAACTGGACTTGTGATTTATACAGTGGCAGTGTGCTTGAGGTTTTTTTTTTCCCCCCTCTGCGTAGTGGCCAGAAATATTGTTAATTTATTGAATCCTTTGCAGAAAGTGATGTATGCCTTATGGGAAAACAGTAAAGTGGCTGCAATGAGTCATATAAATATATTTGATATAAAAGCATAAAACTTAAATAAAGATAACTTTTTTTCATGGATTACATCATAGATGTGATAAATGTTTCTTCTCATTAAGCCATTTCAGTGTAATTGAAAGAGAAACGAGGCAACGCGTTGCTCTCGCCACGTAAGCCTTTCCTGCAGCTGTATACAAACCGCTGCAGGCATCTCTTCCCTTTGTTGTTATTCAAATAAAAGACAGCCATGCACAGTATAACGGGCTTTATCTTCATATTGGAATTAGAAAAATAAACTTCTATAAATATTATAGTTAAAAAGATATCTATTTACAATAAGTTACTTGATCAGAATACTTCGGTTAAGGGCGCTGCTTACATGAGACTAAATGCTCTGTATTACTTTAAGTTAGTACTACAAATGGTTTAGCAAAGACACTCTCTATGACATCTTACCTACAGGTGTAGAATGACAAGGTGGAGATTGTGTTATAAACCACATACGTTTATTTTGCGAAATGCAACTGTTTTCTCCTGACGAATGGGAAGCACACGTGGAAATGGTAGCAGGTTTAAAAAGGGAAGCCACGCCTTCTAGAGGCTGAAGTTTCTCCCTAGCCACTAAGCTTCCTGGTGTCCACCACAGAGTTAGATACTTTTTTTTTTTCCCGAGTTAATAGGCTCTGGGCAACTGATTATGAAAAGTCAGTCGGATACTCTTTTTCTCTCTTGTCATTCTGTCTTTCCTCATACCTCTTCAATTGAAAACCTTACCCACACATGATTAATTTAAGTCACATGCACTTCGCAGGGTTTTTGCTTGGGAAGAGCTGAACCCCAACCACTAGTTCCTTAGAAGTTGTCATAAAATTCTATTACTATTGTTAGGAGAAACTCATGATATTACCACATTCTTTGTAATGACTGCTAAGTAGTTGACGTAGGCTCTCTTGCAATCTCTGCTGAAAACCTACCCTAAACAGTTACCATTATCGCCTCAATAACTAATGCATCATTGAATACCTTTAAATGATCCCATACTCATCAATATTTAGTGCAAAAATTAATTCTGTAAGTCATTCTGACATATGTTCAAAAAGGGTGATATCTTCTCCTGCCTTTAAAGCTAACAAACTATCAAAATATCACAATTTTTGTGATATCACCTATTTAAAAGTATTATTCATGCCCAAAGTAATTTAGAACAGAACTTTCTATAAATGAATAACAAGCAAAAGTCAATTTTTGATATTTTAATTTTAAAAAAGGTCTTTCAGAATTTTAAAAATATTTTGAACTATTGATCAACTTCTCACATTAAATAACCAAGACTTATCAAAACCAGTTGTCCTCTGATTCTGTATAATAAATCAACAGGAAACCAATTATGAAAGAAGTGGGTCATGATCTAGCTACGGCATCTTTCTAGGGCAGCCACAAGTCTAGCCCCTGTCCTACTCCAGGGGGCGCCATTCCCTTGCTGGTATCAACCCCATCTCCACCTCAGACTTTAGGAGGTACCTACAGGTGTGGCCTTATGTGGTCCCCTGAATTCATTATTACTTAAGAATACCTAAAACAATTTGTAGGCGATATATTTAACTTCCTTTTAACATTAAGGAAATATATCCCAATTTATTGGGAAAAGTACTTTTCATTTTAAATGGAGAAAATTTAAAAATTCTCTTTGAAATTCAAAATCATACTTTTTTGGCAATGAAACTGCAGTCATGAAGAATCCAATGGGGTTTTAAAAAAATTAACTCAACAGTCATGACTTTTAATAATGCTTACCTGGATGGACTATATTTAATTTTGCTTTCGTACAAAATCTGAACTTTGGTATTATTTCCCTTTGGCTACTTTTACATTGAAAACATAACTTAAAAGTTGGGGTGACACTGTGTAAACGTTAAGGAAAAAAAAGAGTCTGTGCTGTCCAGAATCTTCATCAGGACACGGAGAAGAATCCGACACAGTTAGAGGGCAACAGAGTGAAATCTTAAAAAAAAAATATATGGTTGAAGGAAACCTCTAAAGGTTATCTTTCTGCTTCATCCTGCTGGCTTCAGGCACACTTTACCTAAACTATTGTAGGCAGATGGGTATCTGGACTGTTTTTAAAGATCTTGGGGGAAGTAATTCCATAATCTCTTAATATCCTTTTTTATATCTAATCTATCTCTTCATTTAATTTACTTTATCTTCAGCATACATGGATAATGTTACCCTTTACCATATAACTCATCACAACCTTGATAATTGAAGTAATGTTTATATATGAAAGAAAAGATGACAATCTCTCAAGGCAGAAAAAAAAAGTAGTGTTATAATTTTATAGGAATTTTAACATTAATTGTGGATGTAAAAGAAGAATAAACTTGTGAAGTTTGAGACCAACTGGAGCCAAAGGTCGAACTCATTTTTTAATATGAGAAGATAATGCCACTTTTAGCAGGCTATTTAACCTTTTCTCATAATGAAAAAAAAAAATAGTCTACTTCCAAACATGAATAATCTTTGCATGATAGTTGTTATAATTACAGTAGCTATTTTTTTAAGGTAGGTTTTTTTTAAATTGATTTTTTTTACAGAGAGGAAGGAAGAGAGATAGAGAGTTAGAAACATCGATGAGAGAGAAACACCAATCAGCTGCCTCCTGTACACCTCCCACTGGGGATGTGCCCGCAACCAAGGTACATGCCCTTGACCGGAATCCAACCAGGGACCTTTCAGTCCACAGGCTGATGCTCTATCCACTGAGCCAAACCGGTTTCGACTACAGTAGCTATTTTTGAGATTTGCATAGAATTCTGGTTTTCACTGATTTCATATTTAGTGCTTGGTGCTGTTTGTGCTGTTTTTTTTTTTTTATCACATCTGTAGTATATTTACATATCATCACATTTCTAATTATTATTATTAATAGATAATGGCTAACTGAAGTTTGAAATCAAAGAAGCTGATATATCTGCCTTTCCCAAAATTTCTTATAAATTTAAGAAAGGCAAATTAACCTATAATTTCAGAAGTATGATTATGAAATAATGGTATTAAATATATAATAAATTTTGGCAAACTTCTGTGATTCTTTTCTAAGCACTTACATTAGTAGATTGTATTATTTTTCAGGTATTATAAAACTCCTCATTTGAAAATTCTCTCTTTTTTTTTTTTAGAGTTGGGCCAGCCAGCCAATTTAATTGCGTGAAATTAGATGGCGGGGGTGGGGAGGGGAGGGGATGAAGAATTAAGCACCAAAAATATAATCCAAGCTTATTTTTATTATATAATATTATAAAGGTATAACATTAGATATTTTATTTTTAGCTAAATGGAAGCATATATATTAACTATTAGATAAGTTCTTTGATAAAATTTTTCTTTTATAATTTATTACTCCTTTGGTTGAGATTCAAAAAAAGGGAGTTTCATTTTATCTCTGTTCTAGTGTCAATGTTGGTTTTGTGTTCTGTTGTCATGCATATTTTAATTTTAAATGATGCTTAGTTTTCTGCCTTTAACTATGGAAAACAGATGTTCTTAAATATAGCTACTTCCCAACATGTATAGAATCGGTGCACAAGAGTTTCTATATTTTGTAGAGCTCTGGCTTTCAGTGTCACTGTTTTTTATTTTATTTTAAAAACTGTATTACATGGTAGTTCAGCAGCAAACCATTTGTAATTTTTTATTCATGTTCTCTTTCTCTCAAGTATTTCTTCTTTAAATACAGGATTTGAGCAATGTATTTCAGGCAATCCCTTTTGTGTTTGCAGAATAGTCTTAGTGCAGGAAAATGAGCCAAATGTTCAGAGCAATTTTCCTTTCCCAAAGATAAAATTTCTCTAAGAATGAGTTCCTCAAATCATAACTTTGTGTGACTAGTGCAAAAATTATTGCAAAGAAATTTAAACAATTTCTATGCTAAAATATCAAACATAAAAAGCCTAGTTTTAATTGGGTTTGAACTGGTGACAGGTGGTAATTTACCTACCTTGGTATATGTTGAGAACAAGCATTTTTTTTTCAATCATGTGTAGGCGTGTATGTATATGGGTTTATATTGTTAGCACCATGACCTATGAAGTTACTAACTTCTGTGTAGTGCAGCCGACTAAGAACTAGGCCTCTATTTTATCAAGCAAAGCATTAAAACATTAGTGGTCCAAGTCATGGGAGCAAATTCAGGGAGAAAATGATTCATTACTATGTTCCTGATGTGTTTCCTTGTTAACATTTTTAGCTCAAAGAGATACCTCATAAATGATACAGTGAACACATGTAAATATTTTGTCCTAGTAAAACACTGCTGCTTTACATGTAAGTTTCATACCATTGCAAAAGCCACACCCTAATTCTTGCTCACCGATTAAATGGGTGCATTTATTCGCCACTTGAGGGTTTTTCTCACAAAATAAATAATTTTCCAAATTCATGCTTGTCATTGCATCATGCTCCAAAGTACTTTGGTCAGATCAAAATCCTCATCTCCAGAATGAATAATACAGCCAAATGGGTATTATTATTTATATTTAGGCTTTTATCAACTGCTATATAAACTTGGAAGTATTTTAACCTTTTCACTTCCTTTGTCCTGAAAGGTCTCAAGTCTATCTTCTACACGGGAACTGTACTTAGAGCTAGATTTACTTACTAGATTTACTATTTGCAGAACAAGTATTCTGCAAATACTTGTTCCTTTTTAAAACTCAAAATTTCTGCGATCCTCTACAGACACTTCTTCATGAATTTATCAACTGTAAAAGGTTTTAATGCCAGAGCAAGTTTTTTTCCCCCCCAGTTAATACACATTTGCCGCTGAAACCGGTTTGGCTCAGTGGTAGAGCGTCGGTCTGCGGACTGAAAGGTCCCGGGTTCGATTCCAGTCAAGGGAATGTACATTGGCTGCGAGCACATCCCCAGTGGGGGGTGTGCAGGAGGCGGCTGGTCGATGTTTCTCTCTCATTGACGTTTCTAGCTCTCTATCTCTCTCCCTTCCTCTCTGTAAAATATCAATAAAATATAAAAAAAATACACATTTGCCTTTTATTGCAACACCATGTCTTTGATTTGCATTTTAAAATAAGCTCGGTCTAAATATCAGTATTTTTCAATAAATTAAACTTTACTATACATTTCACCATATATAGGCCAGAATTATTCTAAATTTTTATGTCAGTGAATTAAGTGATATTTTTACATAGATATATTGATATATTAAATACATAGAATATTCAACATTTCCACAAATAAATATATATTTTCATGAAACAATTGGCTTTTACCTTACCTAATATTTGCCATATGGATAAAAGAAAAACTAACAAATAAAACAATCCTACTATAAAAAGTCCACTATAGAAAAAATAGCAGTACAAATTCCTATATAATAAAGAGGTAATATGCAAATTGACCATCATTCTAACACACAAGATGGCCGCCCCCATGTGGTCAAAGATGGGCACCCCCATGTGAACACAAGATTGCTGCCACAAGATGGCCATCAGGGGAGGGCAGTTGTGGGCAATCAGGCCAGCAGGGGAGGGCAGTTGGGGGGGAACCAGGGGAGGGCAGTTAGGGGGAACTAGGCCTGCAGGGGAGGGCAGTTAAGGGTGACCAGGCCAGCAGGGGAGGGCAGTTAGAGTTGATCAGGCTGCAGGAGTGTGGTTATGGGGGTGATCAGGCTGGCAGGCAGGCAAGCAGTTGGGAGCCAGCAGTCCTGGATTGTAAGAGGGACGTCGACTGCCTGTTTAGGCCCGATCCCACTGGGCCTGTGGGATCAGGCCTAAATGGTCAGTTGGACATCCCTTGAGGGTTCCCAGTTTGGAGAGGGTGCAGGCTGGGCTGAGGAACAACTCCTCCCCTCCCCCCTCCCCCCCACCCGCCCTGTGCACAAAATTTGTGCACCTGCCTCTAGTACTATAATAAAGAGTGGCTGCTACTTAGCCTCAGTGTCAGGGAGTCAGTAGAGAATGTTGGGGACTCAAGGATTGCAGACCATGTCCCATTTAAGATTGATCCAAAACAATTTTTAGCTCATTGATGCCACATCAAAATTTGATACATGAAATATCCTGCCAGTGTTAGAGTAACTAAAAACAAAGTTTCCAGTGGCCAAATTTGGCTCTTGGTGACTCCACTTTAACACATTGTTTTTAAAAAATTATTATTTTTATCTGTAATAGATTATCCAGCTATATTACCTGGCTTTGCTATTGGGTTTTCCTCAAATAGCATCTCATTGTTAAAAGAGAATAACACTGTCCTTAGAGAATATTTTGCCTGTATATACAGAAAAAAATCTATTTTAGACTTATAAGGATTTTTTCAACATGTTTTGAATTTGTGATGGTTACAAGTATGCACTCTGAAGTTCAATAACCTTGGGTTAAAAAAAAAGTCTTTGGTGTCTAATCTCATTTGTAATATGGGAATGGAACAATTTCTATCAATAAATTGTTAATGGAACCAAATGACATAAACATAAACATATTAGTATAGTTTGTTTTACATATTTTTAAAAATATATAGACAATATTTTTAGAGTAGTTTTTGGTTAACAACAGAATTGAATTGAGGGGGTGGGGGGCAGAGGCAGTTTCCATATACTTCTGCCATCAAACACGTACAGAACCTCACTATCAATCTCCCATAGCAGAATGGTACATGTGTTACACTCTATGAACTTAGATTTACAGGTCCTGATAACCCAAAGTCCATGACTTACATTAGGGGGCATTTTTGGTATTGTAGATTCTATGAGTTTTAAAAAACATATAATAATGTGTATCTACCATTACAGCCTTAAAAAGAGTCATTTCACTGCCTAAACGTGTTTCACCTACACAGCTCTCCTTCCTCGAAATCCTGGCAGTCACTGAACTTTTTACTGTCTTCATAACTTCACCTTTTCCAGAATGTCATGTGGTCAACATTTTCAGATTGTCTTTTGTAACTCAATAATGTGTATGTAAGGTTCCTCCCCATGTCTTTTCATGGCTTGATAGTTTATATAGTTTTAGCACAGAATAATATTCCATTTTTTGGATGTCCAGTTTGTCTATTGACCTACTGAAAGATATCTTGGTTGCTTCCAAGTTTTGGCAATTATAAATAAAGCTGATATACATATCCATGTGCAGGCTTTTGAGTGGATGGACATTTTTAATTTTGGATTAATACCCAGAAGTGTTACTGCTTGATCATATGATAACCATATGTTTAATTTATGAAAAATATTCTTTCAAAGCAGGTGTATCATTCTGTATTCTGACCAGCAATGAATAAGAGTTCATGTTGCTCCAGATCCTCATCAGCATTTGCTGATGTCAGTATTTTGAATTTCTACTATTTTAGAGAGGATGTAGTGACATTGAATTGTTGTTTTAATTTGCATTTTCTTAAGGATAAATCATATTGTGCATCTTTTTATCTGCCTAGTTTCCATCTCTAAATCTTCTTTGGTGAGGTGTCTAATCAGGTCTTTTGCCCACTTTTTTCATAGAGTTGTTTGTTTTCTCCTTGAGTTGTAAGAATTATACAATTTGGACAAAGTTTCTTGTTTTGTTTTATTCAATTATGTCTTTTGTAAATATTTTCTTCCAGACTGTGGCTCATATTCTCACTTCCCTGCCTGAAATTGTATTTTTGGGTTTTCATTTGTATTTAGCAGATCAGAATATTTTTATTTTAACGAAATCCAGCTAATCAATTATTTCTTTCATTGATTGTGCCTTGATGTTGTATCTGATGCATTACCAATTTTCTATATCAGACTTTTGGCAATTCAAGTATTCTATAGTTTAATTATTTAAAATAATTAACAAATTGCAATGAACAAAATGATAATGAAAGAAAATTAATAAGAAAAGAAATTGGTGGTTAAATTATAGATAATATCAGTTTTATAAAGCTAATACACAGCATTGTTATAGATGTTAGTTTTATGCTATTCTACTTCTGTCAATACTCTTTTTTTTTTTTAAATTAGTATACCTGGGGCCCAGTGCACGAATTATGCATCTTGAAAGGAACTGTGGACCACAAGGCTGCGGTGGGCACAGGGGCAGGCTTTGGCCCACCCTCCACACTCCCACCCGGCCCCTCCCTCAGTGGCCCCGGGTCCTGTGTCTGCTGGCAGCACCGCTTCCCACCATCACGGCTTCCACACGCTGATGGTGCAGAGGGCCAGTGCTGTCAGTGGGCGCAAGCAGCAGCTGCTGCTCCCATTGGCCCTCAGGAGCGGGAGGAGGTGGAGAAGCCCTCAGGGACAAGCAGGGCCAGCAGCCACTGCTCGCACCCACTGATGGGGCGGAGCAATTGGGGCCCCGGCACCAACCTTGGGTGCTAGCAGCAGCTCTGTTGCTGGCAGCAAGTGCAAGCGGGGCTGGCACCAGCAACATCTGGGACTGACTGGCAGGACCGTGCTGTGTGGGAGCAAAGAATTTTCAGTAACCACCAGAGGCACGCCCTACGACAGCGAATGGCGCCCCGCCTAGGTCTGGCACCCCTTCTCACCTGCTCCACCATCCCACCCCAGCCGATGCCCGCCATGTTCTGAGCTCTGCACTCTGCCACCTTTTGCCAACACCATGTTCCACACACGCCCCCTGGTGATCAGCATATGTCATAGCAACTGGTGGTTTGGTTGTTCAGTTGTTCCACTGTCCAGTCTATTTGCATATTAGGATTTTATATATATATATATATATATATATATATATATATATATATGCATAGGAGTATGTTAAGATTAATCTGTTTTTACCTAAACAGGGTGGGACTTTCTATATTTTTTGCGGGTTAGGTGGATGAGATAAATAGAAAGTTAGAAAATGTAGGCTGTGCCGAAACCGGTTTGGCTCAGTGGTAGAGCGTCGGTCTGCGGACTGAAAAGTCCTGGGTTCGATTCCGGTCAAGGGCATGTACATTGGTTGCGGGCACATCCCCGGTAGGGGGTGTGCAAGAGGCAGCTGGTCCATGTTTCTCTCTCATGGATGTTTCTAGCTCTCTATCTCTCTCCCTTCCTCTCTGTAAAATATCAATCATATATATATATTTTTTTAAAAGTGTAGGCTGTTTCTCATGGTACACATCAATACTAGAAAATGCTAAAGCCATTATTGGTTTCCAATCATCACTCCCCCATAGCATCAAAGCCCAATTGTATGGAGCCTTAGAATTATGCCAACCAAAGCAGTGCTATCAAAGCAATGAATGAAAAGTAAGCTGTGAGCCTGTAAGTGCTTAGCATTTTGTGTTTGAATAGTAAAATTAAGGTGGAGTTCTTAATGTCAGCGATTTTATTGAAGAGGGTAGGGACACATTGGCATTTCCAAAGCTTTAAAAATTAGAGGATTGCTTCATCTCTTTTGAAAGAGTAAGAAGTATAATATGATTCCTGCAAAGTAGGCTTTTACAAAGCACTAACATTTAACCTAAATACATTTATCTCTTAGTACATCAAGTTCTTAATTGCCAAGCATATATTCCCGAACTAAAATTGAAGATAAATGAATATTTTATGTGTAGTCTCCAAAGGGATGAGAATTAAAAATTAAATTAAAAGGCACTTGCCAGGGTTTTAATTTGCCTGTTAAAAAAGCAAACACAAATATTTGATGCTGACTATATTTTAAACTCCACAAATCTAATTCAATCTCAGTAGCAGTAATTTGTAACTAAATAGAATTTTCTTGAATCCTACCAGGGTGTAATGCTGACAACAACAAAATGGTAACTTTTTTTTTACCTCTTAATTTACTTTCGCTCTTATATCATTTTAAATGCTGGTTGGTAGTAAAAATAACTAACGCTTTTTGAATATTTATTATATGCCAGGCATTCCTCTGAATATTTTACATGTAGTATATCATTTAAACCTCACAAGAACCCTATGAAGCAGGATGTACAAACATTCCCGTTTTATAGAACAGAAAACTGAGACACTGACAGATTAAGTGATTTGGTCAGGATCATGCAGCTAAGTAGGAGTCTGGAGTGGGAAATTATACCTTTAATATCTACACAAAACTATAACGTAGTGAAGTCTCAAAGTACATATTTGTTCATGTCAAGTCGATTGACAGTTTTTATCTCAGTCTTACGGACCTGGAATATGTTTTTAATGCATTCTAAATATGTTTATGTCCCCAAGATAAAATGAAAATTAGATTTAATTATATAGAGGGCCTTTAAAATCCACTTCCAGAGAAGAGAAAAATTGAATTTTTTTTCTGAAATATCAACAAGATTTAAAGAAATATCACAAGTTATAGTATGTTGTTTAATTCCTCTGTATAAGACACTAAATAATGATGAGTTAAATCCATGCAACATGAGGCTATTTGCCCTGGGTTGTTGTGAATTTTCTTTAAATTCTCTCTACCGCACTGTGTTTATCCCAAGTTAATAAATCCCTTTAAACCCCTATTTGTGTCTATCTGCCATGTGCTCTTTTTGCCTAGAAGGTAATGTTTAACTGTGTTGTATTTGCCTTAAGAAAACCCTAATATGTCAATTACAGCCAGCTCTAACCTATCTATTGTTGCAGGACAGAGACCACATAGCAAGGACAATTTAAATCCAGGAATAATTAGAAATTCCTACTTTACCATTATTTTTATTCTATCCCCCCAAAATATTTCTCATTTGAATCTTGAATCGAAAAGTAAACTTAAATATGTTTTTTTGTTTTTGTTATTTTTAATATATGTTTTTATTGATTTCAGAGAGGAAGGGAGAGAGAGAGAAATATCCATGAGGAGGGAGCATCCTGGATCAGCTGCCTCCCACACGCCTCACACTGAGAATTGAGCCCGCAACCCAGACATGTACCCTTGACTGGGAATCGAACTCATGACCTCCTGGTTCCTAGATCCATGTTCAACCGCTGAGCCATGCCGGCCAGGCAGTTTGTTTGTTTTAATACCAATAATATACTGATGAAAATGGTGAAACGGCTAATTTGTATATAAATGTATCTAAGACATTCTAAAAACTAAATGAGGAAGGTAATCTATATGGAAATTTTCTATTATTTATTTGTTATTCAAGAGGTTTTCATGTGAATTTGGGAAGCATTATGAAGTTAGATATCTGAATTTTCCCAAGAAAATGCTCTTCCCCAGATTTGAAAAGTTTAGATTCCCTCCCCACCCACACACATTTGAATAGCTCACCAGTCTTTGGGTTGGCACCATCCCATATCCCAGTGATATTAGCACCTCCATTGACATCTGGCAAGATGTCACATCACTCTGGATGGAACCTTACAGCCAATCAGAGTTGATGATATTGTATTAATGGTTCCATAATAAAATGAAAAGAAGATGGCCTTCATTTTGATGAAAGCTGTAAAGCAGCTATTGTGCTTGTTTGGTATTGCAAGACCCAAATGTATTATTTATGCAATTTGTCTCTTCAAAGAAAAACTGAAAGAGCAGATTTCATTTTAGAGCATTCATTCAAGGCTATTGTCTCATGAATGTGAACATTTCTGCATTTTATTTCCTCAGAGTGTAGACAGCATTTTTCAGAGATAATCTAAGTCGAGATTGAAAAGTTTAAAAACTGATTTTAAAATAGGTAGGCCTTAATGACTGGATCTATTGTTCATGCTGGTAGATAAGCTAAATCAACACTTGTCACATGAGAGCTTGTACCTAGTTGGAAGCATAATTCAAGGTGATAGCTAGTCATTAAGACTCTGTTTGCCGGCTGCAGTGGCTCAGTGGTTGAGCATCAACCTATGAACCAGGAGGTCATAGTTTGATTCCCAGTCAGGGCATAGGGCTGGGTTGCAGGCTCAATCCCCAATCATTCAGGAGGCAGTTGATCAATGATTCTCTCTCATCATTGATGTTTCTATCTCTCTTTCCCTCTCTCCCTTCTTTTCTGAAATCAATAAAGATATATTTAAAAAAAAAAAAAAACATCTGTTTGTTTGTTTCAGGAAATAAAAAAGTCAGAAATTTTCTCATAAAGTAAGTTATCAGAAACAAATATACACAATAATTAAATATTTAAAAAGTATTGTCTATTTTGTTTAAGCATTTTATTCTGTAACTAGATGCCTGGTGCATGAAATTCGTGCATGGGGGGTGGGGTTTCCTTAGCCCAACCTGCACCCTCTCCAATCCGGGAGCCAACTACCAGTGGGAGATCCCTGTCACAATCTGGGACCTCTGGTTCCTAACTGCTCACTTGCCTGCCTGTCCCAACCCTTTGTGCGCCTGCCTGATCCCCCTAACTTCCCTCCCCTACTGACCTTGTCACCCCTATTAACTAATCCCCTTCACACACAATGGTATTTGACTTCCTTATTGACTTCTCCCTCTCACACAATTTTTCTCTATCCTTTATGTAGCACTTTTTCCTACTGGCTAATCATTTATAAACTTCTCTTTCCTCCTTATTTCTTACGTCTGTTCCATCATCCTTCCTCCCATCTTTCTTCTCCCTCTCTCCCTTCTTCCCTCCTCAGATTCCTTCTTTCCTTTATCTTTCCCCCTGCCCTCCTTCATCTTTTCCTTCCTCCCACCTTAATTTTTTTTTCTTCACTTCCTCCCTCGGACCTGCTTTGCTTCCTACCCCCTTTTTTCCTTTTCCCCATTCTCCTTTTAAGCTCTACCAGCTCTCCTTTAAAACTTTTGTTCCCTCCTGCCAAGAACGGTTTGGCTCAGTGGATAGAGTGTCGGCCTGCGGACTGAAAGGTCTTGGGTTCAATTCCGGTCAAGGGCATGTACCTTGGTTGTGGGGACATCCCCGGTATAGGGTGTGCAGGAGGCAGCTGATCAACGATTCTCTCTCATGGATGTTTCTAACTCTCTATCCCTCCCTCTTCCTCTCTGTGAAAAATCAATAAAATATATTAGCTAAAAAAACAAAACAAAACAACAACAACAAAAAAACTTTTGTCCCCTCCTTCTTTCTCTCTCATCCTACCTTTTTCATACATTCTTCTCTACTTACTTCCACTGTTTTAATATCTATATATCTACCTATCTGCCTAATTATTCACTATCATTTATCTTTTTTTTTCTGACTCCTTTTAAAATCTGTCCCCAGTACACAACTATACTTGATTTTCATTATAGCTCCTACAGTTCACTCACACATCCTCTTTCCTTTTTAGCTCTGCTCTCTACTGAGTCCTTTATAAAGTTCTTCCCTCTCTCCCTCCCTTTCTTCTTAAAGATTCTGTTTGGGGAGGTGTTAACCCCCATCCCGGGGCTCATCCTCAGCCAGGTATTCACCGTCCTCCCTTCCCTGGCCTCCCCACCACGATCCTGCTCCCATTCCCTGTCTGGGACGCCAGCCCAGCGATTTTGTGTACAGCATACTATATTTAACTAGAAAGATATATCAGGTAAGGCAATGGCAAACTTAACTTTGAAATAACCTTGGAAAAGATTGGTGCCCCCAGTGTAGCTGTGAGCTGTCTGTGCACCATATTAAAAATGAAGAAGTGAAGTGACTTGGATCAGAACTTTCAAGGGTACGGTGGCTTTTGTAATGAAATTAACTACCAAAAGTAGAGATGATATAGTCTTTCCAGCTTCCAATGGGCTTATCCACCCCAAGGCCTGGAACACATAAATCTCTTTGGTTCTGATGTAACCTGCTTGATGACCTTCTGGTGTAGGTGGAAAGACTACAGAATTTCTACTTTTGGTAGTTTTTATTACAATCTTTGATTCTGCAACAGTTGAAAATTACTTTAGAGTATCTCCCTTGTTTCTCCCTTTTCCATTTTTGCCATTTCTAGCTTCTGAACAAAAGCCAAGGGAAAACCTATTTTCTGTATTGTGGCTTTCCTGCACATAACACCATTTGCCTTACCTCACCTCTTTCTTCTTTTCATTAATGTGCTAATTCTGCAAACACCCCCTCCCATTCACCCCCCCTTGTAGAGGCTGCACTCTAAAAAAACATGAGCAGTCATGAAGATTAATATTTAAAGAAATCCTCTTAGGGTTTGTGAGAAAAGTATGTGCAAAATTGAATGGGGTACAATGAGCAATTCCACTCAGGGCGGACTTCAAAAATGAGATCATTCTTAGATATTATAAACGGATTTCATGATACATTTCCATTATTAAGCAGATTTTTTTTTTTAAATTTTTACTCTGGCCCTAACTGGTTTGTCTCAGTGGAAAGAGCATCAATCAGCCTGCGTACTGAAGGGTCCCAGGTTCAATTCCAGTCAAGGGCATGTACCTTGGTTGTGGGCACATCCCCAGTATAGGAGGCAGCTGCTTGATGTTTCTCTCTCATCTGATATTTCTAACTCTCTATCCCTCCTTCTTCCTCTCTATAAAAGATCAATAAAGTATATTAAAAATTACTCTTAACTTCAGAATCTGATGAGTTTATACAGACACACTCCATTCCATAAGTTAAATTAACTTGATGTAACTCTGTTAAGAGTTACACTAAGAGTCGTGATCCTACACCTATGTTCATGGTAAGGCCTTACGTGACATAAGCAGCCAAGGGCCTTTGGTCTCAAGCTGAACTCCTAGTTAAAACTATGAATGAGTACACTGACATCTCCACCAGGCTGACTGCCATTGAAAATCACATCTAGTTATTTCAGATAAGGGTTCCCAAAAGAAATATTTATAATGTCTCTCGATCCAGCTAGATTATTGGAGAGGAGGAGCCCAGTCTTGTCTAGAACTTGGTTTAGTGAGTTTATAGGCATTCAGAAATACCTATTGTCCTTTAAGAAACAATGTTTGATGTATGCAAAGTCCTGGAGAGAAAGAAGGTAAATTCCTTTGGTGAACTTATCACAAGCCATATGCAGGCTCTCCCATACGCTATGAACACACCATGGCCATTTTTATTTTTCAGTTAAAGAAAAAATATATATATTACCATCAGGGAGTATGACAAATATTTATTCACCTCCAACTGAATGGTACAAGAGGAGTAAAGATGGAAAGTAGTATCCACAGGCATCGTGGAATCCACACCGCTCAGCGCATGCTGTTAGGCGTTTAAGGTTTACACAGATCAGCAATGTGCTGCAGCAGTCACATTCAGAAGTGATTTTTCTGCAATCAGAGTTTCATTCATTACCCAATTTTCATGCAACTCCCCTGGCATTTGAAATATGTTTCAAGGTAGCCTCCCCAAGGGCTTTTCCCCTCCCATCATAACTGATCTGCAGTGTCCAAAGATAGATCTAAATATCTTTGGTGCAAATTACTTGAGGCCTGCAGAGCATGATTCTCTGTCATCTTCATCACATTTCACACCTACAGAACTGATAACAGATTAATATCTAGGCTGAAAATATTTCATCAGCGTCTCTGGCTAAGGCTCCTTGCATTATTTTATCTGGGGGCACCAATAAAAGGAGGAGGGGGGCCCAGAAAGAAAGAAAAAATTATTTGTACTCAGAGAGGGAGAAAGAAAAAAAAAAAGAACTTCCTTTGGTATTGTGAGAAAGGCGACGAAGCTGGTTCTGGCAAAGTTCTCTGCTCCGATTATGTATACACTTTTATTCAATCATTGCATCGCTCCGTGTCTGACATTTGGTCAATAGTGCAATCTACCACCGATCAGAATAAAACAGCCACCCCAGAGCACCTTGGAATTTCATTAGTTTCCTTTCAATGTAGTCCTTATAACTAGATGTTTATTTGGAAACACAAATTTAAAGTTCAATTTTGTGCCTTGTCAATATTAGTAAAAAGTCAAGGCCCAGACATTACAGTAAACCTAATTTTTCCCTTTATTTGTTTGTCTATTTATTTATTTATTCAGTGGGAGCAAAGGAGTTGAGAGCGTGACAGTAGCGCATAATAATGAAATATTAAAAAATTAACATTGAAATAAAAAAGGATAGGAAACAAATTTTGCTGGTATGGAAGACTTATTTCTTTAATATTCTGGATTGCAAGTACAAAACTGGAAAAATACATAGAAAATATAGTTTTACACATGTATTTAGTCTCTTCTACATTGCAATAAATGTTGAAAGTAAAGATTAGTGGTAAAATAGTGATATTCACACATAATGCCGTTAGCTGCAAGGAAAGAGCACAATGAGGTATTACAGAAATGGGTGTGGATTTGTGCAAAACCAGGTATAAATAGTGGCTCTACCATATGAGCTGTTGGCTTTGGCATAAGTTTCATCTAAGTCTCATTTTTTTTTTCTCATCTAAGAACAGGAGTAATGACATCGACTTGATGAGCGGAACAGGAGATAAAATTTCATGGTATATATCTAAAGCAGGTGACATAGGAATCCCTTAATATTTATTTTTTCTCCACTCTCCTCTCCTCTTGCACAGCAATCAGGATAAGAATTAGCCAATAATTTTAGAACTTTAAAACTATTTTTGTTCTTGTCATTTATTTATTCCAGATCTATTTCATACCAAATGAACTCATATTTTTTTAAGGCTGTATAGAGACATATGAGTGAATCAACTAAAGAATCAATAAGAAATGATGTTCCCATAAGCATAGGTCGAATGCTGTGTTTATGTGAAATCTTTCTAAAGTAAGAAATTTAAAAAAATCCTCACCTGAGGATATTTTTTTCCAATGACTTTTAGAAGAGTGAATGGGAGAAAGGGGAGGGGGAGAGAGGAAGAGAGAGAGAGAGAGAGAGAGAGAGAGAGAGAGAGAGAGAGAGATGTGAGACATATGGATTGGTTGCTTCCCACATGCTCCAACCACTGAG
Organism: Vespertilio murinus; assembly: GCA_963924515.1. Taxonomy (NCBI): domain Eukaryota; kingdom Metazoa; phylum Chordata; class Mammalia; order Chiroptera; family Vespertilionidae; genus Vespertilio; species Vespertilio murinus. Next base: position 170,856,554 of record OZ004707.1, on the reverse strand, counting down.
CCAAATGGCCCAGGGCTAAAGAAAGAAATTTGATCAATAAATTAGAAGATTATCTCTTTTATTGTCCTATACTGGTCAAATATTTTAACATATTGTGCTGAAAGAACATAGTCATGGCATTGTTGGTATGTCACATATATTCTTAAAATGTTATCTGTTTTTATATAAAAAGAAATCCCAATAAACTCATAAAAGACCAAAATATCTGGTTTAATGGTAGAATTGACAACTTACAGTTCAATAAAATACATTTCATTACCTCATAACACACTTTTAACTTCTTTCCTTTTATACCATCAACAAACAGTTGACATTCACATCCTGTGTGTGCATTCATATTTCTTTTTAGGTTAGAGCTTTGGAGCCACTCTCTAAACTACTGTGTATAATAGCAAAAGCAATATTAAGCTTCTCGTTAGTACTTTAGAGTTGATCTTCATTTGCAATTGATTTTATGTGACTCAATCAGCTGAATATTGCTCTACATTTTATTGTCATGACAATAATGATTTAGGGTATTGTAGGTGAAGTTAAATCTGCTTTGATTGGTTTATAAAAAGTGAAAATATATTAGAACACCACAATGTTAATCACTTCAGAACAATACCATATTTTACAATATTTCTTTGTGGATTCACATTTTATACGAAGCTTTACATTTTCTAGTGTTTTTCTCAAATCAGTAATAATGAAAATAGTAATTTCTATTTATTGGTTCCTTACCATGTTCCTGGTATTGTCCTAAGTTCTTTACATCTATTAGTCCATTTAAAAATGTGTTAGGAGCTAAAGAAGGATGGGATCAGATAAAATGAAGTAGTTAGAGATGACCTTATCAAGGGTACAGGTGTAAATCTGGAACTGGAACTATATAAAACTATTTGGTGGTAAATGAGGGGATAGAACAGCCTAATGTAAGAAAATAAAGTGGGGGTGAATGTGATTAAAGTGGGAGATTGCCGGGACAATACCGCAGTCCAGTGAAGAATTCTTTTTGGGAGTTGAAAGAAATAAGCTAATGAGGTCAGGTCATAAATTAGAAATTAGCGTTATAAATTAGAAATTATTAAATGATTTACATTAGAGATTTTTGCAAAAACAATGATACCATGATAAGAATTTTAGGAAAATCAATCCAGCATCAATATGTAGAATAGCATATTGATGCTAGATGAATAAAAACACATCTAAGAACCCTTTAGAAACCTTGTGCTGAAGGGTATTAATACTTTATGTGGGAATTATTGAATCTGGGAAGGGTGGTGGTGGGGAATGTGTGCATAGGAAAAAAAAGATAGATCATCCATATTGAAGGCTCAGCATAAAATATGTGGAAAAGTGAAGACTACTCCTGAATTCCTTCTTTTGGAAGAATGAGAAAGAGATGAGACCAATGATGAAAATACAAAAATTAGAGCTGGATCTAATTTGGGAGTAAGTGTGAATTTGGTTTGAGAATGTAACATAATGATAACATAAATTAATAGAAACTTTCTATTGGCAGTTCTCCGTCGAGGGGTTTGAGTAAGAGGTAAAGATAAGAGCACTAGATTTGGCAGTCAAAAAGCATTGAATCTGTAAGTATCAAAGGCCCTCTTATTCATTAGACATTGTAGACACAGTGCCTGGGACTCGGAATACTTTTAGGGACCCACAAACATATTTTATGCTTATATCAGAAAAAAATGAACTTTAATCTAAAAAATGTCTTACTATATCTATAATAATAAAAGCACAATATGCTAATTAGGCCAGATGTCCTTCTGGACAACCTTCCAGATGAAGCCAGAGCTGCAAAGGAATCCCGGGTCCCGGGTGCCTGCCAGTGGTCAGAGGGAAGTCCGGGTCCCAGGTGTCAGAGGGAAGCCAGTGCCACCAGCCGGGGGAAGGAAGACCTACTCTTACATGAATTTCATGCAGCGGGCCTCTAGCGATGTTAATGTTTGTCTCGATACCAATGCAGTTGTAAAAATAAGTAACTGAATATTTTGTTATATGAAGAAAGGGGCCATGAAGACAAATGTGCCAAGAGTCCATGAATATCATGATAGTGTCCTCTAGATTTAGCCATAATAATAAAATGAATTATTAGGAAGTGAGCAGAAGGCACATACTAAGTGTTAGAGAAATATTTGTTCTTTGACATACATATTCACATGTTGACACACCCATGAACATGCATGTTGGTGGGGCATATGGAATAAGCTTTCATTTTTTAGGCACTGAGTAAGTGGGATGTATTCTTGCCATCAGAACTATGGGGACTGTGTTTTATCCAGATCATGGTGACATGGCATGGACCCTCTACCCAATTTTCAGTACGTGGGTTCTGACAATCCCCTCACTCCCTTCTTACAAGATCAATTAAAAGGCAATAAAGAAAGAGATGAATTTAGCTTCCACAATATATTTCTTCTTTGTTAAGAATGAGCACTGTAATTCTTTTGAAATATAAAAATAAAATTAATTTAAGATAATTATCATAAAGGCTTTGAATATGAACACAAAGAACAAAAGAATGCAGAATTCACTTGAAAATAATGATGCAAAAGTCAATGGCATTTTATCATTTATGTAATGTAAGGACTCTTTCTTCAAATACCTGATTAACCAGACCATTCTTCAGGTCTTCAAACTGAGCACCTAAGGTCACATAAACATCTAAATTATGCTCTCAAGGCTTTGAGATCCCAAGTCTATTGATACTTTAATAATGCAAAAAAGAAAGAACAAATGCTATGTGTTATTCATATTTATAAGATTTTTTCCTATTTTTAAAAAAAATATTGGAATCCTCCTATGTCAAACATCAAAGAATTGCTTTCAATTTTATTCCTGAGATGTTATGTTTAAAACTTATCTAAAATTAGGTTGATCACAAATTATTCTGGTTTTTTTTAAAATTCATTTCTGAAACTGGGCTCCTTTTATTCCCAGACAAATTTTGCTGGAGGAATGACTACATTTCCTTCACACTGCAAATAATAAAGTTGACTGTGTGTTTGAGCAGGCTGACAGCTTCACTTAGCAAACTTCCCCTAAATTCCGAAAACAAACCTTCCCGACAGTTGGCTGACAATGGTTGAGATGACAACAGGAATAATTTCAAGCAGTAGCAAAAATAGATTCAAGCTAGTACACACAACAGTACAGGCCTTTTCTTTTTAAATGGTGTAAAAAAGAAAGCAATCAAAGGAGAAGGAGGCAACATGCCCATTAGTTATGGCACGAAGTCTCGGCCTATTGCAGGAAGTTATTTACAAAATCAAGTTATAGTGCATCCTTTGTCCTCACCAGCAGGTGCAGCTATTAAGCAGGAAACATTCAAATATAATATGGCCTTGAGGGAGAAAAATAAATAAACGGTTTCCTTTCTCTCCCATTACAAATGCCCAACGCCAGTATGATAATTTAATAATTCAATTCCATTTGCCAGCAAAAATTAGTCATTTGTTTGCAGCCTGAAATCACTAAACTCTGAGTGCTTATGTGTGATCAAATCTTACCTTGCACATTTACTTAAAAGGAAATGCCGTTTTTTTGGGGCCTCTACTCTTTTTGTATTATTAGAATCCCTTACATAGTTAACAGGAGCGTATGATGAGACTGTATGTGTAAGGGAAGTGGGATCCGTCATACATTTCTTTTATAATAAGGTGAGCTATCAAGGCATTTGCTTAAAGCAGCCCTGTTTTACTGATGACCGATGAGAGTTCACCTCTGCATGTGGCATCACAATGTGAGTGAGTGCTGGCTGGTGGTCTTGATGTGTTCAACTGCAAGCAAACGGATAATAGAGTCGCACAATGTGTAAACAGTGTGTTGGGAGAGTTGGCAGAGAGCATAAAGGAGAAGACCGAGGAACCTCGCAAGCACAGGTTTAAAGGGAAGGGGAGCAGGTGAGATGTAGTTGTAAAAGAGGCAGGACGGAAATCAGCAGTGAACCCTGTTTTACAAGCAGAAGGATATGAGGATGAGCCAAAGGCAGCATTGAAAGCTAAGCATTGAACATCCCCTGCATCAATCTGGCATTAGGAAGAATATGTTCATGGAACTTTGGATGATGTGAAGCTAGACCACAGCGGGTTGCGTGAATGTGGAAGGCAGGCACATTTTAAACTTCCTTCAAGTATCCTGGGTATAATAGAAGACACAAGTTCGAGCAGTATGTGGAAGAATGGATTTTAGAGGGAGAAACAGGGAATGGAGTTTAAAGGTATCAGACAGTTTAAAAATATGAGAATAGGAAAGAAAGGTCATAATTTCCTATGAGGTTTTAGGAAGACACGTGAAAGGTTGATCTCCAAAGCTCAGATAGCAGTATTGGTTTTGATGGGGAGGCACTCTCAGAGCTAGTAAGAAAGAGACAAAGATATGTGTAGACACAAGCAGGTCCTTTGCATGTATGTATGTATGTATGTATTTATTCATTATTCGTTGTATTTTTTAATTCTTACCAGAGGATATTTTCCTATTGATTTTTAGAAAGCATGGAAAGGACAGAGAGAAATATCAAAATGAGAGAAACACATGGATTGACTGCCTCCTGCATGGACCCCAACCAGAGCCTGGGATGGGAAGGAGCCTACAACCAAGATATGTGTTCTTGATCAGAATAGAACCCAGGACCCTTCAATGCTCTAGTCACTGATCCAAACTGGCTAGGATGGTCCTTTGCTTTCAGAGGATGGGCAGAGTTTTATCTCATATTCTATGTTATTTTTTTCCATGGAAGAGGCAAAACCATTTGCTGAGGGTGAGAGGAACAGGGATATGGCAGGTACCTTGAATGAAGTGGTACATCTTTTAAATAGATGATGATAACACAGGCATGTAATTCTGTAAGGGCATCATCCACATTGCTTGTCTGCTCAAGGGATAAAAGTAGGTAGTAAAGCGAATCCACAACTGATATTGAATTATATAAGAACAATTAACTGATGATGATGATGACTCCTCATGAGAAAAATGGATGAAGAGGTAAAAAGTACAGACCATGTACCCAGTATGTATCAGTGTGCCTTACTCATCCTTATGCCTCTAAAGTTTATACAGAAGTTGACACAGCCCATGGTAAGTACAAAACAAAGGATAGAATCAAGAATGTCATGAAATGGCTAATGGAAACAAAGAGATGTCTGTCTTAATGACATTAAAATTAGTAATAATATAATGATAATAGCAAACCTTTACTGAGTGCTTACATGTGTTAAGCCCTGTTCTAAGCAATTTACTTGTATTATCTCATCCATGTACAAAATTTGTGCAAGAGTAGGCCTTCCTTCCCTCCAGCAGCCAGCAGGCACCCAGGACCCAGACTTCCCTCACAGCGCCCTATTTGTCCAGAAAGTTGTCCAAAAGGACATCCAGTCTAATTAGCATATTATGCTTTTATTATTATAGATATGATGTTGATATTATAGGTACTGCAATTTTACAGGTTTGTAGAGAGCCTTCTGGGAAGGCGCATGGATACTCTTTCTTATCAGCTGAGCCCAAGGGCACTGGCAGAATCCTATTATCAGTACTGATTTCTTATCTTTATCCATGTGCTTGGAATGAGAAACAAAAAGGACCTTGACCCACCCAGGTCTTGATATGCTAAATCTTGTATCAAAAATAAGGAGCTTACCCAGATCCTGATGAATGGATTTGGGCACTCCCAAAAATCCTTTTGATCATAAAATCCCTTTTGGAAACCAATAAATTTACTGTGTTGTCTGAGATGAGTGTGACTATCTCTCCATCAGAGAGATGGCACCCACCTAGCTCCCAGCTTGAATCTATTTCTGCCTCTTGTCTCTTTCTTTCTCTAATTTCTTAATCCCCATCTCCTCCCCTCAGGAACATGTCTTTCTTCCTTTCCATGCATGGTGTGGAAAAGGAAGAAACACCACACTGCACAGGTTTGTTAAAGCCACATCTATGTATATAAAAGCCTAAGTGACCAAACAACCTGATGACTCTATTCTGCACACTGACCACCAAAGGGCAGACGCTCAATGCAGGAGCTCCCCCTGGTGGTCAGTGCGCTCCCACAGCCAACCTCCTGTGGCTGGCCAATCTCTTTGCTGTCCCTCTGGTGAGATGGCCCCAATAGTCCCCAATTGTCTGCTGGGCTGAGGGACCCCATCCATGCACAAATTTGTGCACCTGGCCTCTAGTAGGTAATCAGTAGAAAAGGGAGGATTTAAATCAGGCAGTCTGAGTCTTGAGCTCATGGTCTGTAGAGGAGGGAAACAACTAGAAAGATAGGAATATATGGTTGGAGAAGAAGAGTTTGGGGTTTACAATTAATTTTGTAGCCACATTCTCCCTCATTTGCTCCTCTATTACTTACTTTTTTCATCACAATGCCTAGTCCACAACAGAGATGTGATGAAATCTTGAGTGATAATATAACAGAGTTCTTTCACTAGAAATGTGGTGGGCTATGCATGTCCCTGTATTAAACCATTTAAAATAGAGAAATAGGCTTTGGAATTTTTTTAACAATACTTTTTTTTAGGGTAACAGTGATAAAACATAAATGAGATAATCAACAATAACTAGGCAACGATGGAATGCTTGGTATATGGTCTTTGATTTTTAAACATAAAGATATTTTTATTCTGGATGGGTTTGGCCTACATTTTTCATTACCATACAGGATTTACTTTTACTTCTCAGACTCTCCAATCTCTTATACCATGGACTAGACTGTTACTCAATCTCATTGGCGTATTATAGGGTAGAATTTTATTTAAGAATATAAAGAATGGTTTCACAATTGCTTTTGAAACACAAGCTCTATTTTAGTAAATGTAGACATCACATATACTTTCATGTTATTGGAGAAAAGTAAACCAAATACTGTGAATTAAATCAGGTCAATGAGCAAAGTGTTGTTTTATATGTAAATTACAGCCTGGTTCCCACCTCACCAGCTTTAAGAATCAAAGTCTTAAATATTTGAAATTTTATCTACTTCTAATGCCTAAGAATAAAGAGAATCTATGTCAAAATTATACTTAAAATGTTATATTTAACATGTTGACTAAAAATATCTTTGGTGTTTTCAGCAAAGATACTGTTACTTTAATCAACTCCAGGTCCTTCAGATATTATACATGTTAATTTTTTTCTTCTACACAGATTGTCTTCAGTTTTAGTAACCCATTAATTCAAACTGAAACTTGAAAATTTAAGTTTTTGAGGATTAAATTGCAAAAGATTTAATTAGAACATCTCAACAAGTAAGCAATCAACTTTGCATCATAACCTTGTATACTAATTTAGTTTTTTCACAATATTTTTATCATGTCTACAAAACTTAGAAAAACAAAACCACTTAAAAATTCAACAAATATGTTCAAATGATAAATCTATAAATGCAATATGTAAGTTAAATAAATTACCATAACATATATTTTTGTTTGAGCACTAGCTTCCTAGTGCAGCAAATAATTTAAAAATCAAAGCTTTCTAACCAAATATAAGGTTCTATTGGATTTTTTTTAGTGCAATATAGGAAATAAAATTATTGGAGGAAACCAAATGAAGCTAATAAATGAACAAGACTCATGTTTCATTTTCCCGTACATTTAAACATGATTTAGGCAGAATAGTATCTAAGTAATCCTTAGTACTAAGAAATAGCCTAAATATTTTATTTCAAAGTGTAAAATAAGTATAACCTGATATTATAGCATTGTATTTGATCATGTTCTCTAAAAAATAGAGAGACAAAGAATTGCAGATGTTGGGATAGTTTTGAAAATAAAAATCTACACATATCTTTATAGTCAAGACAATCAGTAGACTCTCACCTGTTTCTTTCCTATTTCATTTCTGTTTGGCGTTCATGGGAACCAATTTCTAACAAGGTTCAAAATTATCTAAATTTAATTTTAAAAGGGTTTTACCTATTTTTCTTATAAAAATAATTCAAGCTTACTTTAGAAAAATAGAAATACATATTAAATGAAAGTAAGATAAAACAATCACTCATGCCATTCCTAGATAGAACTACTGCTATCATGTGGGCATATTTTTTTCCCAATATTTTTCCAAAGTTTCTTTGGCTATGGCATTTTTGTCTTTGCCTTTTGGTTATTGTTTTTATTTTAGCAATCATGCCTTTCTTTTCTGAAAATAGTGTTCCATAAACAAAGATTGAAATGCAGGAGAGAACACAGTAGCCTCTCACCCCTCCAAAACTAGGCAAGGCATTCAACAGGAAAGGAAAGAAAGGAATGGGGGAATAAGGACACATATGAAATACCTTACACAAGCGATAATAATAAAAGTGTGATATGCAAATTGACCAAACAGCTGAACAGCAGAATGACCATCTGGATGACCGTGCTATCACACCCACTGGCACCAGGCCAGCCAAGATGGGTGTGATGTGATTGGTCAGGGGGCCTCCACCATCACCCAATGATTGCCCCGCAGAAGGAAGCCCAGGTCACCAGCCAGTGGGCTGTGGTGGGTGGGCGGGGCCTCCCTCAGGCGGGGGGGGGGGGTAGATTGCAAAGCCTTGAGATCTATCGGCTGGAAGAGGGAGGCCCAGGCTACCCAGTGGTGGTGCCTTTCTCTGTGGGGCTCTCAGACTGCGAGAGGGCACAGGCCAGGCTGAGGGATCTCCCACCTCCAGAATGCACAAATTTCATGCACTAGGCCTCTAGTAAAGAATATAATAAAATACATAAAAAGAAGGAATGGGGCATTCCTTTTGATGAACTTGGTTTACTTTGACTTCTACAATAGATAAGTTTGCTTGTGTTTTCAAGGCAAGGAGCTTTGCTCTATATAGTCACTCAGAGACCAGGGACTCAACCTCCTGAAACACTGCAGGGCAAGAAGAAATTGGGGAATTGCACATAAGGTTTTTATTGCCTGAGCCAGGAGGTGGCCTGCACCACTGCTGTCCAGTGTTCCTTGGCAGGACTAGCCCCAGGGCCTTCCCCAATGGCAAGGGGGCTGAGAACCATAGGGGAGGAAATAGAACACGAGGTGGCCACCCCACTACCTAGCAGACATGGAGAAACGGAATGGAGAGATTTATGTCTGTGCACCTATATGAGTTCATTTTAAATTTCATTTTAGATTTTCATTCTAATTGCTCTGATTTCTATCAGTTCCTTCTATGGAACTCTGATCACATTTATTATCTTAGCCCAAGTTTTAGAAATGATGGGCATAGTTGTACATTGTCTTAAACTTTTACTTACTAGCTGTTTCTTCACTATCATTGGCTTTCTTCCAGAGATTTGCATACTGAGAATGAGTGTTAGGCAACATTTATTCCATAAATACTGGTCTATAACTTAAGGGTTGTCCACAAGAGAAGCTCAGGGTTACTGAAATGTGAACTTGTATTTTAATATTTTGATGGTATGCCTTGACAACATGGTTTCATATTTTTGCCTCTACTTTGCTGGAATCACATCACTCAGTTGCTCACAGCTAATGGCTTCCCATACCTATAAGATAAAATCTAAGCTCCTTGACGTGACCTATAAAGTTCTCCAACATGCCCTTGCTTACCTCTCCTGTCTCATCTCTAGTCAACCTCTACTTGATGTCTCAGGCTTTCAAAAAACTTTTTGTTTCCTCAATACAGCCACTGCATTTTCTTTCTTTTAAAAAAATATATTTTATTGATATTTTGTAGAGAGGAAGGGAGAGAGATAAAGAGCTAGAAACGTCAATGAGAGAGAAACATCGACCAGCTGCCTCTTGCACACCCCCTACCGGGGATATGCCCGCAACCAATGTACATGCCCTTGACCGGAATCGAACCCAGGACCTTTCAGTCCTCAGACCAACGCTCTACCACTGAGCCAAACCGGTTTCAGCCCACTGCTTTTTCTTTCAGTGTTTTTGCTTAGATCGTGTTTCTGAAGGTCATGCGTTTTCCAGAACATATCACCATTTCCTGATAAATTCCTCGTCATTGGCCATGACGGGACACAGACAATCTTTTCCTAAGGCGAGAAAATTGGGATCACTCCTTGCCCTATTTGTTTAAATAATGCCCTGTGCACACATTTCCCTCCTTGGACTACTAGATCTCAATGGACACGTATGTGGTTGTCCCCTCTGCCAAGAGCGAGCCTCCTCAGGCCAGGACGAAGTCTAATCAAGTCTAATTCATCTTCATTTTCTATCATATTCTTCTTTCATATGTTAACATGGACTCATTTATTCAAGTTACCCATATCTTCTCTGACATGTTCACATTTAAGCCTATAGTGCACACTTTCTATACGGTCCAGTGCCAATCGTTGTAATTAATTTATGGACTTGACTCTTCAATACATGGAACCAATAGGTCGAAAATACCCTGAACGTCTTTCCCCTTTCCTTTCACCCAGTCTCTGAAGTACACTCTTCAAACCCTGCCCTCTGTCTCCTTTATTTTGGTAATGCAAACTGGGCTCTTCTAACGTGGGAGGTTACAGAAGACATTAATTCATAGTGATTTTAAATGGGAGGGAATTTTGTACTGTGTTTCAAGGGTTGCTTTCTGCGCCCTGGTACAGAGGGGTCAGTTGACTTGAAAGTGTGCCTCGGATAGGCACATTATGCTCCCTCTCACCCTAGTGGGCCCTTTCAAACGGTTCTGCCTTTCCAAGAGCCAGAAGAGCAGAGTCTATGAGAAATGAATTATTAATATCTGATTTTCACAGCAATAGAATATTTTCACCCAAAGAGTAGCATTTCTTCCGTGCTTTCATACATTCTTTCTTAATGTAAAATCCTGACCCTTTAGTAAGGTGTCCTTTTTAATCTCAGATTTGCTGACTTTAATAAACACACTGTTGTTACTTCTAATCAGCACAGTAGTTCAGATTGGGAATTCTATGGCCAGATTAGAATCAAAGCCATATGTGAACAAGGATGGATAAATATATAAAAAAGACTAAACATTTTGTATGTAGCAAATGTAGTTTTCAGGTAAATCCAAATGGAGGCTTATTTTTTTTTTTTCTGACAGAGTTTTTCTCTGTATAAGTGTAAGTCTCTCTTAGGCAAAAGGAAGACTTACATACAGTGGGAGACAATGCCAAGCTTTCTGTCTTCTTCTCTCTAACATTGCCATTCCTTTAAACCACCTATGGACACAATTATACTGTTTGCTCTCTGTTTTATTATAGCGCATAAGATAATTTACCTCAGATATAGTTGAAAACATTTGTTTGCAGCGATTTGGTATTTAAATTGAACTACTCCAAATTAAAAAAAATTAAATCAGTTTTAAATTAAGTAATATTTGTAAATGAATTTCAAGACTGCCAGTTATATGGTCATCTTAAAAAGACAGTCATTTTTCATTTGCTTCCTGTTAAAACTGCTCTTCATTGAAGTGATGAGGAGCTCTTGTTCCTTGCCAGTCATCCTCGTCACTTACATGAACTCAAAATAAGCTATTTACAGTTTCCAAAATTCCAGGGACCAGTTTGTCTAGGGTAGTTTTTTTTCTTTTTTCTAGTGAATTTAGTCACTGTACATGTAGGACAGTGTGCATTAATTTGTGAATTGGTAAATGTGCAGCCATGAGTATTCCTATCTATTCTTTTTATAATGGATTAGCATCCTGGTAATTCACCAAACTACCTTTTGAAGGTCCTTTATTAAATCGCAAAGAAAAAAGGCGACTTTTCAAGCTTATCAGATCATCAAAACACAAGTACAGTGCCTCATTCTAACACAGGTAATGGCAGCTCCGAAGATGCTGTGAAGCTCGGCCTTTTTAAAACAACCTCCACAGAGTGGATTTTCTGAATCGGTCCTAAAAGGGAAACCATCTAAGTGACACCTCCTGATGCCAAAGAAGACGCCCATGTTGCTGCACCAGTGCCCAGGAATACTCAGTGCAACTAAACCTGTTTTAGCCATTGCGCCTCCCCCCACCAGGAGCATCACAAGAGCTTCTCCAAGGTCCAGGGCATTGCAATATTTCCTCTTATAGATGCTTCCCAGCTTGATGTGAGCTGCATGGTTCCAGGGAGGCTTAAGGCACCACCAACCAATTATATGTCCTTATAGATTATCAGATTGAATCCTCCTTTTCCATCTGCTCAAAAAGTATGCCATAACTTTAGACTAGAAGGACTCAACAGAAGTAGCCTGTCAGGTATAATTCAAAATACACTGTTCTCACAATGAACTATTGGGCATTATGAGCACATATAAGTAGTAAATCATGACCTTTGAACTCAAATGGCTTCATTCTACTAGTATGTAGTTAGAAATATATGCTATGAAAAACATGAATGCTTCCTGAGAGATGGGGAGACCTGATTAGACATATCTTCATTTTCTATCATATTCTTCTGATGTTAACATTTATCCATATCTTCTCTGACATGTTCACATTTAAACGTATATTGCAGACTCTATGGCAGTCAGATTATTGAATGTTTTTTTATGAATAAATAGACAAACAATATGAGGTAGGAATAAATTATCTCTACAGATGAGATAATGAAAACACAATATTGAGATAGTTTAGCTACCATCACCTACCTAATTTGATAATGAGTCGTTATGTTAGCATAGTCGTCTATTCACATGGTCTGAAGAGATGGGGTACAGAGCAGGTGTGACACTCTGGAAGGGGATGTTAACAGTGAGGAGAGGCAGGTGCTAAGGTTGGGAGTGATGTGCATAATACCCAGGGAAGGGGCCAAAAGGGCAAAGTTTTGGAAGAAGGCAGCCAGCAGCATGTATGCCTGTCTCAGTGTTATTCACATACTATTCCTGGTAACAGTCCAAATTTTCCACCACCCATGCGGCTGAGTTTTGTCGTTGCAAAGGCGGGTAAAAAAGACAAGGCCATAACAGAATGAGCCCAGAATTTTGACTCTGATAAATGTGAAGCAAATTCCTGTTTCTTTACTTAACACTTAATTGTCATTAACCAAGTTAATAATTTTACTGAGGTCTAGTTTTCACTTTGTAAACATTTTGATATTTATTTTTCTGTGGTTTCATTTAAAAAAAAAAGCACTTGGCAGTGCTGATTAGTGAATGCCCCATAAATTCTGTTTTTTGTTGTTTCTTCTAACTTTCTCTTCTGTCCTCCCCACCAATGCAAACTTTCTGACCACTTTTTATTCAGGCCCTCCCATCTGATATAATCTCCTCTGTATAAATACCAACAAAATGGCATTTAACAGTTCTCAATTGTTAGTTATACCAAATAAATACAAAACTTAATCCAAAGTATTAGGGACATTACAAATGACAGGTTTGGGGATAAGGTCTTCATGAGTGGCACTGTGGAACAAAAAGCTCAGCCCAACCCAAATCTGTTCTTCCTCTTTTGTCCCATCTCTTAGCAAATGACCCAAATGGCCCCAAACAATACCCTTGTTGCCATGCATTATTCTGTATCCCTCAGCAACATTAGACATTTTTGACTATGGAGTTCTTCTTGAAACACTCTCCACTCCAGTTTCCTTGACAGCACACTCTCTAGAATTTCATTGGTCACTGCTTAATCCCTGTTGCAGTTCCCTCTACTGCTCTACTAGGGATGGATATAGAAGTCCTTGGAGACTTAATTTGGGCACCACTGCTCTGTCTCTACCCTGCTGGCTCACTTGGCCCGTTGGCTACAAGAATCCTCTGCGTGTTGATGACTCCCTGAATTCTACTTATAGACCAAACTCTTCTCTGTTCTCCAGTCTCATACAACCAATCGCCTAGAAATGGTATCTGTTGGTAACTTCAAACTATATGACACAATTAGAACTTTCACTAGTTCCTTGAATATCACTTTCCTACTTGTTCTTTTTCTAGTCTTTGCTATCACAGTAAATGGCAAAAATTAATCCTGAGTTATTATTTTTTTTTCTTTATACCTCAGGCAATTCCATGCAACACTAACATGTCTCTTGAATACATACTTTCTCAGTCACCACCACCATCTTTCTCTTCTTGCAAGAGTCTTCTAACCTGCCTCTTTGCTTCTGCTACTGCCTCCTTCCAATGCAGTCTTTGCATAGATGTCAGAATGATCTTTTTAAAAGGCAAATTAATTATGTCATATTCATGCTCCAATAGCTTTGCCCTTATTAAAAAATAAAACTCTTTATTATGGTCTATGAAATTAGCAAGATCTGCCTGATTTCTTTCACCTTGACCTTCTGACATCACTTTGTACCATGTTTTCCTTGCTTACTATCTTCTAGTCAGACCAACCTCCTTTCTGCTCCTCACTGACTAGTACCCCCAGCTCTTTTCCTTTTCAGGATCTCAGAAACATGAATAGAACACTCTTCCTCTGTCTCATTGCATGGATGTTTCCTTCTCATCCTCCAGATATCAGCTCCAATATAATTTTCTCTGAAATTCTGCTCTTGACTTTAGAGAGTACCCTCTTTCCAAGTGATTCTTGATTATATCACCCTCTAATTTAATTTCCATTCTGGCATAATTAAAATGATTCAATTATATTTTATTTTGTTGTCATTTTATTGTTTTATTCATGCTTTCTTTTTCTCCCCCTTCATTCCCCCATGTAAACCCCATAAGGGCAAAGATAATATTGTATGTCAAACATCAGTACAGCCTCTGACCTCAGTATTTAATGACTCATGTTTCAGCATTCAACAAATGTTTGTTGAATGAATAAATGAAAATATGAATGTCATTGTCTCTTCTACATCTCTATATCCATTATATATTCAAGTAACCATTCTATTTTGTTACCCTTTGAGTCCTTATCATCCCCATTGTCACTGCCTTAATTCAGGTCACCATTATCTCTTGTAGGAATCACTGCAATTTGTTATCATTGTCAGGACTCTTTTATGAATAGTTGTTATTTTGGGGATCTTAGGGTAACTTAAAATAAGAAAAACATCAGTATGTCATGGATTAACTTGATTGATTTTATTGTCTTCATGCAGCTAAAATAACACATTTGAGGCAGGTAGATAATCTGATGCATAGAGTTTACCTCACAGGAGTTTGCATTTCCTTTTCTTTTCTTTTCTTTTCTTTTCTTTTCTTTTCTTTTCTTTTCTTTTCTCTTCTCTTCTCTTCTCTTCTCTTCTCTTCTCTTCTCTTCTCTTCTTTTCTTTTCTTTTCTTTTTTAAAATATATTTTATTGATTTTTCACAGAGAGGAAGAGGGAGGGATAGAGAGAAACATCGATGAGAGAGAATCATCGATCAGCTGCCTCTTGCACACCCCCTACTGGGGATGTTCCCTTGACTGGAATCGAACCTGGGACCTTTCAGTCACAGGCCGACGCTCTATCCACTGAGCCAAACTGGTCCCAGCAGGAGTTTTAATTTTCATAAACCTAGTCAAATCCAAGAAACTAGCAGTTTCAAAAATTGTGACAAAAATCATCTTGGCAACATGTGATTTTTTATGGGATGATGCTTTAAATGTTCTATTGTATGCTCTTGGGACTTTTGACACCCCCATCTCTGGACTTCACTAGATACATTGGCATGTGTGTGTTTTTCCATTGTCTAGCACCAAACAACTGCTTAGAATGATATAGAGTTTGTGTATCATCTTGGAATCAGTTGAAAATAATTTTGGACCAAGCTAAAAAGGTAACCATGTGGAGACAGTGCTTAAGAGATAAAAAAAAAAAAAAAAAAATTGAGTGGAAGGCCATTACAATTCTACAGTAGGTGGAACTCCAGGCCCTATGACTTAGTAAAGGATTCAAATAACCTTATAATTTCTCTTGAAATTACTCTGAATGATATTCTTCCAACTGGTCTTTGTGCTTCTGGTCTTATTTTCCTTCATCCTTTTCTTCACACTTCCACTGGTGATCTTTTAAAGAATTGTCATTGTAAAATCTGTTAGAATAAACATCTTAACTAGCATAAAAGTCCCTCAGGGTTTGGCCCATTTACTCCTCCAGCTGACTCTTTGCAACTGAAATCTTATATGTGCTTGAGTCATATCCTGCAATACCAGGGACTTATACACCATATCTTTCACCCTCCACCATGTCTGGAACATATTTT
>OZ004707.1:170785562-170835562 GCA_963924515.1 Vespertilio murinus | reverse complement strand
GGGCTGCTGCATGTTTGAAGTGTGGAGAATCCATTGTCCTTTCTTCTATGGCACCTATCCCGCACCAGGTAACGCAGAGTGGTAGTTGAGATATAGCAATGGGAATGCATTCGGCCTTTGCAAGGTCTAGAATTCGGGTAAAACCCGAGGAAAGCAATATGCTACTTAAAATTATTCTTAGTGCACCTTCAGTCACTTGTTTGTATTCCGTTAGGGCAGGAGAGAGCAGCTGGGTAAATGGTTCACTGAAACATGGCTACCCACCATGCCCTCTCCCACTACCTGCCCTTTATGAGTCCCCAGCTCTGTGCTACTTTCCAGAGAGCAGGTAACTAGTGCAATCCAATCCCCTGACACATCTAAAGAATCCGCCTGCCCCAGGTTCCCTATAGTCTAGTCAGTGTTCTGTGTGGTATGCCTCGTTTCCAGTAACCCAGTTAAATTAAAAGTTTGTTGAGGGCTAGGCAATCTACATAATCACTCTGTACATTTGTGTTTTGGAGTTGTTCCCTTTTTCTCAGTCTTTAAAAATGACCTTAAATTGTTTCCTGTGTGTATGTGTAAAAACAAAATCCAGATAAATAAATGACTGCATATTTTCTTTCTCTAATGTTTGTGTTCACTGAAATATTAAAATTTCTCATTTCTATTCACGATATTGAGTAGTTACATATAAATTAGGTACATTGTACGCTTAAAGATAAAAATTGTCACTTAATTGTTTACATAGAAGACTTGAGCATGAAAATAATTTTATGTTATCTATGTATTAAAATGCTATGGCTCACTCATTTATGGGAAATAAAGAACATTATAACCTGATGAACAAAAAGATAGATACAGAGACAGAGAAGCATCAAACAGACTGTCAAATCACAGCGGGAAGGCTGGGGAGTGTTGGGGAAGGGAGGTAAGAGATCAACCGAAGGACTTGTATGCATGCATATAAGCACGCTAATGGACACAAGACACTGGGGGTAGGGAGGTGAGGGCATGTGCAAGGGGGTAGGGGAGGGAAGGTAAATGGGGAAAGAAAGGAGATATATGTACTACTATTTATAATACTTTAAATAAAATAAAATTTTAAAAAAATGCTATAGAATGCACATGTATATTTTGTATATCATGTCCACAAATAGGAAACCTTTCTAAATATATTGCCAAGTATACTTATGAACGGAGACATTAAATTACATTTTTAATTTAATGCTTTTAAGCCAAGACAAATCTATTTCATATCTACTTGTGTAGACACTGTACTGAGTATTAGGGGGGAGATAAATGAGTTCAAGGAAATGGACCCTGATCACAAAAGTGTTGGCATGAAAACTGAAAAAAAACAACATGCCCAGAGAAACTAGAGAAAACATTTAAAATGGCAATAATTTCACAATTACACACCGTCACTTGATTTTAAAATTGATAAAGGAATGAGGAATTAAAGGAACACTTGGAGCAGAGTGATATTTAAACAGTGAGGTTTCCTGGAAGAGATGAGATTGACACAGAGCATGTAAAATAGATCAGTGGAAAAGCAAATAGTGTTCATCGATGACCTTGTCTTTATGGTGCTAATAATTCAGTCATTATTCATGTTAGTTATGCATGTTCTGTGGGAATGATAAAATACACGTATTACCCAGACTGACAGCGTCCCAGGGATACTTCCCAATAGGTGCTTTTGCAGCTATTGAATCTTTACTGTGTGCCAGGAACTGTGTTAAATGCTTACAAACACCATTATTTAATCCTTCTGTATGTCTACAAAGAAAGTACTATTATCCCTGGTAATATAGATTAGCAAAAGAAGCTTAGGAAGGTTGTTGCCGAAGGTCAGACTGCTTTAGAGTCGTCTTTTGCCAAGCGGGGTATTAATTGAAGTTCATGTCTGTCTTGCTCTAAAGCTCCCTGTCTTTTCCTTAGACTGTCCTCTCTGTAGCATTTTTGGTAGTTTCCAGTCTCCATCTCAAACATACCTTCAACACGCAAGGAATAGATTTTAATTACTCTGCCATTTTCACTCATTTATTAATCAGTTTGCCAACCATTAAGAGTATTTACTGTGGCCGAAACCGGTTTGGCTCAGTGGTAGAGTGGCGGTCTGCGGACTGAAAGGTCCCAGGTTCGATTCTGGTCAAGGGCATGTACATTGATTGTGGGCACATCCCCAGTAGGGGGTGTGCAAGAGGCAGCTGGTCAATGTTTCTCTCTCATTGATGTTTCTACCTCTCTATCTCTCTCCCTTCCTCTCTGTAAAATATCAATAAAAAATATATATATATTTTTAAAAAGAGTACTTCCTGTGTTTTAAGTGTTATGAACAGAGCTGGTGAAGATAATAAATATTCTAGGCCTCTAAGTACCCACATTCTAGTAAGGGCAGAACTTAACAATTGCCGCAAACACATGTTGTACAAATAATTCATTTCCATGGATGAGGACAACCATTTAAGGGGCTTCATGGAATAGGTGATATTTAACCTGAATCTTTATGGATGACTTCCTAGTTTGCCAGTTGCATGAAGTTGATCAGATGGTGGGCCCTGGGCATGGTGGTTTTGGAGATCTGGACAGAGGGATGGGTTCTTCTTACAGAGGAGTGATTGGAAAATAAGGTGAAAAAATGAACAGGACCTAAAAAATATGATTTCCTATATCGAGGTCAAGGTTTGACATATATCTTTAAGGGGGTGGAGAGCTATTAAAATACGAAGTGAGAAGTTTCTCAATTAAACTTTTTTAAAAATCCTGTTAGGGGCAAGAATACAGAGAAGTTGGCATGAAAAGCAAACTCAGAGTGCAAAAGCAGAGAGGGCTGATCTATACAGCAGAGCAAAGGCGAGGTCTCTAGCAGAGACAATTAATAGAAGGTGCTGGCTGATGAAACGGGGAACAATTCACGATAATTTCTAATTTTCTACTTTTGGGGATTTGTTGAATGTTAGAGGAAGACAGGAAGTGGGGAAGGAAAAGTTATTTGGAGTCAGGGTTTTGTTTTTGGACATTTTAAATTTAAATGGCCAGTGGAACATTCAGATGTGAAAGAAGTTGTTGAATTATGGAAAAAAAGAGATATAAAAGCAAATAGTGGTATAAGGGAGGAAAATATGCATATCTTTGTTACTGTAGTGCTTTGGGTTTCTTTTTTTGGACAATATGTCTTAATATGTTAGCCAAAAGAGTCCACTAAACAGCCCTATCATTGGGGAGATGCATCCGTCAGTCAAGACAGCCTTGCCAGGGCTGGGCCCCTGTGGAAAGTCTGCTCAGATAGGAATACCATTTTGATGAGCAGAGATTAAAGGTACAAAAGAGGGGGTTTCCCAATTGGAACAAGTTCCCAAAGGATGAGTAGAGTGATATCTGAAGCTCGGAGGTGGGATTAGCTTTGTTGCAGCCATTAAATCAGTCCGTCATTGAGAGACATTTATTAAAACACCCACCAGGTCCCAGGCCTGGAGCTCGGCTTGGAGGATACAGTAGAGAACCAGAGAGACAAGAACTTTGCCTTCACGCAGCAGTATCGCATGGAACACAGACAAAAGTGCTCAAGAATGCATAACAAGTGGTGACCATTGCTATGAAGAAAAGCAACAAAGCGCTAAGATAAAAAAAAAATCAGGATTGGGGATGGACGGAGGAGCCCATTGAAACGGAGTGATCAGGAAAAAATCCCTAAGAGGCCATTTAAACTGAGATAGGAAAAGACAGGAAAACAAGCAATGCATGCTGAGAGCAGGGAAAGCCATGCTCAGAAGACACATTCTGTCCAGGGTTTAGCTAAGTTATTCTATGGAATTGTTGTCTTGACATCCATTTTTTTTTGTTGCCAAGCTGACTTCAGGGACCTTAAACTGACACTAGCCCCTTATGCAAGCACATGCCCTACATGACAGCCCACAGACTCACAGGCAAATGCAAGTCCTTATGTATCTTCCCAGCAGCCTGTATGATGAACACTGTCCATACCTCACAGGACCTTCCCCTTCTGTGATTTTCATTTACTTAAAATTTTGTTAAAATTTTTTTCTATTTATTTTTTGAGAGGAGAGAGAGAGAGAGAGAGAGAGAGAGAGAGAGAGAGAGAGAGAGAGAGAGAGAGAGAGATGAAAGTATAAAAATAAAAGCACTGACAAGCCAGTGCATTGGAGTTAGGGATTTCTCACAGCATTAGTCCATTTTATTAAATCCTCCCAGCGTTACCCAAAGTGAATGATCAATCAGATTGATTGGTTTGGGTTTTAGAAAAAAATAGAAGGAGTATTTGTGGGCAAAGGAGGGAGGATGCTATGAAAATAATTTCTGTACCTAGGGCTTTTGCACTGTGGAAGAAAGAAAATGAAATTAGAACGAAATAAATGTCTGAGACCAAGGAGGGGTCTCAGAGAGTGGAGATCTTAAAAACGGGTATTGTTATACTAGGAACATTAAACTAACTCATCAAATAGGAGGGGTGGAAATATTAAATTACGGGGATAAAATTGACAGGATTAGGGAGTAATAGAAGGTGGCAAATGAAAAATAGGAATTCCTTTAAAATTACTCTAAGGTTTCCACTCTGGGTGATGGGTGGAAAGTCCTCTGATGCACCCACCTACAGACACAGGAAAACTGCTCCCTCCCCACCCCGTATCCCAAAAGGAGGAAACCAAGTCCGGTGTTGAACTTCTAAGTTGCCTTGCTTTCTGGGACATCTGCCGGGAGCTTTCTGTGAGGCTGGTGCAGGCTGAGAGAGGAGCTGGGGACTGAGATCTAGGTTGGACAGTGTTAAGTGCTGAAGTTGTATCAATTAGAGAAGAGGTGCAATAGTTCTGGCAAACAGAACCCAAGCATTTCCTGCCTCTGACATCATATTAATACCACATTTCTCCTTTACACGTCTCTATTGTCTCATGTAAGTGCAATCATCATGTGGGTAAGACTCTCCGGGACACAGTTCTTATGATTTTCCTAGAGAAAGAGGCAAGTGCCAGGATGTAAACCCCGGGATTTCCCCTCTTTGTGTATTTACTCAGACGTGGACGGATACCCTTGTCCCTCAATGGCTAACTTCTATCAATGAGATAAGACTCATTTTAACTTGTTGGACAATTTGAATGAGTTCATAAGTGCCAGGGCAAAAGATTGGACCCAAAGATGTGCAGCTGACTTCCACAAACTGGAGTTGACTGGTCTGACTTAAAGCTCCCATCAACATGACAAAGAATAATCAACCTTCCTAACACAGTGTACTTTATCCATTCCGTTAGGTACGTAGAGCTTTGCCATCCTACTGTCTCCAGTAATCAATTCATATATACAGACTCGTGGCCCTGTGTGTTTTGGAAAGGGTGTGTGTGTGAAATTCTAAATGCACATTTGCAAGTTTTTGAGTAGTATGTGAAAGTCACATCTCCAAAACATACAATACTCAGTAAAATTGTCTTCCTCTTCTCTCACAACCAGTTTTAAAATGCATATTAAACCCTTCTGGTTTGGCTCAGTGGATAGAGCATAGGCCTGCGGACTGAAAAGTCCTGGGTTTGGTTCGGGTCAAGGGCACATGTCCAGGTTGTGGGATCGATCCCCAGTAGGGGGCATGTAGGAGGCAGCCTGTCAATGATTTTCTCATCATTGATGTTTCTATCTCTCTCTCCCTCTCCATTCCTCTCTGAAATAAATATACAATAAAAAAATGCATATTGAGCCTGGCCAGTGTCGCTCAGTGGTTGAGTGTTAACCTATGAACCAGGAGGTCACCATTTTAAAAAAAAATATATATTTTATTGATATTTTACAGAGAGGAAGGGAGAGAGATAGAGAGCTAGAAACGTCAATGAGAGAGAAACATCGACCAGCTGCCTCTTGCACACCCCCTACCGGGAATGTGCCCGCAGCCAAGATACATGCCCTTGACCGGAATCGAACCTGGGACCTTTCAGTCCACAGACTGATGGTCTACCACTGAGCCAAACCGGTTTCGGCGAGGTCACCATTTGATTCCTGGTCAGGGCACATGCCCAGATTGTGGGCTTGATCCCCAATAGGGAGCGATCGGGAGGCAGCCAATCAATGATGTTTCTCTCTCATCATTGATGTTTCCATCCCATTCTCCCTCTTTTTCTAAAATCAATAAAAATCTTTTTGAAAGATTGATACATGCACATATATAAAATTTGCTATTATCTTAGCTCTTTTCTTCTTATTTAATATGTTGCTAATATCGTAGCTCTTTTTTTCTTATTTAATATGTGTTCTAGCATATTTAGAATATGTTACTAACATCTATTTTATAGTGATAAATGGTCACATGCACATGTATACACACATGCATAAATACTTAAATGTATAGGGTTTACACATAATGAATATTTGTTGATTATAGCTATCAGCTTTTAGATGGTGAAGTGCTATATAAACCTCAAGGACTATTTTTATTGGATATGATATTTACTTTCAATCTTATTTGTATTTGTTTAGTTTTTTTCTTGAACTCTTGAGGAATGAAAGTCATTTTAAGGCTTATACCTAAATTTCCATTCTACTCTTATTCATTCATGTAGTATGCAATCAATCATATACAGTTTAATTGTATAATTTTTAAAGATTGTTTTATTGATTGATTTGAGAGAGATTTATTTGTTGTTTCACATATTTATGCATTTAAATACTTTTATTGATTGATTTAAATCAATAAAAATCACTCAGAGAGATTTTTTTTATAGTTTCACCTATTTATGCATTCATTGCTTCATACTGGCATATGCCCTGACTAAGGACTGAACCCCAAACCTTGGTGAATCAAGACAAAGCTCCAATCAATGGAGTTACCTGGCCAGTGCCTATAGTTACACTCTTAGTGAATTCCCTCATTCTAACTACAACCCAATTACAGATTTCATCTCTAAATACTCCCCCAATGTTCATGAATACATTGGGAACTTTCTCTTATTTTCCCCTCTGATTTTGCTGTTTTCTAATACTAGTATATTAAATTTTCTCCTTCTATTCTATTCTCCTAAATTTCTAATTCTGATAATACTCTCCCAACTTAAAACCACAAACTCTATGTCACTTGACCATTCACTAACTTGCCATTTCCATAGAGATGGTTCTAAATTCTTAAGTAGAGAATTAACTATAATTTTAAATATTGATTTCTTCTTTCATAGCTCCTTGCACATAGTAGGTATTTAATAAACATTCTGAATTGATTTTCTTTCAACTGGTAAAAAGTAAAAGCATTTCAAAAATGAATAATTTTAATATTTAAAAACAAGGCAGTAGCCGAAACTGGTTTGGCTCAGTGGATAGAGCGTTGGCCTGCAGACTGAAAGGTCCCAGGTTCGATTCTGGTCAAGGGCATGTACCTTGGTTGCGGGCACATCCCCAGTGGGGGTTGTGCAAGAGGCAGCTGATCGATGATTCTCTCTCTCATTGATGTTTCTAATTCCTTATCCCTCTCTCTTCCTCTCTGTAAAAAAATCAATAAAATGTATTTTTAAAAAACCAAATAAAACAAGGCAGTAGATTAAAAAAATAAGAACAACGTGGAAAGATAATTAAGTATTGATTAAAGTATTCATAAAACAAATGTGTTAGATTATAGTTAATTAGTTACTTATATTTTATATTACTAATGTCTTCATTATGTTTCTCTAAAGTCCAAAAAAGGATTAGAAGATGACTAACCAATTTAATTTTGTGAATACTAATGGATGTATATAAATTTACTTCTTTAATGCTGCTCAGTGAGTGAACTATTTTGTACTCTTATTAGACAGGAAAGCTAGATAGGGTTGCACATTCTAAGAAAAAATTGTTACCATATATTGTCAAGAAATGGCTTTGGCCAGTCATACATATTAAAAATCACTTAAGAAACTTATTTTTAAAAAATTCATTGAATAAAATTTAATAGTATACAAAGAAAATATTTCTATTTTAGTTAGGAAGACAGATAATACAATATACATGTAAATGAATGAAAACACAAGATAATTTTAAGTACTGATGAGAACAATGGAGGAACCAAATATGAGATGTGGTAGATGTATCAGTCTTACCACCTAATGAGTTCTTAAAGGATTAATCTAAGGAATGTGGAAGAAGAGCAATAGCAGAAAGCCTGCTGGCAACACAATTGATTCTGACTATTCTTGGCCAAAGCTTTAATTTATGACACATATCAAAACAAAGAATACCACCAGATCACCAATAATCTGATTATTGAGAGAACTTTGTTGCCATTGAGGTCATTTAGGCCACATGGTTTTCTGAAAGGTCTCCTTCCAGAACAAGTAATTTATACTTTGGTAATATCAGATTGAAGACCGGGTAGGTGGTGTCTTAACAGGGGAAAATTAAGTTTCAGACATATCTTCAAGTTGTTTACTGTCCTTTATTTCCTCCCACTAAAATATTCCTACTAAAGCACTAAATACACAGTCCTTCATAATTTAGTTAATATTTCAATAAGACTTTTATGTTTCAACTGACATTTTGGTGGCTGCTTCTCACGCTAGAACTCAATTATAATTTCACTAGAGGCCCGATGCATGAAATTTGTGCAAGAATAGGCCTTCCTTCCTCCTGCTGCAGGCACCAGTTTCCCTCTGGCACCTGGGACCCAGGCTTCCCTCACAGCCCTGGCTTAGTCTGGAAGGTTGTCTAGAAGGACATCCGGTCTAATTAGCATATTACGTTTTTATTTTTATAGATTTTTGCAATAATTGTCTAAATTATTATCAATAGTTCATTAGCCATTAAAATATCGAAATTTATCTCTTATTTAGCAATATAATTTTCTTAATCCCTAGATTCATGTCTTACCCTAATGTGCTTTTTTACCATAATTTCTCAAAAAATTTAGTCCAATTCAATAAAGAAGATAGAGGAACTCAGATCCAACAAAGCCAGTAAGTGCATGGCTCTTGCCATGTTCTACAAAATGCAAAATAAGAAAAACATTAAGAAGACGAATTATTTCTTTTGTTTTTGTGAAACTTAAGCTTCCAGAGGACAAGAATGTTGTCTGATGTATATAGACTGTTCTGCACTGTTGGCAGTTAGATATTAAAATTCAATATTTACAAGTGGAACATAATTTACTGAGCCATTCCAATGCACAAGCAAATAGAATGCATTGAATATCCTGGGATTACTGAAATCCACTTTGATTTTATGCAACATCTTGTTAACTTTATCTGTTTTTCATAGCTCTTTTCCATTAGTGGGAGGGTGAGGGGAAAAATTGGATCAAGGTCCTGGTTTTTAATACTATGCATCAACACTATGAAAAAAAAATCAAAGACACATTAATAAACTAAATATTACTTCCCACTGCTCTCTGGCTACCAGGCACACACCGTTCTTTCCATTTCTCTCTCCTAAGGGCGCCTTCAATAAAATAGAACTGTGAGTTTGACACTGCTCTTGCTCACTGCCAAGAAATTCTAAATTGAGTCCCAGTTGTTTTTCAGATTAATCCATTGGAGAGAACAGAATCTGAACACAGTATTTTATAATTTGTTGAAAATTTACTTAGGCTAAATTTAGGTTTGAGTATATGTACATATACCTAATTGAAACACTCCACTTATATCAAGCACACACTCAGAACATGGCTGTTAAAGACAACGTAGGCATTTTTAATATGGGAGCAAGTTTTCTGTAATGAAAACCAAATGTTTATAAAAAAAATCCAAATCACACTGTATTTTCAAAACTGGTCCGCTTACAAGAATTCACCTATTTCCTCTCCTCAATCATAAAATGAGACCTAGTAACAGCTTAGCTATTCGAGTTACATCTGGGAAGAAAATAGTACTTTTTATGAAATCTTACTCAATGCTTTGTTTGAGACTTCTTTATTCGTATGTCAACCCGGTAAACACACAACAAGGTACATTTTGAAATGAAAAGATGCTAGTGATTTCCATATTTGCTTTCTGATCTTTTCCAGCACATTCTTGGATTGGCTCCCTGGGAAGGGCACCTCCAAGCCTTCACTGGGGAAGAATGCAGTGGGCTGGCTCCCCGGATGCGCGCTGCGTGAAGCACATTACACCTGGGCAATTCTTATTGATAGAAATTGAATGGAATTGCACTTCCAGGCTTTTTAAGGGCTTATTTGGTGCTTCATATGAGACTTTATTGAAAATAGCGCAGCTCTCAAAAACCTTTTAAGGCACTGGATGCTTTTTAAAAATCTAATAAATATGGATGGCTGATTAAGGATTGTATTTTATATACTGTATGTTAATGTTGGCTTTTCCTCTTCATTTCCCACTTTTCTCTTTCTTCTCTTGTGTTTTTTGGTACCTTCAATAATAACCTGACTTTTTACAATGTTCTACTATTATCTCTACCAGATTCCTTCATCCTAGGGGGAACTCAACTCTTCTTTTGCCCCATTCTAATCATAAATTAAAACATTTGATTGAGAACTTACCAAAAACTAGGTTGAGTTTATTTTCTCAACAACCTTTCAGGTAGATATTATCTCCAGTTAACAGAGTAAAAACTGAGGCTCAGGAAGTTTAATACTGTGGTTAATATCACAAATCTAGTGGGTAGCATGACCAATATTTGAAAGCTTTCTAGTTAGTACTTATGGTTAGTGATTGGTAAGTCATAGTGTAAATTATTTTTTGTATATTGTATCCTTTGATTCTGACTTGATGTATGAATTCCATATTCTGACTCCAAAGTTGATGTTCCCTGTGCATAAAACAACATTCACCAATGAAATGTTTCATTGAGCAACCCTCAGGTGACCTAACGATGGGAGTGAGTGATGGTAACTCTTACAGACATAGTGTTTCCTCTACAGCTCTGCAAACACAGAAACTCTTTCCTCTCCAAATCTAGGAATCCAGAAGATTCCATATTGTTTCTTCTTCCCTAGCCAATTCCAAGTTTTAGATGTTTATAAAGATAAGCATTATTTGAAAACTATCACTTGCAGAAAACATTCTTTTTTCTCTTTGTCTTCAACTATGAATTCTCGAGTAGAAAATAGAATAGTCCATAAAGTGGCAAATGGAAAGACCTGGGCAAAGAGGCACCAAGCTTCTTGGAAAGCCATTTTCACTTGGAAGCCTTCAGAGGGAACCCAGCCAGGCTTCCCAGGCAGAGCCAAGGTCAGGTTTTTCAGAAGTGCACTCGTCTGGAAGGGTGCTGAGAGCACAGAAAAATCCGTTTCCCAGTGTCACTGTGTATTCAATGGGGGCTGGAGGTGTTGGATCAATGTCTTATAATATGTAGACAGGTGATACATTAAGCCCTCCTTAAGTAGCACTGAAACTTATAACTTTGGTGACATTCTTGTGGCAGAGGAATGTTAGGTGAGAAGATTGCATAATTAAAAAAAATTGTTTTTCAACTACAGTTGACATACATTATGTTAATTTCAGGCATACAACATAATGATTAGACATGTTTACACCTTCTAAAATAATCACCTAGATCAGCAATTTTCACATGCCCATTCTCTAGCTCCAAAGGAGCACTGAATGTAAGGACCTAGAATGTTTAGCCTCTGTAAAGGAAGGTGGTCTCTGGAAGTAAGGAAGAAGCATAGGGAGAGGTAGTTGCATGGACAGCTATATCAATGGAATAACGCTAGTTGCTATAACAAAAGAACAACAAAGTAAATCCATTGACTCAAACATGATAGGAGCTTGTTTCTTCGTTGTGTGGAATTAAAAATTTATTCTTTAAGAGTTCTCAGCTCCCTTCTTAAATTTCAGAGAACTAGGTTTCTCCTATTTCATGGCTCTTCTTGCTTCAACAGATGACTTTTAAGTTCATTGTGCAAGCTTGTATCAAGCTAGCTGAAGAGGAAAGATAATAGGGGATTTAACCTGCTTCTTAAACCCCTACGTGCGGAAGTCACATGTGTCATATCCAAAGTCATTCTATGGGTAAGAGCTAGTCACTTGCCCTCATTCCTCCCCACCCAAATGGAAAGGGTTTGAGAAACGTAAGCCCTGACTAAGCTGAATTTCTCAGCAGCAACAAAATTGTGAACAAGAGTGAATATATGAATAGGATAATCAAATAGTTTGATGGTGGAATGATTGCATTTCAAGAGCTCTGATTATGAATACATTATCATCCCAGAGGGATATCTTTAACAGGAAACCACCGGGTACATCAGCATTTTTACTAATGACTTGTTTGAGGATATATGATGGCATGCTAATCAAATTTTTAGATATCTTGAAGTTGAGAGGAAGAGCCAACACATTGGTTGAAAGTTGCAGGATTCCAAAAATGATCTTAAAAGATAAAAATAAGGGATCAAATTGAGGATGAAATTGCCAGAAATAAATACCAACTTGTATAGTTATGTCAATATATTCAGCAGCACAAGTTAACTGGGGAAATTTCAATTTAGTTTTTATTATACCCAGGGCATTGTGCTAGGCCATGTATGGAATATAAGAAATAAGGGTTAGCATCAAAACATGTTAAAAAAGAAAAAAAGCAATCTGGGTGATTGAAATATTAATATGAATTATTAGTGTAGAGTCTCTTTCCACATATGTGAGAGTGTTTTTATGTATACTGCATGCATATACCAATATACATATGTATATTTATATGCACATCTTTGGCTAAATTAGAAAACATAGATCACTTCAGAATATTCCAGACTCCCTGTTTTGTTAACAAATTGTTAACAAATTGTCACTTTTAGTAATTCCTTTTAGAATTAAATATTTTGAGCCATTTTATTGCACCATTATACCTTTTTAAAAATAAATCTCTATTGTTCATATTATTACAAATGGTACTCATTTTCCCCCTTCTATTACTCCCCTCCACCAGGTTCCCACCCCACCCTCTGCCCTTTCCCCACCCCTCATTCATAGGTGCACAGTTTATGTTCATTCTCTTCCCGTATCCCTCACTCCCCTTTTCCCTGAGAATTGTCAGTCCACTCCACTTCCATACCTCTAATTCTATTATATTCACCAGTTAATATTGTTCATCAGATTTTTTAAATTCCCTTGGTTTTTAAAATATATTTTTTATTGATATTTCACAGAGAGGAAGGGAGAGAGATAGAGAGCTAGAAACGTCGATGAGAGAGAAACATCGACTAGCAGCCTCTTGCACACCCTCTACCGGGGATGTGTCCGCAACCAATCTACATGCCCTTGACCAGAATCGAACCCGGGACCTTTCAGTCCGCAGACCGATGCTCTACCACTGAGCCAAACCAGTTTCGGGTCCCTTGGTTTTTAGATTCACTTGTTGATAGTTATGTATTTGTTGTTCATAATTTTTATCTTTATTTTCTTCCTCTTCCTAAAGAACCCCCTTCAGCAATTCATATAATTCTGGTTTGGCTGTGATGAACTCCTTTAGCTTTTTTTTTTTTTTTTTTTTTTTGTGAAGCTCTTTATCTGGCCTTTTATTCTGAATGATAGCTTTGCTGGGTAGAGTATTTTTGGCTGTAGGTTCTTGCTATTCATCACTTTGAATATATTTATTGCCATTCCCGTCTGGCCTGCCTGGTTTCTGTTGAGAAATCACCTGACAATCCTATGGGTGCTACTTTATAGGTAACTACCTGCTTTTCTCTTGCTGCTTTTAATATTCTCTCTTTTTCTTTTATTCTTGAAATTTTAATTATGACGTGTCTTGGTGTGGTCCTCTTTGGATTCCTTTTGTTTGGGATTCTGTGCACTTTCTGGACTTGTAAGTCTAATTCTTTTATCAGGTGGGGGAAGTTCTCTGTCACTAGTTCTTCCAGTATGTTTTTGGTATCTTGCTCTCTCTCTTCTTCTGGGACCCCCATAATTCTGATGTTGGTTCCCTTGAAGTTGTCCCAGGGGTTTCTTACATTATCTTCAACTTTCTGGATTATCTTGTCTTCTTGCTTCTGCAGAGAGTGTCTTCTGGCTCTTTATATTCCAAATCTTTGACTTGATTCTTGCGATCTTCCATTATGTTTTTAGGACTCTGTATAATATTGTTTATTTAAGACAATGTATTCTTTATTTCTAGTTGATCCCTTTTCATATCCTCATAGGTCTCATTTATTTTATCAGCCTTTTCTAGGAAATTCTTGAAAAACCTTATAACCATGGTTTTGAACTCTATATCCAGTCACTTGTTGTCCTCCATTTCTTTCATTTGTGATCTGTTTCCTTGTCTTGGCATTTTCGCAGCTTCACTGAGTTGGTAGGGAGGCTTTGTGTGCTAAGGTGTCCTATATGGTTCAATGGGTCAGCCTCCCAGTTACCTGAGGTGGACACTCTTGGTGCACCCCTTTGTGGACTGTGTGTACAGCCTTATTGTAGTTAAGTCTTGATTGTTGTTAGTATCACTGGGAGGAACTGACCTCCAGGCTAATTGGCTGTGAGGATCAGTTGTGTCTATGCTGGGAGACAGCCTTATTTGACTAGACTTGGAAAATTGTAAAGCCTCTGTGCTCAGCTTGGATGGGCGGAGTTTCAGGGTGGAGCCTACAGCCTTGGCTTCCCCTTAGCCCCATCCTATGAGGTTTCTGAATCTGTGTTCCTCAGTGTCCTTCGGTACTTGCTACTTTGGTACTCCCTGCAAGCACCTCAGAGAGAAAGGTGCCCTCGAGTTTTGCCCACTACCAGACAGTCTAGTCTGTCCTCCAATGGGCCTAGAACCGGGGTTCAGTGCAGTTGGAAGTGGGGTTGGAAGTGGGATTCATTGTAGTCCAGAGCTTTTGTCTCCTTCCTGCTAGGGCAATCCAGCGACACAGTCAACAGTCCATCCTCTGCATGCAACATGTGTGCCTCCAGGACTCTGCCTTTCGCTGCTCCCCTGAATTTCCACTTTACAGCCCAGATTCCTTCTGTATTAGCCTGTGTCCCCAGGGTCTGGCCTAGAACTGGGGTTCAGTGCAGTCAGAACTGGGGCTCAGCACAGTCCGGAGCTTTTGTCTCCTTCCTACTAGGGGCAATCCAGCAGCACAGTCAACAGTCCGTCCTCTGCATGCAACATGTGTGCCTCCGGGACTCTGCCTTTTGCAGCTCCCTTGAGTTTCTGCCTTACAGCCTAGATTCCCTCTGTATGAGCCTGGGTCCCCAGGGTGTCACCCAGAACTGGGGTTCAGTGCAGTTGGAACTGGGGTTCAGCACAGTCTGGAGCTTTTATCTCCTTCCCGCTAGCCAGGCACTCAGCAGCTCCCTCCTCTCCAGCTCAGTCCTCTCCCCACGCATGCACCATGTCTTCCTACCTTAGGCTTTTACAGCTCTTCTGATTTTCCTTCTGGTTTTCTCTTTCCTTCTAGTGGTAAAATTTCCAGTCAGTCAACTTTCCTGTAGTTCTGGATAATGTCCATTTTGTATTTTAGTTGTAATTTTTTGAAATTGTTGTGTGAGGCTGCAGTTAGGCATTTACCTATGCCACCATCTTGGTTTCTCTCATCATTGATGTTTCTATCTCTTTCTCTCCCTTACTCTGGACAGAGCTGCGCGCGGCATACATAGAGTGGGTTCTCTGCGGGCTGGGGTGGTGGGTTCTCACACCATTATACTTTTAATTCAAGCTAGTGAAAAGAGATCAATGCTGCTTCAGATCAACATAAACTTTAAATAATTTCTAAATAGTTGTCTTACAACAGGCCCTACCTTATCATACAAATTTTGAAGTCTTCATTATGTCATTGGAGGGTGTTCATAATTGACCCACATCTTATCTATCAAATATTATTTTCCCAATCTTCCCAACATAAACTCTCCAGTCACATTATTCATGCTAATTTCATCTTTGCCTCTCAATATTTTTTTTTGGAATATCCTCCCTCTTGATTCCTAACTATAAAAATCTACCTGTTCTATAAATTTTCTGGAAATCTTCCTAACTAGTCTAGCTTATGTCAGCATCATCCTTCAATGATCTTGACATGGTAATTGTTGTTTGCACTTCATATTTTGATACTTAATTAGATCCAACTTGTGCAAATCTTTATTTGTTCCATATAGCTTTATTTTCCTTCCCATTGAGAATGCATAGTTTGCAAAGTCAGATGTGGCTCAGTGGTTGAGTGTTAACCTATAAACCAGGAGATCATAGTTCAATTTCCAGTTAGGGCCAGGTTGTGGGCTCTATTCCCAGTTGAGGGTATGCAGGAGGTGGCTAGCCAATGATTCTTTCAGGTCATTGATGTTTCTCTCTCTCTCTCTCTCTCTCTCTCTCTCTCTCTCTCTCCCCACTTCCTTCTTTTGAAATCAATGAAAGTATTTTTTTTAAAAAACAAATATATCTTTGGTCTTTATCCCTATTCCTGACTGGCACAGAACTCCTAAAACCCTTGAAATTTCTTAAGTAATAAGAATGATACAAGTGGTCTTTTGTTTTACATAGCAAGTACCTTTCAAACATGCCTAAGTTTAACTTAAATGATGACTTTTAGAAGCTTCTAAGGATGAGGAACCGATTGTGTGCTTAGAGGATTAGAAATTTTAGGCCAACTCTTAACTCTGGGGAAGAGAGTGGGCTGAGTTTATCACCAATGAGCAATAATACAGTCAATCATGCTTACCTGTGAATACCCCATAAAAAAATATAAAAAAAAAAACACAGAAAAAGGGCATTCAGAGTATTTGTGGGTTACTGCTAAGAAAATGGCATGCCCATAGAGGGCATGGAAACTCCACTTTCCATATTCAATTATTTTCTCTGTGCATATATTCCTTTTGGATGTTCCTGATTTATATCCTTATGTAATAAACTAGGACCCAGTGCACAAAATTTGTGCACTCGGGA
Organism: Vespertilio murinus; assembly: GCA_963924515.1. Classification (NCBI taxonomy): domain Eukaryota; kingdom Metazoa; phylum Chordata; class Mammalia; order Chiroptera; family Vespertilionidae; genus Vespertilio; species Vespertilio murinus. The sequence continues at coordinate 170,818,822 of OZ004707.1, read as the reverse complement.
TGGGGGGGGGGTCCCTCAGCCTGGCCTGTGCCTTCTTGCAGTCTGGGAGCACTTGGGGGATATCCAACTGATGGGGAGTGGGCCTAAGCCATCAGTCGGACATCCTTAGCCCTGCTGTGGAGGAGGGAGAGGCTCTTGCTACCACCACTGTGCTCACCAGTTGTGAGGCTGGCTTCTAGCTGAGTGGCACTCCCCTTGATGGAGTGCACTGACCACCAGGGGGCAGCTCCTGCATTGAATGTCTGGCCCTTGGTGGTCAGTGTGTGTCATATAGACCAGTCATTCTGCCATTTGGTCGATTTGCATATTAGCCTCGTATTATATAGGATTGGTAATCTAGTAATTAAAATGTTTTTCTGAGTTCTGAGAGTCATTTTTGCAAATTAATTGAACCTGAGAAAAGGGGTTCATAGGATCCTCTAATTTCTAGCCAGTGGGTCAGAAGCACAAGTAACAACTTGGACTTTCATTGGCTTCTGAAGGGATAATGGGAGGGCAATTCTTTGGGACTGAGACCATAAATAATGGGGTCCACCTCTATCTTCAGGTGGATAGAGTTAGGTTTGAGTTAACTTGGAGAACACTCAGATGGTGTATAGAGATCCTGATAATTACTTGGTTTGAGGAACATTTCTCCAAACACACACATATTTGGTGACCAGGGGTGTCAGAAGTGAGGTATTGAAAATAGTGCAAAGAGTAGTGTAGACAGCAGAAGAAACATAGTGTGTGTGTGTGTGTGTGTGTGTGTGTGTGTGTGTGTGTGTGTTTTAAAATATTCATTGATACATTACAAAAATATATTTGGTAATATGATAAATGTATCTTAATCTCTTAGAAAAATGTTAATGTCAATAAGATCAAACAATTTATTGAGTAACTAATATGAGTCATATATCTTGTTTTATGCATTTTTATGCATCATCTCTCATTGAGTCTTTACAATGTCCTATGGGATAAGACCTATTATTATGCCAGTTTTACAAGTGATGGTATTTATAACTTCTCATTACACCTTTACTTTTTTCTCTTGTCTATCACCTCTACACATTTATATAATTGTGATGGTTATTTGTTTAACATTTGTCTCACTGTTAATCTGTAATTCCAAAAGGGTGTGTAGATCAATTTTTTTTTAAAATCACAGTATTCCTAGAGCTTTGCACAGTTCTCAGCACATAGCAAGAACTCAATAAAGGTATGTTGATTTAATAAATGGAAAACCATTAAGAATATATCTAAGACAACATGGCACCAAAGTGGTGAAGCAAGGGATCAAATACACAACTGACTCTACAGCCTGTGCTCTTTACCTTTGCATGAATTGCATTCTTCTCTTGTAGAGTTACTTTATCTGGTAAGTGTACTAGACCTACTTCTCTGGCCATTTCTTCTCAATCTTCTGTAAAGGCCCTTCTCATACCTTTCTCTCACCCTCTTCTTACCCTTTTATTATCAGTGTTGGCTCTGAACTTTGTTTCTTTCTATCTCCTCATTGTGACAAGTCATTAAGATCCATGGCTTCAGTTACCACCCACATTCTGATGATTCTCCTTTCTGTATCTCTAGTTCTGGCTTCTCTTTGAGCCCCAGATTTCTACATCCAAATATTTGACATGTTTATTTACTGCTTCAATCACATTAGACTATACAGAATTACATTATCTTCCCCTGATGATTAGACTCCATCTGCTGCTCTGTACCTTTGTAAATTGTCCCACACAATCCAGAAGTTTCCCTTTCTTTTTACTAAGACTATTTCTTCTACATTCCGGATGCCAATCCCTTAGTTCAGCCACGTGCTATTTCTCTGACAGTGTTACTGTATTGTTCTTTATTATCCACATAAATTTTTTCCTCTGTTCCATTTTTTAATCCTGGTTTTATAAGTATTCAATGAGTAACTATATGTCTTAGACTTTACTTCAGTGTCTAGCTAACGAGGAGTCCAAGTTCAACTCAATAATCTGTGAGCAGAAAAATATGTGCACAAGTTCTGAATAAATCTATTTCTTCTGAGACTCTTTGTCTCCCAATTCTGTTGGGAAATGGGATGAAATACATGATGGTCATTTGGATTCCTACATGACATTGTGGAGCATGGCCGTTTCCTGCCCTAGACAATCACTTTCTTTTAGATTGTTGGCTAAGTTGGAAAATGCTTCTGCCTTGTTTAGAACATTGTATTTAATGTCTTCTTATAGCAGTTTAGATTTTAACCAAGAATTCATAAAAATCATTTGCCTAACTCAAGCCTTGTTCAAATCCATCCCCTATACTTTTAAATGTGTGTACTCTTTAAAATGCAAATATGATCATGGAAATCCCCTGTTTAAATTTTGGAAGTGGCATTTGCTTTGTTTTAATTTTAAATTTTCTTTAAAAAAGCATAAATTGATTTTATAATCATGATGAGATAAATAAAATAAATCCAGTAGTGACTCCCTTAAGCCTTCAAAATAAAGTTCAAGTTGCTTAATAGGGAACAGAAATCCCTTTATGTTATGCCTTCTGTCTATTTCTAGAGACTTAACTTTTGCCATAGCTTCATAAGACTCCAAGCACATGAATTGTTCAGTCCCTGGAGGGCAACTGGTCCTTATACACATGTGTCTTTGCACTTTCCACATTTTCTGACAGGTTAATGGGTACTCATCCTTCAAGAGGTCTCAACTCAGGTTAAATATTGCATCCTCCACAAAGCTTTCCTTAACATCTCAGTATCAATTAAATTTCACTTATATGTCACTGAATTATGTCTATATCAAGACATATTTCACAGTACAGTCCATTTCTCCACAAGACTTTGACCATCCTTCCATTAAAAATATACTCTCATTTAAACAGGTTCTATGCCACTTATCTACATTTTTGTGTATAGTTGGTGTTCAAATTTTTGTTTTTAAATGTTCACATGGGGATATGTTTTATTGATTTTAGAGAGAAAAGGAGAGAGAGAGAGAAAGAGGGAGAGAGAGAGAGAGAGAGAGAGAGAGAGAGAGAGAGAGAGAGAATCATTGATTGGTTGCCTCCAGTATGTGTGCTGACTGGCAGTCTAACCAGCAACCTAGGTATGTGCCATGGCCAGGAACTGAACCTGAAAACTTTGGTGTACTAGACAATTCTCCAACCAACTAAGTCACCCAGACAGGCCTCCAAATGTTTTTATTAATTGAACGAAAAGAGTACACATTTTGTTAACTATAGGGTAAAAAGTGAATTTAGCTCTAATCTATCATTTTTAAATTTCATCCCATATCAACACCTTATAAAGATTCAGATTAGTGGGAATATTTAAATTGAAATAGAGTTTATAATTAATACTAGAGGCCCGGTGCACAAAATCCATGCAAGGGGGGTCCCCTCAGCCCAACCTGCACCTTCTCCAACCCATGACCCCTCAGGGGATGTCAGACATAATCCTGGATGGCTAGCTCCTAATTACTCACATGCCTGCCTGCCTAATTACTAATTGCCCCGCCTCCCTTGCTGGCCAGGTTGCCTCCAACTGCTCCCCTCTGCTATCCTGGTTTCCCTTAACTGCTCCCTCTGCTGGCCTGGTTGCATCACACGGCCTGCTGTTCAGTCATTTGGTCATTCCTCACTAACTCCCCTGCCGACCTGGTCGCTTCATGCAACCTGCTTTTCTAGTAGTTTGGTCATCTCTCACTAACGCTCCTTATGGCCTGCTTGTAGGTAGCCAACTTGTGAGGGTGTTAGGGTTAATTTGAATATTAACTCTTTATTATATAGGATAATTAGAATCTAATTTAGAAAGTATATATTTTTAAGGCCAACTTCCTATAATGAACTTAGTGCTTTTGGAATATAAAAAATTATATTTTTGTTATTAAAGAGATAATATTCTTACATGAAGTGGATTATAAAAAATTTTAAGTATTTTATATAACATAATAAATGAATGCTGAATGACTAAATGGATAATTTGGCTTTAGCAAATAAGTAGTTTATCAAACATTGAAAGATTGAATTCAGTTTATAAGTATTCTGGAAAGTCAGTGTTCAGTGCCTTGAAACCAAAAAATAAAATTTAACAATATGTCATAATCTTTAGAACTCTCCCAGTTTCAAAATGTCTTTGTTTGGAAGAGGATTTATAAATAAAGTATAAAAGGGAAAATACTTTACTTCCTTTCTTAAGCATTCATATCAAAATTCATTAAGATTTTTTACTATTTATTTTAAAATATACTACAAGGTCATAAACAGCATGGTACTGCCATAAAAACAGACAGAGATCAATGAAATAGAATATAGAACCCAGAAATAAACCCACACCTTTATGATCAATTCATATTTTACAAAGGAGGCAAGAACATACAATGCAGTAAAGATAGTCTATTCAATAAATGGTGTTGGTAAAATTTGACAGATATGTGCAAAAGATAAAAATAAAACTAGACCACCTTCTTACTCCATACATAAGAATAAACTCAAAATGGATTAAAGACTTAAGTGTTAGACTCAAAGCTATAAAATTCATAGAAGAAAACATAGACAGTAAAGGCTCTGACATTTCTCACAGCAATATTTTTTTTTCTGCTTTATCTTGTCAGGCAAGGGAAACAAAAGAAAGATAAACCAATGGGACTATATCAAACTAACAAGCTTTTGCACAGCAGAAGAAATCAACACAAAATGAAAAGAAAAAAACAAAACAAGCCACTGAGTGGGAGAACATATTCACCAATGATACATCTGGTAAGGGGTTAATTTCTAAAATATAAACAGAACTCAGACAACTCAACACCAGGAAGACAAACAATCCAATTAAAATATGGAGAAAGGACTTGAATAGACCCTTCTACAAAAAAGACATACAGCTCATCAATAGAGATATCAAAATATGCTCAACATCACTAATCATCAGAGAGATACAAATTAAAACCACAATGCCCTATCACCTTACACCTGTTAGAATGGCAATTATCAATAACAGACAACAAGTGTTGGCAAGGATATGGAGAAATGGGAACTCCCATGCACTGTTAATGGGAATGCATACTGGCACAGTCACTATGGAAAACATTATAAGGTGTCCTAATAAATTAAAAATGTAACTGGCTATGACCCAGCAATTCCACTTCTGGGAATATATCTGAATAAACCCCCAACACTAAGAATATATGCACCCTGCTGAACTGGTTTGGCTCAGTGGATAGAGTGTCGGCCTGCGGACTGAAAGGTCCCGGGTTCGATTCCAGTCAAGGGCATGTACCTTGGTTGCGGGCACATCCCCAGTGGAGGGTGTGCAAGAGGCAGCTGATCCATGTTTCTCTCTCATTGATGTTTCTAACTCTCTATCCCTCTCTCTTCCTCTCTGTAAAAAATCAATAAAATATATATATTTTAAAAAAGAATATATGCACCCTTATGTTCATTGCAGTGCTATTTACAATAGCCACCATCAAGAAGCAGCCCAAGTGCCCATCAGTAGATGAGTAGAGTAAAAAGCAATGCACATTTACGCAATAGAACATTACTTGGCAATAAATAAAGAAGGGGAGTCTTACCTTTTGGGAAAACATGATGCACCTGGAAAGTATTATGCTAAGCGAAATAAGCCAGTCAGAGAAAGACACATACCAAATAATTTCTCTTACACATGCAAGCTAATGAACAAAATGAACTAACAAACAAAATAGAAACAAGCTCATAGATAGAGAGCAGACTGACAGCTGTCAGAGGGGAGGGGGTTGTGCGTCTGGGTTAAAAAGGTGAAGGGATTAAGCAATAATAATGATAATAATAATAATAATAATAATAATGATAAATCTCACAGATGGAGACAGCAGTATCATGATTATCAGAGGGAAGGGAGCTTGGGGGCAGGTAGGCGAGGGTACAGGGGATAACTGGTTACAGACACCTGACTTTGGGTGAACACACAATACAATATTCAGATGATGTGTTATAGAACTAAACACATGAAGCCTATGTAATTTTATTAGCCCGTGTCACCCCAAGAAATTCAATAAAAACTAAATAATACAAATTGCATTTTCTTAGACTTTTTATCTTTGCCCGAGGCCTGGCTTGTACATAAGGAAGAGTTCAGTAGAAGTTATGTATATATGTTTACATACATTTGCTTGTCAAGCTATTACTATCACCGCATGGATATGCTTTTGCTGCAAATACAAGTGTCTATTGGCCACAGAGCAATCGTATAACCAGAGCAGGCTCCATGGGTGCACACACAGAGCACGTTCAGAGGGCCTTTGCCAGGTTTGATGCTTGATCATCACCGTCTTGAAAATCCTTAATTTTTGAGCAAGGGGCCTCACATTTTCACTTTGTACTGCCCCCCCCCCCCCCAAATTATGCAGCCAGTTGTGCATAGGATCTAAACAACCCTCCCTATTTTGAACAGATATTCCGGGAGTGCATGGCTAAACGGTCACTTTCTAAACAGCTGCCCATAAATAAACCGTGTGTCCTAGCCGCCTTCCCAGCTTAGCTGTCAGGAGCAGCACGGGGGTTAAAAGAGAAAGATTCGCCCAAGTGTCAATCCCTCCTGCTGGCTCAGGAGAACAAAGCTGGCAGGCAAAGTGAATCAGATAGCACACCGTGCACGCCCAGGCTTCCGAATAAAGCCCACAGGTCTCATTTCAGCTTTCCCGGCCTTGGCAGTGCCCCTTTAAGTTTGCTAAGTCGGATATACCGGTAAGCAAGCAGGCTAATGTTTTTGTGATCTTGCTCCTGCGAAAGTATTTAATAATAAGCCTCGGAAGTTGGGAGGTAAGAAGGAAATCTGTGATGTCTAATGCCAAGGTGCTGTTCCATGTGTTGAAAGTTGATTAAATTTCCTTTTAACGCCCCTTGAAACTGACATTTCGCTACCGTTTAAAAAATTTTTCCCCCTCCAAACTATTTTTTTATACCTGTGATTTAGAGTGATGCACAGCAAAGCAGGGGCTATGAATCGGCTCAAAATGGTTGGAGGGGTAATGAGCAGGGAATGAAAAAAAGCCATTTAAGGAATAGGAAAGCTAACTTTATCCTGCAACCGCATGCCACGGCAGGGTCAAAGATCCGAGGCTGCTCAAATAGCGCCGTCCGACTTCCACCGGTTGGGAGTGATAACTAGGTTCCAGCATCCCACAGATTGATAAAAAGGAAAATATATTTATATAGATTAGTGCTTTCTCAGCTATCAGTTGCAAAATTGCTTGCTATATTCATGCGCTTCCGTTTTTAAAGTTACATCTGTTTTAATAGAGCTAGTCCAAATTTGAAAATTAAGAAATACGGCATACTTGTGTATTTTATGTCTCAAGCATCTGATTTTCAAAGAGGATTTTTCCCTCCTACATGTATATCTACCATAGGAAAATGTGCAAGACATACCTGAGACCCTATATGTGATGCTAGTGATGTATTTGTTGACATATATGAGATAGAGCCTTACAATTATTATCCGAATGCTCAAATAATACCAAATAAAACACCTCATAGATGGAGTAGTGCAGTACCTTCTATAAATTGACTGTTGACCGTTGACCCTTACAAAATCATGTATTTAGCACCAACTGTGTACATTGTTTTTTGTCTACATTATTGCATTTTTGCCCACATCAATGAAAACACAGAAATTCACCAAGTCTTTCTTATAATAAATGCCTGAAATATTAATTACCCATTTTCTTTGGAGTCCAGCCTAGTGGTTCTACCTTTTTCAACCCAACATCTCCTTTTCATAATAGATGTTCTAAAATGCTATGCTGTGCAGGAAGCAAAGAAAATAAAAGAGCCGAACATCCATGTGGACACTGGAATTTTTTTTAAAAGATAAGTACTAACAAACAGGTTTATTTTTTCATAATAGAAAGTGGGAAATGATCTTAACTTAGGTAAATATAGCCTCCCTCTAAAGTATAGAAGTATGATGTTCTCATAAACTAATCCTTTCCGTTAAAAATGGGATGGAATGATGCTGAAGGATCACACTGAGCATGTAATTTACCTTGAATTCCCACCACATGTCAAGACATACAGTCAGACACTAATACTTGAACAGACCTTGGGAACCCTACCCCTTTCCTTGATAGGAGACAGGAGCTAGAGGATGGACTGAAATAAGAAAGCAATATTTCAAAAACTTTAGTTATGTGTTAGAACTCTATGGGCAGCATCAGAATGAGAGTCAGAAACCTCTGGCCGCACAAAGTAAGGAAATAAATCTAATACATAATCTTCACAATGTTTCTAATCTGCACTATGCTTATAATATTTATTGATGTCCTAGAGGTCCAGTGAATAGATTCATGCACTGGTGGGGTCTCTCAGCCTGACCTGTGCCCTCTTGCAATCAGAGGCCCCAGGGGGACCTGGGGCTGTGGTTGTGGCTCGATCCTGCAGGCGAGGATATAGTCGTGTGTGAAGTGGCAGGCAGCAGGGGAAGAGCCCAAGCCCAGGCCAAGCGCTGCCCCCGCTCATCCCAGCCCTGCTCTGCCTGCTGCCCTTCTGTGGTAGCACTGCTGCAAAGGCAGGAGAGGCTCATGCTTAAACTAAATTTTGCTGTGAGCCTTGCTTCTGGCATCCATCAGTCAAGCATCTGCCCCCTGGTGGTCACTGCATGTCATAGCAACCAGTTGACCAGATAGGTGTTTGGTCTCTAGGCTTTTATATAATAATGCACTGGAGCCACTGCTGGCAGCACAAGACTCTGCCAGCCCTGGTTAGCTGAGCCTCAGGTGGCCCTGGGAGGCTGGGCAGATGCCACTGGCAGCTTGCTTGTGCCTTGGGCTGTCCCTGGGCAGCTGGGGGACTGAGGGGCCTGGGTGCTGCCATCTGTGGCTGGGGGCATCATCATCTTTGAGGGCATGGCAGTCAATTAGCATATTCCCTCCTTATTGGCTTTGGGTGCCACCATCTTTGTGAGGGCATGATAGTCAATTAGCATATTTTTATTAGGATTACCTGTACCACATGTATTTATGTTCTTCATTAATCTTAGTTGTATTATAAGTTGTCTTATAATACAACTTAAAAGAAACCTTAATTATTCTTTATTTTATGTCTATATGTGACAGTTACAATAGAAGAATGGCACAAATAAAGACTGTGATATCATGAGTGTCATTGCCATAGTGACATCATTTACAAATATGGAAAATTAGTCTAAACTAAATAAATTAGTTTAAATTAGTTTAAACTAAATAAAGTAAAATCTTTCATAGGTTTCCACCATAGCTGTGTATCTATAAAATCCAATCTATGTAAAAATTATGCACATGTCAAATGTGACAAGTTGTAGGTTCAGATAATCATAAATGTATTTTTCTTATAGGGACTTCTGATGGTATATATTTATAATTTGAGAAAAGTGGGAGGCTATAAGATTAATTGTGTTTATGTCCTCATGTCAAGGCTTGAAGCACATTGGTCTCCACTCATCAACTGCTAGTACTACCCCCTTGTGACATCATTGTGACAAAATCACCTTTACAAATTTCCTAGTGGGAGGTACTACTTCCATCAAAAAAAGCTAGGCTCCCATCTGTTTGTTTTTTTCATAGTACTGTGTTAAATAATGTATACATACTTTCTGGTTGAGGTATTGGCATTAGACTAAAATGTGATAATTATTTTTGTATCCCACCTAATAAAAGAGTAATATGCAAATTAACCATCACACCACTACACCATGAAGCCATGCCTCCCAGCTATACCCACCAGCCAATCCAGAGCAAATATGCAAATAAACTCAACCAAGATGGCTATGGCCCCAGAGAGCAGGAGGAAGGCTTGGGTTTCCCTGGCGATGGAGGAAGCCAAGCTTTCTGCTTGCCCTTGCCAGCCTAGGCCTCCGCTCAAGGCTACAAAGTTTTAATGATAGAAGATAAACAAATCCAAACAGAAATGGTGGCAGCCATGGAGCTGTAAAGAGCAGGAGGCTAGGGTTGCCCCAACAATGGAGGAAGCCAAACTTTCTGCACACCCTGGCAGGCTCAGGCTTCTACTTAAAGCTACAAATTTTCAAATATAGAAGATACATAAACCCCAACAGAAATGGCTGCCACCACAAAGCAAGCAGAAGGCTTGGCTCTTTTCCAGGCTACAAAGTTTCAATTGTGAAAGATAAATAAACCCCAGATACCAGGGCCTCTGCTTGGGTCGCCAACGGGCATGGCTGGCCTGCAAACCACCACAGGCCCCTCACCCAGGCTGCCCCACATCCCAAGGGAATCCCCACCCTGATCTGGGACATCTTTCAGGGCAAACTAGCTGGCTCCCACCCGTGCACCAGGCCTCTATCCTATCTAATAAAATAGTAATATGCAGATTGACCATCACTCCAACACACAAGATGGCTGCCTCCATGTGGACACAAGATGATCAGCACAATATGGCCAGCAGGGGAGGACAGTTGGGAGGGACCAGGCCTGCAAGGGAGGGCAGTTGGGGACCATCAAGCCTGCAGGGGAAGGCAGTTGGGGGGGGACCAGGCCTGCAGTGGAGGGCAATTACGGGCAAACACACTGGCAGGGGAGCAGTTAGGTATCAATCAGGCTGGCAGGAGAGTGGTTAGGGGGTGATCACACTGGCAGGCAGAAGTGGTTAGGGGCAATCAAGAAGGCAGGCAGGTGAGCAGTTGGGAGCTAGCAGTCCTGCATTGTGAGAGGGATGTCCGACTGCTCATTTAGACCAGATCTCACCTGGATCTGGACTAAACGGGCAGTTGGACATCCCTCAAAGAGTCCCAGATTGGAGAGGGTGCAGGCTGGGCTGAGGGACACCCCCAACCCCATGCACAAATTTGGTGCATTGGGCCTCTAGTGAATTAACAGGGCAGTTGTTACTTTATGAAAAATCCAACTTCACTGCTAATGAAGGTAAGAACTTTTAAGTTGGAAATTTTAATACTAATTTATTTTACCAGAGGTAGCAGAGTTGTTGGTTAAAAAGTATAATTTCAAGTTAGAGACCTGGTTCTAGTCTCAGTGATGTTTTTTGGTTTTGTCTTTTTTTTTTTCCTAGTTATGGGACCTAGTACACAATATTTAACCTTTCTCATCTCTCATCACTTCATCTGAAAAGTGGAGATAATAAGGATTTATAGAGGCAATGTAGATTTTTAAAAACTTACTTAACAATTAACCAAATATATATTAGCTATTGTTATTGTTAATAATATAAAAAACACTTTTAGTATTGGACTATGTATTTTTTACTTATTTATGGAACATAAATATCAGAAGATATTAAAATGTGCTAATGTCTATTAAAACAGATAGTTAAAAATACATAGGTAAATGTGCATCATAAAAATGTGCGAGATAGAAATAAATTATTTTTTCTATTAAAATAATAACATGTTTCTAATTGTAACAAACATTAGACAGTAAAGTGTTCCATTTTCCTTTTAGTGTCAGGATTTTGCTCTTCCTAATATGGGCTGAGGGATGCCAGAGTAACAGTCTCTGCTTTTGTCTCAATGCCAGTTCCTGATTGCACTCACAGTCATTGGTCATGTGCTTTTCAAGAGTTGTCAATACCTCAGTTTTCCCAGAGCCTTGCTATTATTTTAAAATATTTTGGAGTTACATTGAACATGTTCTTTTCTGTTCTTTAACATGCCACGTGTGTAAACCGAACTTACCCCAAAGTATTCATACTCCCAGGGTAAAGATGTGGGCACACACATAAAGTGTGAATCTATGCTTGACTTCCTCTGAATATGCAGAATTTAAAGACATATTACACAATACAGAGTTGAGAGCGAACGTGAAGAAACCAAATGCATCTCCCCAGCGTGGTGGCTTAAACAGAGCCCTCTCCTGCCTTTAATTACTGCAGAGTGGGTGGGCTTCAGGTTGGTCCATATTTAAATGTTATGGATGGGTACTATGGTTATCAATGTATTCTTTTTAACAGAGTCTATTACAATAACACTCAAGCATTTGTGCCAGGGCCATTTATCTCTACAACTATAATATGTATTTTTTAAAAAACCCTCATTCTCCTGATGGGCCAATACCCCTTGATTGAAAACAAATTTAGCCGAAACTGGTTTGGTTCAGTGGATAGAGCATTGGCCTGCGGACTGAAAGGTCCCAGGTTCGATTCCGGTCAAGGGCATGTACCTTGGTTGCGGGCACATCCCCTGTAGGGATGTGCAGGAGGCAGCTGGTTGATGCTTCTCTCTCATCGACGTGACTAGCTCTATATATCTCTCTCTTTATCCCTGTAAAAAATCAATAAAATATATTTTAAAAAAAGAAAAGAAATTTACCAGGTTAGCCTGGATTTTATTTTTTAAACCAACCCATTTTTCCATAGACTGCTCTATTGGCGTTTTTGGTGATTTTGCTACAAGATGGGGTTATTGAAAGGATTATTGGTCTCTCTCTTGTTTTAAATATATTTTATTGATTTTTTTACAGAGTGGAAGAGAGAGGGACAGAGCTAGAAACATTGATCAGCTGCCTCCTTGCACACACCCCCACTGGGGATGTGCCCACAATCAAGGTACATGCCCTTGATCGGAATGGAACCTGGGACCTTTCAGTCCGCAGGCCGACGGAGCCAAACCAGTTTTGGCTCTTGGTCTCTTGTTGACCAAGTGCCCAAATATCTGTTGGATCAGATGGCAGCTTTGTGGCCCTCACCCCATCGCATTGCCCCAGGTGAAGGAGACATGCACCATACCCAAACCTGTTCTGCTTTTCTCCTTAACTTTTGCTCTCCTCCCTCCCCAAAGCCCCATTCCACTTCCTTATCCCGTGTTACTTTTTGTTCCCATTGCATTTTCACTACCTGGAAGCATGCATTAACTTATTCATGTTTATTGTCTGTTTCTTTAACAGAAAACAAGCTCTTCCGGGGTCATTGCTTTGGTCACTGTTCTTACCTGTGCCTGAGAAATAGAACACAGTACACATCTGTTGAAGGAATGAACAAAGCAAAGACTTTCTTGGTTGCTATTAATGCAATCAATGCCAACATTCTTTTGTTGGTGTTGCTTCAATTGCTCAGAAACAAATCATGGATACTTCTGGCTCCCACAAGGTGCCATTGGGAAGTTAATAATCAAGCAGAGAACAGGAGTCATATATCTCAGGACATGGTACCTTACCAACTGCAACACACATTGTCAGAATCAACTGATACCTTTTCTAGGGCGACTGTATTTCTCCAGGAGGTCATCACTGCATAAGCACTCAAGCAATTTACTAGGTGTACCAGTTAATAATGCAGATTTTTCCCAATAGATGGAGTGATACGTATGTTGACATACTAGTACATATCCTTGCATGCCGTGCTTAAAACTCCTTTTGCATTCACATAGGTAATGGAAAATGTATAATGAAACCTTACAGTGGCCGGGACTGATATTCAGGAAGTCTAGAAGCTGTAAGGTGTGGGGGGGGGACTGGTCAGTGGATGAGCAATCCCGCTTCTCTGTCTCCTTCCTCACATTAGAGAGTTCCGGTGTGAGGCAAAGAGCACAACTGGAGAGAAAGAGGAGCAGCATTAATACTGCTCTCGAAAAGAGCGGTGCCCGCTAATGTGAATATATTGACCATTTAATTGGCTTGAGGCACCACACTAGGCCCCTTAAGAATTGTTTTTGAGATCCTAGATGGTACTGAAGTAGAATTCTGTCTCCATCTGGGCTGTTGGTGCCAGAATCTTTATACACACGAACTGCCTTTTTCTTCTTTCCCTTACCTCCTTCGTCCAAAGAATACCGACATATACCCTTCATTCAGAAAAGCATGCTTTGGTTTCCAATTCTTATTAAGGCTTAGAAAAGATTACTAGCATATAATTCTGAGGTTCATAATTTCCCTTTAAGTAGGCTATAGGTTAAATGCGTAAAGACCCCCTGAAATTTTTTCCCCTTTGTTTAAATAATATCCTGTAATTCAAGCCAATATATTTCATAATAGCATGTTAAAAGCACATAGGAACGCAGTTTAGCTCTAAATTAAGGTTTCTCCATCAGCATTTTACTCACTCTGGATATTTTCCGATACAAAGCTCTGGTCTCTCCCTTTGTGATGCTATTCTGCAGTAGTAAAGCAAGTAAGCACGGCTTCCTAATGCTAAGCACTCCGGTGGGAGCACAAGCAGAGTGCATAAACCAAAGTATTCATTTCATGAGGTTTTATTAAAAGGCTTCACCTCTAAATTGAGCTGTCATACGCTGTTGGGAAACTTTCTACCACCGTTTATTTTAACTATGTAAAACATGAAAGCAATGGAATTTCTTCTGCTTTTTCATAGAATGGGCACGACCTCTCCTGCACACTCCGAGCAATCTACACCGCGTTTAATCAAATGGGGCTGGGGAGCAAAAATCAGGCCATGTGTTTTCGCGCTTTCCCCAATTTTCAGAAATGACCCCAACCCCGCTACCATGCTGTAGACGTCCATGTACACCCAGCAAGCTCCTTGGCGTGCTTCCTGAGAAGCTGTATCACGCGATGAAAAGATCTCCTCCCGCGACGAGCAGGACATTGGGTGGTTTATAAATCATTCATTTGTGACACGGCTTCACGCAGCATTTCAAGGAATCGCATTAACTGCTTTCGCAGTTGCCTCCTATGTTGCCTTCCCTTGGCGGTGTCATGGGTCATTACCGATTTTTTTGTTTCCCCCTAGGTAAGCAATACCAACTTGCTATTAAAAGATACTAATTTCCACCCCGCCACGGTGTCTTTGGAAGCAGCGTGTATATTAAAGGAAAATCAAGTTGCTTTGAAATATTAAAGGAATATATTTAACTAAAGGGGGTTTTTCCGACGGGTTGTTTTTCTGGATTCCCGATGACAGACAGATTCGAGCCTACAAAGTCAATAGTAAATTTTATTAAAGTCATTATTTTCCTGTTACAGGCCTCGCGCTTTAAATAAACTACAGCTGACAATGCTGTCTTACATACTGTCATACTGTAAAATGTCCCCTCTTTATTACCGCAGGGACAACTCATTTAGAACTTTGAGAGTGTTTCCACGATGGAGCTGCTCGTTTGCAGAGCTGGCCGACGGCTGTGTTTAAAGAATGTGGTTGACGCCTCTCTTTTCCCTCTAAATGTTTTAGAGAGAGAGAGGAGAGAAAAAATAAACTTGCCAACACAACATTTTTAGGATAAAGATGAATGTGCCTTCTCCATGGATAACATGTATTTCAATCTCTCCCTATTATGGGGCTCTGACTATGTATGGCATTATTTTTTTTCACATTGTGTGTAAGCGAGGGCAAAGCACTTGACATCTACCCCAAATCAGGAATTTCAACGTTCCCACGGATGACATTCTTTAATGAATACCCAAGCTCCTTTGCAGCATCTTCCTGATCAAAATAACCTTGATTGTATGAGTGTAAAAATTACTAGAAATCAAATAATCACCCGGAAAACATTTTTAGGAAAATCAGAAGGAATGTGTCCATTGTTTGGGACCCATGGCTTATCATTCCAAGTTGTGCTCATTAACTCCCTTATAATCCACATGTTGTCTCATCATCCTTTAACATATATTGCAACATTTTAAAATGGATTTTCTTTTTAAAAATATATATATTTTATTGATTTTTTACAGATAGGAAGAGAGAGGGATAGAGAGTTAGAAACATCGATGAGAGAGAATCATCGATCAGCTGCCTTTTGCACACTCCCTACTGGGGATGTGCCCGCAACCAAGGTACATGCCCTTGACCGGAATCGAACCCGAGACCCTTGAGTCCTCAGGTCGACGCTCTATCCACTGAGCCAAACCGGTCTTGGCTAAAATGGATTTTCATCCACAGCTTTATGAAGGAGAACAGAAAGGGCCAGAAGGAAAAACAACAATAACAACTTGCCTTTACATTTGAAGTCAGATGCCATCAACGCCACTACATCCACCTGCATTTCTCAAACTCTTTTCCTTTCTTAAGATGTTTCTATAAAGTATATCTGTACTGATCAGGACTATCCAATCCAGATAAAACTGTACACTACAGTCTTGAAGCTCAGTCAGAATCACTAGACTCTCCTTCCATCTCTTTGGAGAAAACACCTGAGCAGGAGATGCCAGATGCATCGTCTACTGTCTGCACGGACATGGTTGGTCCTCTCCTCTGCCCTCCAAGTCTGGCAGCCTTTTATTTCAGCTTATGCTGCCTTCAGACCCAGAAGAAAAATGAGAAGATGTGTGGAAGCCCTTGTCCTAGACTAATCAAAGTTTGATCAATGGCATGTCTTTGATTCCAAATCGAGGTATCTCCTGTTGGATCTGTAGACAGCAATCTTTGCTGCCATTCTGTGCCTACATTCAGAGAATGCTCGGATCTATTTCTGTGGCCTTTCTGACCAAGTGAAACAGAATGGAAACCATACACTGTTCTCCCTTTAAAATGGAAAATAATTCATGTGAATGAGTAGCTAATTAAGTCCCATCTCTCTCAAAGGATAAATATTATTTAGTTAAAAAACATTTTAAAAAAATTTTTTTCCTGGTTTATTTTTTTTTACCATCATACTATCGCTAAGCTGTGTTTAAATATTTTGTACATAAATAGCTCTCACTTGCCACTACACATACACATATTCCACATGCACACACAACTCATGACCTAGTCAATAACTATAATAACCATGAATTTCCTCACAGTTCATAATCCCAGCTAAACCGCAATCATTGGGGTTCATTTTACCACATGGTGTGAACTTAGATGGTATCAAAATGCCTGATTTGTGATGTATGTGTTACCGTTCAGTTAAAAGTGCTTTCCCTATTTTTTTCTTATCAATGGAAAACTTTAAAGATATTTAAAAGCAATGACTTTAAACCTCTGGCTGCCATAAGGCAAAAATGGCAGGTGGCTATATGAAAGTGGTTGGATGCATTGAAAGGACATCATTCATAGGGAAAAGGTGTAACATTGCTTGGAGCCCGTTTTACACTTTCTCCCGGGAAGAATGTGTTTTGGGGTGATGTGGGATTCTTTCCATTTGCCCGGTGTGAACATTAGCTGCTTTATAGAGCAATGTTGTTATTTTTAAGGAAGATGGAAAAATGAAACATTAGGAAACCTTAGCAATAAGGAGAGCTGAGTCCAGCGACAATAAAGAGACCAGCAGTCTCAACTTAAAGCCACAAATTACTTAAATAAATAAATAAAAATGTTTAAAATGCTTTACCATTAGGCAACCTTTTTTGAGAAGCAGAGAAGGAACCTAATGCTCACGAAATGAGACTAATTAAGGAAAAGGAGAGAGATTATGTTGGCTGCCCCAAAGAGGTTATATAGTGTGACTCAGGCATACTTGGTAAAGGGGGGGCAATACTCCGATGTTCAGAGCAAATAAGAAAAATTATAAGTGTTGTGAAAATGAGCGATTGAGCCAAGTCTCTAAAACCTGTTGCAGTAAGAAACTGGGTTCAGAATAAACAACACAGTTGGTCTCTCTGCAACCTGTGCCGTCTCCATTGGGGCTCCTTTATGGAAGTAACACTAACATGCCTTCCTTCTTCCCGTCTCTCTTGAATTCAGCAGCCGTTGAGAACCTCCAAAAGTCCAGGTGTCATCAAGGTGAAGCCATTAGAGTTTTTCTCATTAGAGGCAAAAGTTCCTGAAGTGCGTCACTTCAGAACAGAAACTACCTCTATTTAAGGTAGTTGAAATTGCTATGTAGATATGATGATAGTACTAGAGGCCTGGTGCACAAAATTTGTGCAGGAGGGGGAGTGGTCCCCTTAGCACAGCCTGCACCCTCTTCAATCCAGGACCCCTCAGGGGATAACTGGCAGTCTAACATCCCTCTCACAATTCAGGACCACTAGCTCCTAACTGCTCACCTGCCTGCCTGTCAGATCCACCCTAACTGCTCCTCTCCAGGCCTGGTCACTCCCAACTGCCCCTCTGCTGGCCTGGATGCCCCTAACTGCCCCTTTCTGTGGGCCTGATCATCCCACACAGCCTGCTGCTTGGTAAATTGGTTGCCTCTAACTAACCCTCCTGACAGCCTAGTCACCCCACACAGCCTGTTTGGTTGTCCATTCGGTTGCTATGGTTGCTTAGGCTTTTATATATCTAACCTAATAATAGAGTAATATGCAAATTAACCAAAACTCCACCACACAAGACGCACCCACCAGCCATGCCCACCAGCCAATCAGAGTGAGCATGCAAATTAACCCAGCAAAGATGGTGGTTAATTTGCATGTGCAGCCAAAACCAGTTTGGCTCACTGGATAGAGCATGGGCCTGCAGACTGAAAGGTCCCAGGTTCGATTCTGGTCAAGGGCATGTACCTTGGTTGTGGGCACATCCCCAGTAGGGAGTGTGCAGGAGGCAGCTGATTGATGATTCTCTCTCATCAATGTTTCTAACTCTCTATCCCTCTCTCTTCATCTCTATAAAAAATCAATAATATATATTTTTTTAAATATTTGCATACGCAGAGGGAGGGAGGAGTGAAGGCTGAAGACAGTATAGAAGGAAGAGGGAGGGAAAGTGGAAAGCAAGGCGGCTGTGGCTGCTGGAGGGAAAGCCCTGGCAGTGTGTGTGGGGTGGGGAGGGGCGAGGTGTGCAGTGGCAGCGCATGGCTGCAGAGGCAGTGGCAGCAGTGGCTTCTGGTGCAGTGGGGCAGGTAGGACGTGTCCCAACCATCCCACTTGCCCCACCATCCCACCCATCTTATCCTACCCCGCCTTGCCTAATGCAGCCAGAAAGGTGGGGGGGCAGGAGAGGTGGGGGTGGCGGGAGGGAAGCCCACCGGAAGTCTTGAAGGAATATTCCTGCAACGGGTGCCTAGTATAGATTATAATGAAGTATGATAAATACTTTAGGAAGAAAAGATTGATTTTTAGCAAGAAAGCTAAGCTTGTGTTTACTACAGACAGTAATACCGCATCCTGGTAACAGTTAATCCATTATCAGGATGTCACAGGTTCTTAGAAATTTAAGCTGGAGAGCAAGCCCTCCCACTTTACTGATGAAGAGTTGAGGCCCGCCCAGAAGTACGGGCCTCAGTGTCCAGCCCCATCAGCAGCGGAATGGAAGGGAAAAGTTTATTAATGTGTTTGTGTCTCCACCTGGGGCTCTGATAGTGTAGGAATTAACCCATTCTTCCACGTGATTGTTTTTTCAACCTAAGTGCATCCTAAAAGTGATGCACAGTCCCAGAGGCAGAATGGACATTTTCAGATGTTTTTAAGCACAGAGAACACTGAAGGCTGGTGTCAGAGTGAAAGGAATCGCTTGCTTGATTTTTTTTTTTTTAATTCCGGAGTGATACACAGAGACAAAAATAGACCAACCCCCTCCCCCCTTGCTTCTGTCTCTGGTGATACTAAGTCTAATTATCGTATTTCATCATTGTTAACCTTCCTTCCCCCTGATAAGCAAATAAGCAGTATTAGTTTTTAATTTTAGACTCATCTTTCAGTTGTGCTTCTGATATCTTTGGAAGCAGAATGAAAAGCATTGAATTGAATAGGCTATATGATTGATTTGATTAATTAGTAGAAAATATTTATTTAAAAAAATAAAAGCAATGGAGCCCAGCCAGTGTGCCTCAGTGGATTGGGCATTGTCCTGTAAACCAAGAAGTCAACAGTTTGATTTCTGATCAGGGCACATTTCCAGGTTGTGGACTTGATCCCAGTGGGGGATTTGCAAGAGGCAGACAATCAATGCGTCTCTCTCACTGATGTTTCTATCTCTTTCTCCCTTCCTCTCTGCTAAAACATCAATAAAGATATATATTATTAAGAAAGCAAGGGAAAAGAGAAAAATGTTCATTCAATCTTTATGGACATTGCTAATTTTGTCAATTATTAAGAAATAATTTGACATACAAGGCCTATATGTATTATTTACAGGGTTATACAAAAGTATATAAGTATTATGTACAATATGTACCTTAATGTAGAAGTGTTATATATTATTTAGCGATATAATTAGTACTCACTGGGTTATATAAATATATACTAAACTTTAAAAGAAAATATGTAAACCAGTTTTACAACGATCATAAAAATAATGTTTTCACATGTATGCAAGAGGATCTCACTGGGAAACAGAGAATGAACAGTGTTCAGGGCCAGCTCCCACATGCTCTCAGCCCTCACCCTTCTATGCCATGCTTTGTGTACATAAGACCTTGGGATTTCCTGCCAAATTGTCCTAACTTTTCCTCTGGGACCTGAAAACCCCACTCCCTGCATCCAATATGCCAAGGACAGATTGCACTCCTGGTTGTAGAAATTTTTTTATTTAGTAATTTTGGATCACAATTGAACACAGGTAACTGAAACCACAGAAAACAAAATGGTGTCTAAGGGAAGACTACTGCAACTTTTTAAAATTATCATTGAAATAATTCAAAAGTATTTAAAATAAAATGAAATTAACAAGCCATATATCAAAATTTGTGAGGTTGCTCTAAAGCAGTATTTGAGGGAAATTTATAGCTGAAGTGATGACGTTAAATAAATTTCAACTCAATGTCTTCACCTCTGCCTTAAAAACAAAACAAAACAAAACAAAACAAAAACCTAGGAAAAAAAAACAAATGAAACAAAAAAAGAAAAATATACAAATAAACCCAAAATATATAAAGATATAAATATTAAAATGTAAGATAATTAAACAGGAAAAAAAACACACAGAAAAACAATAGAGAAAATCAATGAAACCAAAAGCTGAATTGAGAAGATCAATAAAAGCAATAAACCTATAACCATACTGATGTTAAGTAAACAGGAGCAGGCACAAATATCTATTATCAGGAGTGAAAGGGGTGAAATCAATGCAGATTCTACATAAATTAACAGGATGATTGGGAAATAATTTGAACAAATTTATGCCAACAAATGTGACAACATAAATAAAATAGAGAATTCCTTGAAGAAGAGTAATATCAAATCTCACTAAAATAAATACATAAATAAATAAAAAACCATACATCTACTAAAATTTTTAAATTATATTTAAAAACATTACCACAAAAAAGTTTTAGGCCCAAATCAAAGAGATTGCAGAAGAAAAAAGCATAGAGCAATATCTTTATGAGCATAGAATATTCTAAACACTGTTTTAGCAAACCAACTTCAACATTACTTAAGAAGATAAATACCTCCTGACCAAATGAGTTTTGTTCCAGGAATGATTTATCATTTGAAAATAATCAACACAGATCAATGTAATTCACTATGTGATAGATTAATAGATTTTAAAAAAAAATCTGATTGCCATCTCAAAAATGCAGATAAAGTATTTGACAAACTAGAGGAAAACTGAAAAAATATGTGCAAGATCTGAACACTGAGAACTATAAAACATCACTGACAGAAATTAAAGACAAATAATTGGAAAATATATCATATTCATGGGTCAGAAGACACAATATTGTTAAGATTCTAATTTTTCCCAAATTGATCTGTTGAATCAATACCCAATCAAAATGCAATCAAGTGTCTTTGCAGAAGTCGACAAACTGATTTTAAAGTTTAAATGGCAATAAAAATGATATCAAATAGTGCAAACAAATTTGAAAAAGAAAATCAAATTGGAAGCCTAACTTTATTTTATTTTTAAGGCTTTTTATAAAGCTACCAAAATTGAGACATCAATATAGTGATATAATGTTACATAGATCAATGAAACAGAATAGGGAACCTATTAATAGACACACACATAAGATGAACTCATTTTATGACAGAGATACCATGATAATTCAGCAAGTTGGTACTAAAACAAATTACCCCTATGCAAAAACATTCAGTACAACCCATATACAAAATTTAACTAAAAAAAAAAATATGAAACTAAATATAAAACCTAAAACTGCAAAATTTTTTAGAAAAAAATGAGAATATTTTGTGTTAGGCAAATATTTCTTAATTATGTCAACACGAGCACAATACATTGAAGAAAAAATATGATAAACTAGACTTTAATCACAATGAAAAAGACCTGCTCTTTGAAAGACACCGTTAAAAGACTTAAAAAATAAGCCAGAGATTGGGGGGAAACAACATGTATCTAGAACTTTCCTCTAGTCGTGAGAGAACTCTTACTACTCAATAATAAGAATATAAATAACCCAAAAGTGAGAACAAGATAGAATAAATGCTTTACCCAAAGAGATAAGATATAACAAATAAGCATATGAAAAGATGCATAACATTATTATCTAATAAGAAAATACAAATTAAAAGATGAATGGAGATTACTACATACATTAGAATGACTAACATTAAAATGACAGACCATACCAAGAGTTAATGAGGCTATGAAGCAATTGCAATTCTCATTCAATGCTGACAAAAATGTAGTGTTATAATCACAGTGGAAACCAGTTGACATTTTATTAAAAAGTTAAATGTGTCAATTATATAACCTAGTCATTCTACTAATGGAGAAATAAAAACCTATGTCCAAACAGAAATGTTAGTGGCAGCTTCATTTATAACTAGAGGCCTGGTGCACAAAATTCATGCATGGGGGTGTGTATCCCTCAGCTCAACCTGCACCCTCTCTAATATGGGATCCCTTGAGGGATGTCCAACTGCCTGTTTAAGCCTAATCCTGGTAGGGCAGTTGAACATCCCTTTTACAATCCAGGACTGTTGGCTCCCAACTGCTCACCTGCCTGCTTTCCTGATTGCCCCTAACCATTTATTTTGCCATCCTGATCACCCCCTAACCAGTCTGATGATGCCTAACTTCTCCTCTTCCAGCCTCTTTGCCCCTAACTGCCCTTCCATGTAGGCCCGGTTGCCCCCAACTTC
This sequence comes from Vespertilio murinus, assembly GCA_963924515.1. Classification (NCBI taxonomy): domain Eukaryota; kingdom Metazoa; phylum Chordata; class Mammalia; order Chiroptera; family Vespertilionidae; genus Vespertilio; species Vespertilio murinus. Next base: position 170,796,068 of record OZ004707.1, on the reverse strand, counting down.
CCTCCTCTGCCTGCTTGGTCAGCCCTAACTGCCCTCCTCTGAAGGCTTGATCACTCCCAACTGCCCTCCCTTGCAGTTCTTGTCCCTCCCAACTGCCCTTCCCTGCTGGCCATCCGGTGATGGCCATCTTGTGTCCACATGGTTGCAGTCATCTTTGACCACATGGGGGCAGCCATCTTGTGTGTTGGAGTGATGGTCAATTTGCATATCATTCTTTTATTAGATGGAATAGAGGCCTGGTGCACCAGTGGGGGCCAGCTGGTTTGCTTTGAATGATGTCCCAGATCAGGGTGGGGGTTCCCTTGGGATGTGGGGCAGCTGGGCTGAGGGGCCTGTAATGGTTTGCAGGCCAGTCATGTCCCCAGGTGACCCAAGTGGTATCTGGGATGTATTTATCTTCTATAATTGAAACTTTGTAGCCTTGAGCAGAGGAAGCTTGGCTTCCTCCATCTCCAGGGTCAACTCAAGCCTCCTGCTCTCTCCAGCTCTATGGCTGCCATCATTTTTGTTGGGATTTATTTATCTTCTATAACTGAAACTTTGTAGCCTAGAGTGGAGGGCTAGACTGGCTAGGTTGTGCTGAAAGCTTGGCTTCTTCCATTACCAGGGATAGCTAAGCTTCCTGCTCAATCTGTGGCCACAGCCTTCTTAGTTGGGTTGATTTGCATACTTGCTCCTGATTGGCTGGTGGGCATGGCTTGTGGTTGTAGCAGAGTGATGGCTAATTTGCATGTTACTCTTTTATTAGATAGAACTAAAGGCCCGGAGCACAAATTCATGCACCCATGGGGTCCCTTGGCCTGAACTGTGGGATCAGACTCAAACCAGCTCTCCAATGTCCCCTGAGGGGTCCTGGATTGCAAGAGGGCACAGGTCAGGCTGAGGGACCCCACCAATGCACAATTGGGGCTGGGGAGAAACACAGGAGGTTGTCAAGCTGGAGAGGGACCATAGGAGGGCTCCAGGGCATGTCCAGCCTATTCCTGTCATTCCTGATCAGCTGGACCCTAGCAGCAAGCTAACTTACTCTTCAGAGCATCTGCCTCATACGTGCACATCATTGGGACTGGTCAACTGGTTGACAGTCTGACCCCTGGTGGTCAGTGCACATCATAGCAAGCAGTTGAGTGGCCTTAGCATATCATTAGCATATTACACTTTGGTTGAATTGACGACTGAATAACTGGGCACTTAGCATATTAGGCTTTTATTATACAGGATTAGAAACCTTATGCACAAAGATTCATGCTAGAATGGGCTTTCCTTTCCCTGGCTGCTAGCACCACCTTTCCATTCCAGCCCAGCCCTTTCCCACTCAGGCCCTGGAGCCACCTCTTTTTGCACTGGCCCTGCCTCCCCATGCTGCCCAGAGGCCCTGAGAAATTGGTGGCAGGGCAGAAAGCCTGCATTGTTGACACAAGCATCCCACCCATCCTTAGGCACCTGTGCATGCAATCACTCCTGATTGGCTGGTGGCGTAGGGGAGGTACAGTCAATTTACATGTTTGTCTATTTATTATTAGGTAAGATAGTGTCAAACTGGAAACAACCAAGATGTTCATTAATACATGAATGCATAAACAACTTATAATACATCCATAAAATGAAATTCTATTTAACAATAAAAAGGAATAAACATATGAAACAGATGAGTCACAAAATAATTATGCTGAGTGAAAGCCAAACAAAAAGTAATATCTACTGTATTATTCCATTTATTAAGAATTCCAGAAGATCAAAAACTGATTAATCATGAACGGAAAGCATATACACGGTTGCCTGCAGCTGAGAAAGGCTGGGAAGGAGTGATTATCAAGAAGCATGAGGAGTGATAGATATGCTCGCTGTCTAGATTGTGATGATGGTTTCTCAGGTATACACACTTGTTCAAATGTATAAGATTGAAGACTTTAATTAGTTTATTGTATCTATAAAATTAGTTTATAGATCTCAGTGACCTGTTAAAAATCAGTATTAAGATGAATATGATTTATTCCTCTTTCCTTTTTGTGTTCTTTAGGCCCTTGGAAAGTTAAAATTTTGTATGCTTACGTCCTAAGGTTTCCCTTAAGGACCTTGCCTTTCCAAGTTTTCCAGAAGAATCCAAGACCAATCATCACTGGTCTTATTGCTTACATTTTGTTACAATTAATGTGCCAGACATTGTTTTAAGTATTTTATTAACACACTTTTATTTGATTTTCCCCTTCCTTTCTTTTCTTTTCTTGACTGTAACTCTCTGGTTAAGCTCTCCATCACCATTTTTATAAGTAATATATTTAAATATATTTAAAATTTAGGGTACTTTGTACTTTTCATTACTGTTCCTGGCCTAGGTGTCAGACCAATAAAACAAAATTTGGATTTTCTAAAATTATATTACAAGAAAACCAATAGAGAAATTTTAATTCATAAAAAAGTAAGGCAAAGATAGGATTTCAAAGTACCGTACAACTTTATTATGCTACCTAGAGAGTAGTTCAGCAGATAGAGATTTCTGAACACACGAATCTGTATCTCTTTACTGTTTTCATTTTCACTCTTCTAGAGTAAAGGATTATCACTAGTCAATAATTAATATCAGCTCTTCTCTTCAATGAATGTTGCCTTTTCCTGTTACTCTACTCTAGTATCTCCTCTTTTCATTGCTATACAAGTGGCTTCCAATTAGTTGATTCTCTCACCTTGGGAACTACCCATCCCTGCCTGTGTCTCTTTCTTTTTATTTCAAATGCATATCTTTTATTTATATTCAAAGTTTCAACTGTGATTACTTAATTTTCTTGGTAGTGTACATTGATGGGCATAACCTAAATCCATTGTATTTATAGATTCTTCCCAAATCACCTTACAGTTCCTATCTGTCCTTTGAAGATGTATTGTATATTTTTAAATACATATTTTTATTGATTTCAGAGAGAAATGGAGAGGGAGAGAGAGATAGAAACATCAATGATGAGGGAGAATCATTGATTGGCTGCGTTCTGTACTCCTTACACACTGGGGATTGAACTAGCAAGCTGGGTATGTGCCCTGGCCAGGAATCAAACCTTCACCTCCTGGTTCATAGGTTGATGCTCAACCACTGAGCCATGCTGGCTGGTCTGAAGATGTGTTTTAAAGATGTATTTAGATATCTCCCAGTTTAAATGGAGCATGAGGATGGTTAACAATAAAAGTCTAAATTGTTATGTAGAGAAACACTAGCACTCTTTTCTGCAATTATCATAAGTCATTTTCCCTAGGAAAAACCTTAGAAAATATTTTGCTTTTACTGATTAGCTAAATCCTCCAAAGGAGGCAAACTGGTTTATAAATGTAGAAATAACTCCATTTCATTAGAGTACAATATGATATATGGCACCCTAGCAAATACAAAAACTCTAGTGAATTCTCTTCTTCACCTGCATCCTGCAAGTGCTGATGAAAGACATCAATTTGATGAGAAGTTATTCTGTGCAATTTAGTTTACATTTAGTTTGAAATAATAATATAATATAAAAAGTTTTGTCTACATATCTCTTAGCATTTTAAAGGTGGACATATGATTGGTGATTGGCTAGTTCTAACCTCAAGTGGTAAATTTGAATAAGAACTGCATTAATGAGTTTATCTAAAAATGACCAGTAAGTGAGGAATACATGCACACATTCCCATAGTAATTTCTTCCTATTTATCATCTGGACATTTCCATCCTGGTCTAAGTATCATCCCAGAGTTGTAACATGCAATCTAGTTATTCTAATTTTGAAATTAATTAAACCCAGCAAGCAAAACCACTCCCTAGATGCCATTCATGGAAAGTTTGTTTTAAGCTGCTTTTGTATTTGTATATTGATATTTTAATACTAACACTCAATTTACTGGTTCTCTTCAATTCCTGGTTTATTTCAAATGCAATTGAAAAGAAGTTTCAAATCAAGAAAAAATTATGCAAACAATGATCTCAAAAGGTACTAAATACAAATTTAAAGATTTTAGTAGGATACTCAATAATGCTGTCCTAAATAAACCAGTATGAATGATGGAAGATTATAAAGTTGTCATCTTAACACATACAATGCTGATTTTCAAAAATCTATTGAGACGGGTATTAAATTAGCATTTTTTTTTACCATTACCAAAGTTTAAGTGATAATTACTACCTTCAAAATGTTTATATTCAAATGTGGTCTATACAAAGTTGAAATGCATCATTGATGACCAATGTGTTAAAACTAGTGACCCAGTGCAGATTCATGTACATTGAAAGGGAATTAATTAGAAGGTGACCAGCAGCTTGGGACTGGGTGAGACAGGCCAGACACGCCCTGGGGTCAACCTCCTTTGATCCCTTCCAGGTGTCTTCTGAGTGAGCAAGGTCCCTCCCAGTAGGTGGGGTCCCTTGGTCTGGCCTGTGGGGATCAGGCCAAAACTGGTTCTCCAACATCCCCCGAGGGGTCCCAGAATATGAGAGGGCACTCTGCAAAGTTACTGTCGAACAGGGTGTGGAAGACAAACACAAGTGTGCAGTAAACCAGATTCGAGGCTGACTGTGCCCCAGTAACAGCATAACCCATGGCTGAAGGTGGAATTGCGTGGCCTCAGGAGGAATCAGGCTCTCTCCTCTCTGTTTTTGGGGTGCCTCACCTGAGTACCACCACTGTCAAGTCACTGCAGCTCAACAGCTCCTGTGTTGATCATCTGCCCCCTGGTGGTCAGCGCACATCTTAGCAATCAGTCAGATTGGCTGAGGGACATTTACCATATTAGGCTTAAATATATAGAGAGTAGAGGCCTAGTGCATGAAATTCATGCACTGGTGGTGGTGGTGGTGGGGTCTCCTCAGCCTGGCCTGCACCCTCTCCAATCCAGGACACTTGGGGGAAACAGGCCTAAACTGGCAGTCAGATATCCCTCTCACAATCTGGGACTGCTACCGGGTTTCCCCGAAAATAATACATCCTCCAAAAATAAGACCTACTTACAGGTTTTCTTCTGAGTGAAATATAAGGCATCCCCCTGAAAATAAGGCCCCCAGGCTCTGTCTCAGAATGAACATTAATTTACAGTAAACTGGTCCCTAGGGCCGCCCCGACTGGCATTTAGCAACCAGTGACTTTACGGGGAGTCCTGACGTCACTGCTGTGTGAATGGAGAGAAACCAGCATGGAAACTTTGTGAAACCTAAACTGCAAGAAGTTGTGACTTGAGTGAAGAATTCATGGGAGAAAATCGCTGACAGTTGCATTGCAAATGCACTGCGAGCAGGCTACCTTGACAAGAAGTACTCATTTAAAGACAGTGCTATTGCTAAACATGAGAGATTTGATCCACTGATTCTGAAAGAAATGGAGTCACAAGAAATTCACCAGGAAATTCAGGAATTGGATTGTTATGATGATGTTGCAGAAGATGATGACATGATTGTCATTGAATAAATGAGTAAATTCTTGATACTGTAGGATTCAGTTTGTCTGGTTTGTGTTGACAACTACCGTGCTACAGTATACAGGTAATAAATTTCCTTTATTTTCATTTAACAATAAATGTGTACCGTATTCTTCTTCATGGAAAAATAAGACATCCCCTGAAAATAAGACCTAGCGCATCTTTGGGAGCAAAAGTTAATATAAGACACTGTCTTATTTTCGGGGAAACAGGGTAGCTCCTAACTGCTTGCCTGCCTGCCTGCCTGCCTGATCACCCCTAACTGTCCCTCCCACTTGCTGAACTGATAGCCCTTCACTGCACCCTCTCCTGCCAGCCTGGTCACCATTTACTGCCCCCCTCCCCCGCCAGCCTGCTTGCCCTCAATTGCCCCCCACCAGCCAGCCTGGTCACCCCATGCTGCCTCTTTGTTCAGTCATTTGATCATCCCTCATTAACCCCCCTGCTGGCCTGGTCACTCCACATAGCCTGCTTGTTCAGTTGTTTGGTTCTTCCTCACTAATCCCCCTGCCAGCCTGGCAGCCATCTTGCGAGAGTGTGATAGTCAATTTGAATTTACCTCTTTATTATATAAAACAAGCTACTAGGTTGATGAGTGTGGGGAGGCAAAAGAGGGCAAAGGAAGAATAAATGATGATGGAAGGAGATTTGACTTGGGATAGTGAACACACAATGCAATGTACAGATGATGTATTATACAATTGTACAACTAAAACCTACATAATTTTTATTAACCTCAATAAATTTAATAAAATGTTTTAAAAATAAGAGTAAAAACTGTCTATACTGAAAAAAATCTACTAAGTTAACTAATTTTTGTGAATGCCTCAGATGATAAGCTTTTCTGTTACCTTTGCATACATTTAAAACTGAGGTAATTTTAGTATTTTATCTAAGTTTGTAGCTCTTCCTTCGTCATCCTTACCAATTTCCCATTTTGGCCTGTATATATCTGCACACTTAAAATTTGACAAATGAATACTTTAATGTACCACATGTAGAATAGATTAAATCTCCATGTACGCTCGTGCCTCTTCAAAATCATCAGTTTGTAGGCTAATAAGTACAAATGAAATATGTTGGCTATTTTTTGTGATATTGACTTCTATTTAAGGCACTTGCATTTTATGGTATTTTTTGATAGATTGATTATAAAATTGCTTTAAATACTTCCGTGGCAATATGTTTTAATAAGTCAGGCAAACTTCACTTTTGATCTCTTTTGTCAATATAAAGGCAGGGATAATTAACATGTGTTTCTTCAGCCTCCCTACGAGTAGAAGTCATCATGTAGTTAACTAGTTTTAGACAATGAGACATATAGAGATTTTAAAAATATATATATTTTATTGATATTTTACAGAGAAGAAGGGAGAGAGATAAAGAGGTAGAAACGTCGATGAGAGAGAAACATCGACCAGCTGCCTCTTGCACACCCGCTACCGGGGATGTGCCAGCAACCAAGGTACATGCCCTTGACTGGAATCGAACCCGGGACCTTTCAGTCCGCAGACGGATGCTCTACCGCTGAGCCAAACCAGTTTCGGCATATACAGAGATTTTTTTTTTAAAGTTTCCTGATAAAAGGGACAGATCTTGCTGCTTCATACTTTTTTCCCCCTGCCTTGATTTGTATTGTGCATGGAGCTGCAGCAACCATCTTATCATTAGGAGGCTAGGCAACAAAGTGGGGATGAAAAATCAATGTGCTAAGTAGGTAGAACAGAAAGGTATGAAGATCCTGGGTCAGACATGGCACCAATGAGCAGATACACCTCCACTTGCTCTAGCAGACTCTGGCAATGTGTGAGATAATTAAACATTTAAGTTTTGTGTGTTTTTTTGTTTGGCTTTTCTAATAATTTGAGTAATAATATTATTTTTAAAAATATATATTTTATTGATTTTTTATAGAGATGAAGAGAGAGGGATAGAGAGTTAGAAACATCGATGAGAGAGAATCATCGATCAGCTGCCTCCTGCACACCCGCTACTGGGGATGTGCCCGCAACCAAGGTACATGCCCTTGACTGGAATCGAACCTGGGACCTTTCAGTCCTCAGGCTGATGCTCTATCCACTGAGCCAAACCGGTTTTGGCAAGTAATAATATTCTTAATGCCACTTTTCTCCCCCCTCTCTCTTTTTTAAGTAGAGAAACTTCTATTCAGATAACTCTTCTTCAATAGAGTGAGTACAGTTATCATACACAGGTATTTTTAACATAGGTCATGGAATGATTTATTAGTCAAGAATGTGCTTGTTCTGTTAGTTTGAAGTATATATTTGATAAGTGAAAAAGCAAAGGGTTATCTGAGGTGTTAGTTGGGAAGGCACATTACTACAAAGAAGAAAATCATTAGCATACTTAAACCTACGATTGGTGAGAAAACAACAAATGAGTTCAAAGGTTATTAGATAAAAATGTAATATCAAATATGGCTATTAAAGGACAAATAGGAATTATCAAAGAAAAAATGAGTAGTTTAGGAAAAAACATTATTTTGTGTGTTTGACCAGAGGTTTAGTATCAATGTTGGGTACTTAAATTTAATTTAATTCAGAAATAAGGTTTTGAATCTTCTTGAGAATGTGGTGAAAATGTTGCTCCTGGCTATCTGTTATAGGTGAGGGATGATTTACAAATTCAAGGCCCATTTGAACGTTCATTATGTCAAAACATGGCAGATATGGTAGCTGAAAAAAACTGTTTATTTCACCCTTTACATGATAAAAGACAACGGATGTGAATTATATACCATTCTCTTATCCTAATTCATTAAATTTATGTGTGCTCACAGGAACTCTAGTTGCCCTCTTGGATCATTAGGATAGAATCAGCCCTTAGTAATCATCATACTGTGAGCTTGCCAGTTTAGGTACTGCTGATAAAATTCTGACTCTCTGAACTTCAAATGAGAATAGTGTTGAAGTCTGTTTATTTCTCTAATCTACAGGAAAGAGTTCATTGTGGCTGGTTTGCCTGGGCCAGTGGTCGGCAAACTCATTAATCAACAGAGCCAACTATCAACTTTACGATGATTGAAATTTCTGTTGAGAGCCAATTTTTTTAAACTTAAACTATATAGGTAGGTACACTGTTATTAACTTAATTAGGGTACCCCTAAGCTGGCCTTTGCTAGGAGCTCAAGGGGCCAAAGAGCCGTATGTGGTTCGCGAGTCACAGTTTGCCGACCACTGGCCTGGACCAATCTCAGTGGTGGTGGATCTAGCCACAGAAATGACCTGATTACAGCTAATGTAACATTTGGTAGAATCCCTGCTAATTGAAGATTAACTGATACTTCTCATTAATGTCTGGCAACTAAAAAAAGTAAATAGCTATTAATGTCTGTGAGCAGTGAAAATAGGTTAAGAGGTGAGGTGAATGTAAGGATAGATTTGCACACACTGAAGAAGGTATAAAGGTAATAATAGCACCTGAGTTGTGTTAACTACCCAGTAGGAACATATTTCAAACTGGTACAGATTCACCTGTCTTAAAATTCCAAGCATTACATGCATGTTCAGAGAAACTTGATTGCCTTCATGGTCATCTGGATGAGGCTAAGGGGGAACAAAGAAGCATACACCTTAATGTGGTTATCAGTGATAAAATCCTAGTCCATAAATGTGACTTTTAGTTTTGCCTAGATGTGTTCTTACTTTCCAGATTCTAAATTAGAAAAATTATTCCTTTTAGTTATTGCAGAATCATGGGAATCTAACAATGCCTCCCAAATCACACCTTTCCTTACTAGAGAAAGTTTGGTATATGGGATTTACTGTTTGCATAATTTCCCCATCTTAAGAATTTCAATTTCTATATCTATAAACTGACATTTACTTCTGTTGATGATAATTAGAAAATGAGGAAAGATTGGAATCAAGATAAAATCAATAAAGCAAATAGCCAAATAGAATAAGACTTTTAGAAATGGAGTCTTGGTACTAAGATGGTCATAGGAGAGGATACACATGTACTAGTATTGCTATATAAATTAAGTAGGTGAAATTGAGATGTTTAAGACAGCTTGATAGAGGCCCGGCTGGTGTTGCTCAGTGGTTGGGCTTCCACCCAGGAACCAAGAGATCACCAGTTCAATTCCCAGTCAGGGCACATGCCCGGGTTTTGGGCTCTATCCCCAATGAGTGATGTGCAGGAGCCACAGACTGATGATGTTCCTCTCTCATTGATTCTTCTAACTCTCTATTCCTCCCCCCCCCTCTAAAAATCAAGAAAAACATTTAATAAAATAAAATGACTCATTTAACTGCTACTTTCCACATGTCATAAAGGCAATTTCTTAAAAGCGCACACTCACATACAGAAACAAAGCTTGACAGAATGTGCTTTGTCCTAGGGTCACTCAGGTAAGACGAGCACTTTGTGTTGAGGAGAGCGAGAGAACTGAGAAACCGGAAACAGGGAGTGGAGCCGCTCTATATGGAGAATTCTAGTAGGCTACAGGAAGCGCGGCCTTTAAACTCTAAAGTCACAGAATCTTAAAATACTGATGAAGTCAAAAATGGGGAAACTGCTGTCATAAAAATTATCTGGAGCAAAACCAGCAATGTATCAGTATGTTGTTGAAATAGAAATGGAATAAGATATTAAAGTGAATTTGGTCACCAAAGAGTGGTAAATTAAAATCAATTACACAGTATTTATTCATATTAATTTAAGATATAGGAATTTATATTTGTCAACTCATAGTCTACTTAGTGTGTTTTCTTTAGTGTGCTATATTAGTGAATATAAACTTTCATTTATAATTTAAATAGTTACAGATTTTCAGAGGTATATTCAGGATCTTTAATCTTCTAACCTTATTTTTCTAATAGGGTACTAAGTTCCTCATTTGAAAATCTCCTACTAAAAGATTGTTATAAATTCAGTTCCAGGGTTGAGAAAGAATTGATATGAACAACGTTGAAGCACCATATATTCCTAAATGAAATATATCCATATTAAAATTAAGAATTATATATATATGTATATATATACATACATATATATATATATACATATATACTAAAACATATTTTTGTATTATATATACAAAAATATACATAC
>OZ004707.1:170530562-170780562 GCA_963924515.1 Vespertilio murinus | reverse complement strand
GAACTAATGACAACTAAATGTGAAAGGGTTAGCCCAATTTGTGCTTAATAACAATAAATTATATACTTAGTATACTATGCTGTAAAGATATATGAGAAAATAACATGTGTGCCAAAACCAGTTTGGCTTAGTGGATAGAGCATCAGCCTGCAGACTGAAAGGTCCCAGGTTCGATTCTGGTCAATGGCATGTACATTGGTTGCAGGCACATCTCTGGTGGGGGTTGTGCAGGAGGCAGCTGGTCGATGTATCTCTCTCATCGATGTTTCTAGCTCTCTATCCTTCTCCCTTCCTCTCTGTGAAAAGTCAATAAAATATATATTTTTTAAAAAAGAAAATGACATGTGTAACATAGTTAAGTGATCAAACATAGAATAACATACACTGAGTGGCCAGATTATTATGATCTCTGGATGCACAATAATCTGGCCACTTAGTGTATATATATATATATATATATATATATATATATATATATATATGAGACCTGGTGCATGAATTCTTTCATGGGTGGGGTTTGACCAGCCTTTCCAGGGGGAAGGGACATGGGCAGCTGGCCAGCCTGCCTGCTGGTCAAACTTTCGGTCCAGTGGACAATTTGCATATTAGCCTTTTATTATATAAAATATACACCGAGTGGTCAGATTTTTATGAGTTCAGAGCTCATAATAATCTGGCCACTCAGTTTAAATATCCATAAATCCACCACACAGGTTAAGAGCTAGCTCATGACTGATACCTTGGAAGATACCCGTGTCTCACTCAGATCCAATCCCCTGGCTTCCCACTTCACTGCAGCTAGTGAAACACTACCCTGGATTTAATATTCATTTTTCTTCCGTCACATGTTCATGTACCATTTAAACGGACTCTAGTTTTATAGAATTATATAAATGCTAGGGGCCCAGTGCACAAACTCATGCACCTTGAAAGGAACTGTAGGCCTCAAGGCTGCAGTGGGCACAGGGGCGGGTCTCATCCTATCCTCTGCACTTCCACCCATCCCCTCATGCCCCAGCCTCCGGTCCCTTGTCTGTTGGCAACCCCCATCCTGCCATCGCTGCTCCCAAACACTGACATCATGGAGTGATTGGGGCCAGCACCATCAGGGGGTGCAAGCAGTGGCTACTGTTCCAATCACCCCTCAGGAGCCAGGGGAGGTGGAGAAGCCCTCAGGGACAATTGGGCAGGCAGTCACTACTGGCACCCACTGACTGTGCCAAGTGATCGAGACCAGCACTGGGTACCAGCAACAGGTGTGAGCGGGGCCAGTGCCGGCAGTAAGTGTGAGTTAGACCATCATCCAACTCAGTAGTGGATATGATAGGTGGCTTCTGGCTCCGATCACCCCTCAGTAGCAGGGGGAGGTGGAGAATCCCTGAGGGGCGATCAGGCCGGCAGCCGCTGATGGTGCCAAGTGACCGGGCCTGTGCTGGGTGCTGGCAGCAGGTGCAAACCGTGGCTCGAGTGCTGGCAGTGAGTGTGAGCAGGGCCAAAGCCAGAAGCAGGTGCAAGCACTCAGTGGGACTATGACGCACAGGAGCAAAGAATTTTCAGTAACTGGGAGAGGCTCAGCCCAATGACAGTGACCGGCACCCCGCCTTGGTCTGACGCCCCTGCTCACCTGCTCCACCATCCTGCCACAGCTGATGCCTGCCATGTTCTGTGCTCTGCTGCTTGCTGCCGATGCCCACCAAGCTCCATGCATGCCTCCTGGTGGTCAGCACATGTCATAGTGACCGGTTGTTCGATTGTTCCAACATTCGGTCTATTTGCATATTAGGGTTTTATATATATAGATAGCATAATTAACTATATTATCTGATTGGCTTGTCTTTTTTTCATCTAACATAACTTTCCTAAGACTTATTTACATTGATGCACATCATATTAATGCTTTCACTTTCTCATTATATAATATTCCTGTGCGTGGATAAACTTCATTTATCAATTATTTTGTTAATCACTTAGAAAACAATTTGGCATTATCCTAAAGCTGAGCATATCCATATACTATAACCCAGGAATTCCATTTCTGGGGGGAAAATTCTTATACATGTATGCTAGAAAATACATTAAAATGTGTTTATTTAAAAAATTTAAAAAATGTGTTTATAGCCCTGGCCAGTGTGGCTCAATTGGTTGGGTGTCATCCAATTCACCCAAAAGTTGTCAGTTTAATTCTGGATCAAGACACATGCCCCAGCTGTGGGTTCAATCCCCAGAAGGGGGAATGCGGGAGTGCTGTTTCACTCTCACATCACATCAATGTTTCTCTCTCTCTCTACCTCTCCCTTCTACTATCTCTAAAAAGTAACTAAAAAGGTGTACATAGTAGAACGTTTATAAGAACTTTATTTGTTAATTGTATTTTAATTTTTCTTAAGTATTAACATACTATTATTGTAGCCTACAGGATCAATATTGTGAATAAGAAGGTAAAGGAGGGTTGTAGAGAAAATAATTATTAGTACAATGCTGTCTAAATTATTTACCATTCAGTATTCAATATTTTGAGCATTCTCATATATCAAGAACTGTTTTATTTACAGGGGATGTAACAGCGAATAAATAGGTGAGGTGGCTGCTATCATGATAGTTGGTAGTGGTAGTGCTGTAGATAAACACAGACCAAAATAAAAGAATAGAGAATAATGGGGTTTGTAGGATAGATGGCATGGGCAAGGAATGCCTCTTTGAAAAGGTGACATATGAACAGAACCTTCAATGAAGGCAGGAAAGAGGCCTTGCGTAAATTTCCAAGAAGAACATTCTTGGCAGAACTGTGAAGACCATAAGGTAGGAGCATTTTTATTGATTTAAGTGAAATGAAATTACTAAGACAAAGAACGCTTGAACAACGTTGGAGAGCTAGGCCAAGGCCAGATCACATTGGGATTGATGTCATTTAGTCTAGGTATCGTTGTTGGACTTTGTAATTTAGTCCGGGCATGAATGAAAGGGATCCATTTGATGATTTTTCACAGGGGGGTTAGTGAAAAGATATGCTTTATGTGTTAAGAATGTCACACTGAGCAGTCCTGGGAAAACTCTGTGGTGGTGCCAGGGGAGAAGCAGGAAGACCTTTTTGGTAGGATCAATGGTCATTCCGAAGACAGAGGAAGGTGCCTGAGCCTCGGGGGTAGCAGCAGAGCCTGTAAGCAATGATCTGATAAGGTGTATGTTTTCAAACTGGAGTCCAAGGGATTTGTTGATAAATTGCTTCTAAGAGAGAGCAGCCAAGAATAATTTCAACATTTCTGGCTGGAGCAAGTGAGCTAAAGATGATGCCAAGTATAGAGATGGAGAATGATGAGGTATGGGCAGTTTGGGGCAGGAAAAAAAAATCAAAAGTTTATTTTTGGACACATGCGGCGTGAGATATCTATTACACATTCAAGTTGATTGAGATGTCAGGCAAAGATTAGGTGAGTTAGTCTAGAGTTTAAGGTAGATTTCAAGGATGGAGATGCAAATTTATATTTGGAAGTCAGCAAATAGAATTAATATTTAAAGTAATGGAATTAAATAAGATTGCCTACATCAGGGGTGGGGATTGGGGGAGTGTCTAATCTGAGGGCCATATGAGGCCCGCAAAAATCATTTGGTCTGGCTCTACCAGACAAAGAAAGTTTGAGTTAGGGATGAGTTAAATTAAATGTTTGACCAAATATAACAGGCTAATTTTTAAGGTGATCATTTTGTTTGGTCTACCAATCTATAATAATAAAAAGGTAATATGCTAATTAGACTGGACATCCTTTCAGACTTCATTCTGGAGGTTCTTCTTGACAAAGCCGGGGCCAGAGGGAAGCCAGTGCCAGCAATCGGGGGAAGGAAGGCCTACTCTTGCACACATTTTCGTGCATTGGGCCTCTAGTGATTTATAAATATTCAAATGGCACTTAGCAAAAAAAAAAAGTGGTGTGTATAGGTAAAGAAGACAAAAGATTAGCTGTGGTGTGGTGGGCAGGTTGATTTCTTTAAAAGAAATGCCAGTTTCCTTCCCTCTACCTGTGTTCTTTGCCATGTAACTGGACTGTCCCATCCTGACTCTGGGATCAGCCCAGAAACTTGCTTCAGCCTATGGGATGCTAGCAGTTGTGATTCAAGAAGAGGCTTGCAATGGTACCTGTCCATGTCTACTGACCTCTTGCATCCCACCCTTCCCACGGGAAGATATGCCCAGGACTCTCTTGTCCCAGAAGCAGAATGAGAGATCCAGTTCTACCCAAGGTGCACGAGTGAGCCCAGCTGAGCGCAGACTGGATCAACAATGTCCCACAGACATGTGATCTGTGTGTTTTTCTGATTGGCACTGAGATTTAGAGTGGTGCTTTATTTTTTAATTTTTTAAAGATATATTTTATTGATTTTTTACAGAGAGGAAGAGAGAGGAATAGAGAGTTAGAAATATCACTGAGAGAGAATCATCGATCAGCTGACTCCTGCACACGCCCTACTGGGGATGTGCCCGCAACCAAGGTACATGCCCTTGACTGGAATCAAACCCGGGACCTTTGAGTCAGCAGGCTGACACTCTATCCACTGAGCCAAACCAGTTTCAGCAAGAGTGGTGCTTTATTAACATACTGTAGCAATATATCACCAATTCATTTGGGGGTACTCTAATATTTAGAGATCTGGGTAAGGAGGAAGATTCATCACAAGTGATACTGTAGAAACCATCAATGTGGAAAAACAGGACCAAATGCCATCCAGAAACCGAGGAGATGAAAAAGCTTCAATAAAGGGGAGGTGACCAACTCTGACAAATTCAGAGAGTACTTGTAAGCTGAAGATGGAAAACTGGCCATTACATTTGGGAAATGGATTTTATTAAAGTTTCTGATAAGAATGGTAGTGAGAAAAGCCCAATTTGCATCAGTTATAGAGAAAATGGTAGGTGAGCAAGTGAACTGAGATTAGTGATTTTGCTCTGAAGAGCAGTGCAGAAATGGGGTCAAGGTTGGAAGGGCATGTGAGTCAGGAGAGAGTTTTTGCTTTAGATGGGCTAAATTATAGATCGTTTATATGTGACTAGAAAGGATTTGGTTAAAGAAGGAATAAAACAGATGATGTAGAAGAAAACAAGAGCAATTAGAATAGTAAAGATCTTGAGGAGGTAGGTTGAAATAAGATCTGGTTTACAAAACAGGGCATTGCCCTTAGGTAGGAGAATGGACAATATAACCATAGTTACAAGTGTGAAGGCAACATATAGGAGTGGTTTTGATGAAGGTAAGCTGTTAGACTTACTAATGAATATGTAAATATTTTTTATGAGTATTTATTTGTTTGTTTGTTTATTTAATAAGTGAACTAGAGGCCTGAAACTTGTACACTGGAGCAGGGGGTGTCCCTCAGCCCAGCCTGCACCCTCTCACATCCTAGGACTCCTCATGGATCTCTGACTGCTGGCTGGTGGCTAGATGCCCTTCTGCTGCTGCATGGCCTGCTGCTTGAGCTTCAGCAGCTGCTACACACGCACTGGCTGGGCCACCACGGTCTGTCCTGCCAACACCACCGAGTGGGTGAGTCACGTGCTCAGGCAGGTGTACCCTGAGTTCCCTGCACTTTCCTGAGTCACTGAGTTGTTCAGATTGACTGCCTTCTACAGAGAACAGTACTGGGACTGGGCCTAAGCTGGCAGTCGGACATCCCTTTCACAATCCGGGACCCCTTGGTGGATGTAGCAGTGTGACAAGTGGCAGGTGGCCACGGAAAAGCCCACATGGGGGCTGGGCACCATGCAACTCATGCTCATCCCTGCCTGCTATGCCTGCTGCCGCCGCTCAGCAGTGCTGCTGTGGAGTTGGAAGAGGATCCTGCTGTGGCAGCTGTGCTTGCCAGCCATGAGCCTGGGTTCTGGCTGAGTGGCACTTCCCCTGTGGGAGCTCACTGACCATCAGGGGGCAGCTCCTGTGTTGAGTGTGCCCCCTGGTGGTCAATGCACGTCATAGTGACTTGTCATTTCCATATTAGCCTTTTATTATATAGGAAAAGCCTAAGCAACCATTATGGCAGAATAATCAGAATGACTGGAGGCTATGATGCATACTGACCACCAGGGAGCAGATGCTCAGTGCAAGATGAGCACTTACCAGCAGGAGGCAGATGCTCAATGCAGAAGCTGCCCCTAAAGGTCAGTGCACTCCCACAGGAGGAGCACCACTGAGCGAGAAGCAGGGTTCACGGCTGGTGAGCACAGCGACACTGGCAGGAGCCTCTCCTGCCTCCGTGCAGTCAGACATCCTCCAAGGACTCCGAACTGCAAGAAGATGCAGGCTGGACTGAGGGACTCCCCATGCTCTGAATTCATGAATTTTGTGCTTTGAGCCTCTAGTCCTAGCTAATAAAAAAAGAGTAATATGCAAATTGACCATACCTCTGTTACACCCACAAGCCACACCCATCAGCCAATCATGAGCGAGTATGCAAATTAACCCAACCAAAATGGCTGTAGCCAAATAGAGAGCAGGAGGCTCGGGTCTCCTCAGCAATGGAGGAAGCCAAGCTTTCCACACACCTTAGCAGGCCATTTACTCCACTCAAGGCTATAAAGTTTCAACTATAGAAGATAAATCCCAACAAAAATGGCTGTGGCCACAGAGCAAGCAGGAGGCTTGGCTCTGCTCAAGGCTACAAAGTTTCAATTATAGAAGATAAATAAATCCTAGATACGAGGGCCTCCACTTGGTTCGCCAGGGGGCGTGGCTGGCCTGAAAACTACCACAGGCCCCTTGCACAGGCCACCCCACACCCCAAGGAAACACCCACCCTGATCTGGGACACCGTTCAGGGCAAACCAGTTGGTCCCCAACCTTGCACCAGGCCTCTATCCTATCTGATAAAACAGTAATATGCAAATTGACCATCACTCTAACACACAAGATAGCTGTTCCCAAGTGGTCAAAGATGGCTACACTCATGTGGACACAAGATGGCTGCCACAAGATGGCCAGCATGAGAGGGCAGTTGAGAGGGACCAGGCCTGCAAGGGAGGGCAGTTGGGAGTGATCAAGACTCCAGGGGAGGGCAGTTAGGGGTTACCAGGCCTGCAGGGAATGGCAGTTGTGGGGGACCCAGACCTGCAGGGAAGAGCAGTTGTAGGGGACCAGGCCTGCACCTGAGGACAGTTAGAGCTGACCAGAACTGCAGGGGAGGGCAGTTAGGGACAAGCATTCTGGCAGGGGAGCAGTTAGGCATCAATCAGGCTGGTAGGGGAGTGATTAGGGGGTGAGCAATCAGGAGGGCAGGCTGGTGAGCAGTTGGGAGCCAGCAGTCCTGGATTATGAGAGGGATGTCCGACTGCCCATTTTGGCCCAATCCTAGTGGGATCATGCCTAAAATGGGGAGTTGGACATCCTTTGAGGGGTCCCATATTGGAGAGGGTGCAGGCTGGGCTGAGGGACACACACACCTGTGAACTAATTTTGTGCTCTGGGCCTCTAGTTCTATATAATAAAAGCCTATTGTGTTATGTGTCTAGTCATCCAGCAGCTGTTCAACTAAAGTGTAATATGCTAATGAAATGCTAAGATGGCTCTACTGCTTGCTATGACATGCACTGACCACCAGGGGGCAGATGCTTTGACAGGTAAGTTAGCTTGTTGCTGGCATCTGGCCAATCAGGACTGAGCGAGGTGGGCCAGACAAGCTCTGGTACCCCCCACCTGGCTAACCTCCCACATCACTTCCTTCCCTTATCCTGCACCAGTGGGGTCCCCCTGCCTGGCCTGTGCCCTTTCAAAATCTGAGACACCTCAGGGAATGTTGGAGAGCCAGTTTTGGCTCCACAGCGGACAACCACCTGCTATGATGCACATTGACCACCAGGGGGCAGCTCCTGCATTAAGTGTATGCCCCCTGGTGGTCAGTGTACATCATAGCAACCTGTCATTCTGCTGTTCAGTCGATTTGCACATTATCATTTTATTAGATAGGATAATACATTTACATATGTAAATCGTGGATTGAAAGTCATTACATTTAAATGTTTTTGATAGTTCCTTTCAAATATTCAACATGTATATTTAAATGTAAAGTTATTTATTCTCTCTGTATTGTACTCCCAAATAATATAAAACCTTAAATATTGTAAACTCCAATATTACTTCCTTCCATTTTCTATTTTTTTCCTAGCATTTCAATTTGACCTTGTTTTCTGAACTCCAAAAAATCAACTTTTGTTTTACAGTTAAGCATAGAAGCATCTGTTTTCTTCTGTAGTCTTTTATTCTTTGAAAGTTGGGAATCTTCTCTCCTTTTCTCTCTTTATCTTTCTCTTTCTTTTGTTTAACCTCATAAAAATTCAAAATCACTCTTCATTTCATTTCTGCAAATCACTTAGATACACTTATTTTTCTCCACTGTCAATCCTTACTCCTCCACACCAGTAAAAGGCACCGTTGTCTCTAGCATGGACCACCGTTCAGATTCCTAACTGGTCTTCCCGCCTCCACCCAGGCTGACCATTTCTCACCCACTCTAACCACACAGCAGCCAGAGTGTGACTTTGTAACACAAACATTCACCCTTACTTTAAACCTTTCAGAGATTCCCTTTGTGTGTTTTATTTATTTTGTTTTTTTGAAAAATCAGAATTCCTTAGCATGGTGTAACATGATGTTCTCTCCACTCCCACAGCCTTTCTTCCCACTTCCCTCTTCTCTTCTTCTCTCTGCAGTTGTTCTGGGGACCTGTCAGTTTCCAGAACACAGCAGTTCTTTCATCTCTGAGCTGCGACATAAGTATTTCTCTCTAACTGAAACACACTTGTCTTTTTTTTTTTCCCTTGGCTAATTTTTGTTCATCCTTCAGACACCAGATTTGAAGTAATTCCTTTTAGGAAGACTTTTCTGGTATAACTTCTGATCTAGGAGTCTTGTTCTCCATAGTTCTTCTATAGTTATTTAGTGTGATGTCACCTTTTCCTAGCCTTTGGCTGACTTCACCGTAATTGCTTTTTAAAACTTTCTGTCTTTCTTGACGGCAGAAAAAAATGCATGATGGCAGAAATCAAATCTGCAGTGCTTGCCACAGAAAACCACCATATAAGTGTTTGGTTAATTAATAGCGAGTGGGTTTTGAAAGCATAAATTACTAACTACAGTGTTACTCTGATAATATGTTTCTATTGGGAAAAAAACTTGTTGAGGAATGCATTGGAAATTATTCTAAAGGGGTCTTTGATAAAGAGTGGGGTTTGTCTTATATCCTTCAAAGGGAAAGATACAAACTTCACGAGCCAACAAGGTGGCTGGGTCACCCTGCGACTTAGATAATGACACTAACTAGAGACCACAGCGTATTTTCTATAGCCTTACAACTGGCGAGAGAAGATTGAGAGCTACAGCGGAGACAGTGGAAAATTGTAGGCGACTCTCCTCTTTAGAACTCAGGGGATGTGTGATCTTGAGATAAATCACTTAATCTCAATCTGTCTCATTTTCACTATCGAGTATATAATGAATGATTATTCTTAACTACTGCATGGGGTATTGTGAGACGTAATTTTCTAATGTTTATAGAGTGCTTCAGATGGTCTGATTAAAAAGTATGAAGTATCCTCCTTATACTGTAAAAAGAGTATGTGAAATTTTATTTTAATTTCATAAATATGAAATTACACCTTTCTACGTGCACTTAGAAACGTTCTGAAATTCATACACATAAATTAGCGCATGCTTGAATCTAGGTCTCCAGGCACTCATGTGAGCTTTGCTTAGGACTGCCTATAGACCTCGTCTGCATTGCTATTGCCTCAAAGTTTGCAGGATACTGGCTAAAATATACTTGAAAGGGCACAACTTCTTTGTGTTAAATTATTTCCCACATAAGTTGAGAGTGGGGTATTATGATTACTGTTACTTTCTTTTCTTTTCTTTTTTTTAATATATATTTTACTGATTTTTTACAGAGAGGAAGGGAGAGGGATAGAGAGTTAGAAACATCAATGAGAGAGAAACATCAGCTGCCTCCTGCACACCCCTTACCAGGGATGTGCCTGCAACCAAGGTGCATGCCCTTCACCGGATTTGAACCCAGGACCTTCCAGTCCACAGGCCAAACCAGTTTTGGCCTGTTCCTTTCTTTTCAACCTTGCAATTTTTTTGGTTAAAATTTTCTTTATTTCTAAAAGTGACTAGCTTTCTAAATATGGCAATTTTATACCCACATTTCAACTACAACTGTGTGCCCTGTCAGTGAAAATCCACAGGTTTAATTGTTTTCCTCAAAGGTGCCTTCCTTCTATTGTTTGTTCAGGTTGCTTTCTTTGTGTGTGGCAGAAATTGGGGGTTCAGTGGGACACACTGTGGTGTGTGTTCCCTTATTTTCTGAGTGCTTTACCTTCATTTGTGTGTGTGTGTGTGTGTGTGTGTGTGTGTGTGTGTGTGTCTGTGTGTGAGTGTGTGTGTGTGTGTGTGTGTGTGTGTGTGTGTGTTATTTACTATTTGTTCCTTAGAATATTCCTTAGAAATATATACAGGAGGTGAAATTTTGGCAATATTGCCTACTTAAACTGTATTACTTTTAGCTACACTTGATTGATATTTTGAATACAGAATTCAGCATAAAGCAATATTCACTCAAAATGTTATACAACTTTTCCATTTTCTTTTAGTTTTAATTTAGCAATTTTTATCCCTGAATTTTCTTATTGTTTTCTGGAAATTTTAGGATCTTCTTTTTATCTTAAACTAGAGGCCAAGCGCACAAATTCTTGCACAAGTGGGGTCCAGCCAGCCCAGCCCCAATCGGGAGGAGGAGAAAGCGGGAGGTTGGCCAATAGGGGCCCGATCACCTGATTGGGGTGGTGAGGGCTGATCGAGGGTAGGGAAGGCCATGGGGAGGATCTGTGAGCACTGGGTAAGCTGGACCTGTCCCTGATCATGATGGGAGGCTGACCTGGAGTGGGGTAAGAGGCTGTGGGAGGTTGTCTGCCAGCCCTGCACCCCAATCAGGATGAGAGGGTGATCAGGGGTGAAGCCAGCTAGGGGAGCGGCCGTGGGAGGTTGGCCAGCTGGCCCTACCTCCTGATCAGACCAGTTCGCTGGACACAGTGGGCATCATAGCGACTGGTCATTCTGGTCATTACAGCATTTCAGTCACTGGCTTTTAATACATATAGATATTAGGAATTTGCATTATGATGCATATGAGTGATTTTTATTTGCCTTTATTGTATGTGGCACTTAACCTGGCAAGTTATATTTTTTGGTTCTGCAACCTTTAAGTGTTTTTTCTTTGAATTATTCCTTAAATATGATTTTCTATTTTATTTTATTTCTAAACATTTTGTTGAAACCTTTGGGCCTACTCCCCAATTTTCTAATTTCTCCCCCATATATCCACTTTGTCTTTATTCATTCAGAATTTTTGATTCAATTATATTTTCCAAATCTAACTTAAAAAATTAGCTTCTCTACATTGAATATATAGGAATATTTGTTTTCTTTGATTCTTTGTTTATTATGACAGTTTATTATTTCATGATTACATTTTCTTTTCTTAAGATATTAATTATATATGTATGTGTTTGTAATAATATATATGTATATATGTATATATATATATATACACACACACACAAACATATATACACATCTATATCTATGTATGTGTGGGATGAGCTGAATGTAAATATATATATATATATGTATATATATATATATACATATATATATATAAAATCTCAAAAATGTATACACGCTTTGAATTATTATATATATAATGTTTATTAAAATACATTTCTCAAAATGTAATAGAAGTCAGCTGTAAAATGTGTGTACATTTTTTTGGGGGGTGATTATATATATATATTTTTATAGATATAGATATAAACATATGTATGCATAGTTATCCTTTAGCATTTATGGGGGATTGGTTTCAGTATCCCCTATGAATACCAAAATCCTGAGATGCTCAAGTTCCTTATATAAAATAGCATGGTATTTGCATATATCCTACCCACATCCTCATATACTTTAAATCATCTCTAGATTACTTATAATACCTAATACAATGTAAATGCTGTATAAATACTGTATTGTTTAGGGAATAATGACAAGATGAAATGTACGTACATTTTTTAGTATAAATACAACCATTATAGGACTAACTACATAGTACATGCCAACAATAATATAACATTAATTTTCAAATATTTGATTCATGGTTGACTGAATCTGTGGCTGTGGAACCTGTGGATACAAAGGGCAAGTTGTATGATATATGCTATATGGTGTATATTAATGGTTCTTAAACATTTTAGACTCAGGATCCCTTTATAGTATTATCAAATTTTAAAGATCTAAGGGTTTTTATTTATGTACTTCATACAAATTGATATTTAACATATTATAAATTAAGGCTGAATAGTATTCAAAATATTTATTTTAAAATATATATAATAATAGAAGCATAATATCCTAATTAGACTGCACAGCCAAATGACTTTCTGGATGTCATTCTGGATGTCTTTCTGGATGAAGCACAGTGGGTGGGGCTTGAGGCAGAGGCGGTTAGGTGTGATCATGCAGGTAGGCAAGTGGTTGGGGCAATCAGGCAGGCAGGCAAATTGTTAAGGGTGATTAGGCAGGCAGACAGAGCAGTTACAGGCTATGAGGCAGGCAGGCAGAGTGGTCAGGCTGATCAGGCAGACAGGCAGGTGAAGGGTTAGGAGCCAGTGGTCCCAGATTGCAAGAGGGATGTCCAACTGCCAGTTTAGGCCCATTGATGTTTCTAGATCTCTATCCCCCTCCTTTCCTCTCTGTAAAAAAAAGTTGTACATCCCCTAAAAGGTCCTGGATTGTGAGAGGGTGCAGACCTGGCTGAGGGGACTCACAAATTTAGTGCACCAGGCCTCTAGTCTATAATAAACCCATTACATGTTCACACAGATATTATTTGTGAGTTATTACTATATTTTCTAAACTATAAATAATGTAGGGAGAAAAGTAGTATATACTAGTATATTTGAAAATCTCTTTATTGTCGCCTAAATCCAAAACAGTGATTACTGAGTCTATACTCAACTTGTTGTGATATCACATTTTGTGTAACTTCAGAAAAATTCTATTACTAGTATATACCAATGAGGCTATGAGAGGGAATAGGTATAATAATGTCTTACTATTTTTATGAAAATAGTTTTGACCTTGTACAACTTTTGAAAAGACCTTGGGGACTCTCTGGGACTTCCAGACCACACAGTTGAAGAACTGCTGTTGTATGTACAAATGCACACATGTGTGTACACAGACACTCCCTTAAAAATAAATCTTATTTTCTTTGCCTTTTTCCTCCTCCATGTTTTCTTTTTCAGTTCAAGTTTGTTTGGTCTTTATTTTTTTATGCCAAGTCTTTCTTCATACATCTTTTAACAGTTGACTTCCAGACCACTTTTAAGAATAAAATACTAGTGTGGCCAGTGTGGCTCAGTGGTTGAACATTGATCCATGAATCAGGAGGTCAGGGCACATGCCAGGGTTGCAGGCTTGATTCCAGTAGCAGGTGTGTAGAGTGCAGCCAATCAGTGATTCTCACCATTGATGTTTCTCTCTCTCCTTCTCCCTTCCTCTCTCTGAAATCAATACAAATATATTTTTTAAAAGAGCCCTTTATCTGGGTGTCTGTTTTTGTTCATCAGTTTATGTTGTTCATTATTTCTTCTAGATGTGTGAGATCATGTGATCCAATAATTACCCTTGTAAGAACCGAAACTGAGACAAGCCATAATGGTTATGCTGAGAGGCAAATGAATCAGTCTGTAGTGAGTTCCTTTCTGAGCTAATAGTTCTTTTGAGTCCCAATTTTAATGTCAAAGAATTCCTTATGTGAACATGTCAGCCATGATATTTCAGATCTGGTTGGTGGACAAATGATGGTGATGCAGGTCTGACTGTCTCTGGTTTGGTCCTGGGCATCCTTCAGCAACATGCAGCTGCTGTCTGCTGGTATGGCGAGGCGTCATCAGTGTCTTCCATCTATGAACTGTTTCTCTTCTGTTTTCATGGCTGGAGGACTTCTGTCTATTCCTCTCTTTTACAGGAATCCAGATGGTCTCAGAGTTGTTTTCTGAAAATATACAAACATATTCTCGACCAAAAGTTAATAAAGGGATATTTTCTATAAATTTGACTTGGGATCCTTTTTCATTTTTTCCCCCAAATGATTTTCCTCTGCCTTGTTTTGACACCATGTGTCTATTTTCATGGGTATCTTGCTGTTAGCATTTCAAATGAAGGTTAATTTCCTAAAGTACAAAATTTTTAGATGTAATTTACTCACAGGATATTTTTTCTTACATGATATTCTTCCACTGTCACCCCCCCTTTTAAATTAAATAATAGGAGGCTTTTGGAAATTTTATAATGTAGTCTTGATAGCTTTTACATTTTAATTATTTGAGCTAAACTATGACTGCTTTAGGTTCATTACATGTTATGCAATTTTACCATGGGACACTCTGCCATAAGAATTTTTGTTAACACTTTAGGAATAACTTTTTGTACAGTACAATCAGTTTTTCTAGAATATTCATTTATTTCCATTAGCCATGTATTTAAAAGACCCAGAGAAAGGGAAGCAGTGATCAGACTTTCAAACCTCAGAGGGAAAGTAGGGGAGGGTGGGGGTAAGAGGAAGAGATCAACCAAAGGACTTGTGTGCATGCATATGGGTCGAGGCAGTGGCCATGGACAACAGGGGGGTGGGAGCATATGTGGGGAGGGGTTTGGGATGGGAATGGGGGGATGAAAACAATTATGTGATACCATAAAAAAGAAAAAAAAAGTTCTGATATAAAAAAAACACACACAAAAAATTTATGACCAAGAAGAAGGAGAAAAAAAAGAGCCCTAAATGGTTTGGCTCAGTAGAGTGTCAGCCTTCGGACTCAAGGGTCCCAGTTTCTATTTGGTCAAGGGCATGTATCTTGGTTGCAGGCACATACCCAGTAGGGAGTGTGCATGAGGCAGCTGATTGATGTTTCTCTCTCATAGATATTTCTAGCTCTTTATCCCCTTCCACTCCTCTCTGTAAAAAATCAATTAATTTTAGTATTTAGAATAAAATACTAAAAATCCTGATTGGGCATTATGTTTGGGGAAAGAACTTTCAACTAGTGCTTCTATCTCAGGGTAGTAGCTCTCAACATGTTAGGTAAAATGAAGTTTTTTTTTAAAGTAAATATTTTAAAAATTAGCTTTAACTATTCTGAAATGAAAAATATAGTTAGCATAACTTAACCTAACAATACATAAAATTTTACCAATAGCAATGTCATTCCAGAACTATGTTGTAAAAAGAGAATGGCAGAAAGTAATTTGTTATAAACCATCAGGCATGGATACCCTACATTTCATGGTGGTCACAATGAGGTAGTTAGCTGCTCATATGTACTTGGGGAATCTCTGAAGGTTTTACTATAAGTACAAACTGAAACAGATGTGTTGTTGAAGAGTCCTGACATCTTAAGCATCTTGAGTAGCAATACTTTGGGGATGTGATTTCATAAAATAGTGAAAATCTCTAGGTTAAATTCCAAACCAAATAATATGTCACCTTGCTTCAATTTACAGTTTTGCATCCTGAAATATTAAATCTAGGTTAAGGCCTTGCCATAATATGTTGTGCTTATATGTAAAAAAACTACCATTTATATGCAAAATGCAGTTGTCATACATATTAACATTTCTTTTCCCTATTGATTGGCTATGTGATACCAGAAAGTCTTTAAAGATGTGGGCTAATTCTTCACTGTGAGGGCGTGTCATGCATGAGAAAATGTCTAGAATCTGACTCTTACCCATTAAATGCAGCAGTGCTCTCCCAATCATTGCACCAACCTACACATTTCCAATGTACCACTCCCCCAGGAATCCCTGCACCTGAAACTCTCTGGTTCCAAGTCTTTGGAGAATGGGAGGTGAGGGTGGACTGACTGGGTGTAGGTTAATGCTCGAGAAAGCGGGGTGCTAGACAGGTGCACACGATTCACCTAAATGTCCAACTGCTGTTCCTATAGATTCTCACCTCTCTGGTGACAAGCCTTTTGCCTGGATCCTGCCTTTTGTTATACCTGGTGCTTTCCAGGGTCCTGTAGGGAAAGCAGGCATTTTCTTACACTCCCACTCACTCCCTTCTGTAAGCACATAGGTCTTAGCTACCTCTGACCTCCTTAGTCAGTGGCTTCTTCCATTTATTTTCTTAAATATATATATAATTGATTGATTTCGGAGAGGAAGGAAGAGGGAGAGAGATAGAAACATCAATGATGAGAGGGAATCGTTGATCGGCTACCTCTTGTATGCCCCCAGCTGGGGACCTAGCCACAACCAGGGAATCTGCCCTGACCAAGAATTGAACTCAGAACCATTGAATCCACAGGCCAACATTCTGTACACTGAGCCGAACCGGCCAGGGCTCCATTTACTTTCATTTTCCAAAAATGTGTTGACCTCTCTTATAAGCAGTTGTCTTCTCCCTGGATCTTCTGCTTGAAGTTTTAAAGATTGTTTTTATTACTTTACACTTTTGGAAGATAATTAAAAACATTTAATCAACCATATTGAATTGGAAGCTCCCTGTATTAATTTGTAATTAAAAAATCATATTGTTAAGGCATGGCTGAGGAAATGGATTTATGAAAAGGAAAGTCTAAAGACTTTTCAACTGTTTCTCCACTCTCTAAATTTTAACATCCCAAAGCCATCTGTCTGGACCCCATTATCACACTCTATTAAAAGTGATTTTCTATGCTTTAACATTAGTATTTATGTTTTCACATACAATCGATAAAAGAAAATAACCCTCTATTGAATATCTCTGCATTGGCCTAGACACTGCTATCATGGCACTAATTCTTATATTGATTGTTGTCAACTTAATTCTATTGTTTTTACCCAGGTCCAAGAAAACTTTATTTGTACAAGGAATACATTTACAATTGTCCTTACTTTACTTTTTTTTGTAGTTGTTGTTTTGGAGAAAGTATGTTTAAAAATTGCTTTTGAACTCAGTTTCTAGATTTTTCTAAGTCAGTTTAATTCAAGATGAGGTATTTAATTGACTTTTACTCTTTATATTTGGGGAATTTTCTTTTATCTTTTCCCAAACATTTTGGTAAACTATAGGCAATTCCTTTTTCAGAAGCAGGAAGTAATCCAAGTAAATCAATAACAATAATAAGTAAAATTCTGAAATAGTATACCATGTTAAAATAGAACTTATTCTTATTATGATCACTTAATGGCACACAAATGGGACACTATTAATTATATTAATAACTGGAAATATTGCAATTTATTGAGTGATTCATCTTCCGTTATCTCCCTTGCCCTCTCCGGTCATTTTCTGCTCATGTTAGGAGTGAAATAATTACAATTAGTTCTGACCTCAGCAGCTTTCTTCTCTTCTTTAGTTCCAGTCTTTGCTTCGCTCCATTTCTATTGTTTTCTACTCTCAGTCAGTTTGTGAAAGCAATAGGGGGACAATTATAACACCCTGCATGCCTCTAAAAAAATAAATGCTGCATTTTTTTTTTAACATACAGTATACCATACTGACCTGGAAAAAGTCTAAGAAATAAACATATGGAGACACAAAAGCTTTGATGATCTTAAAACCAATAGAATCATGGAATAGTACAAGTATTCTTCCAGTTAATGGAAGACTTTTAGTGGAACAGATACTATCTCGTTGATTTTATACTTGACTTAGAAAGAAAAAATATGAAATATATGCATATTTCATTCTTTTTAAAAATATATATTTTATTGATTTTTTTACAGAGAGGAAAGGAGAAGGATAGAGAGGTAGAAACATCGATTAGAGAGAATCATCAATCAGCTGCCTCTTGCACACCCCCTACGGGGGATGTGCCCACAACCAAGGTATATGCCCTTGACTGGAATTGAACCCGAGACCTTTCAGTTAGCAGGCTGATGCTCTGTCCACTGAGCCAAACCAGTCTCGGCCATATTTCATTCTTATATATCTTTATTTAAAATAAAGACATGTGCTTCCTTTATGGGGTACTTCATTATAGCAATGTTGTACCTTGCTGTTTTAAAGTACATTTTTAAATATCTACATGATATCAATGCAATTTAGAGTAACATTTGAAATATCAGTCAACAAGTTGTTTGGCCTATGCTTTGTCAAATAAATAAAGAATGTAATTCTTTTATCAAATTGACTATCCCTATAAACAGAAGAAAACAGAAATGCTTAAATTAACTGAATGTTTTTGAATTAAGTTAATTTTAACTTTTGCAGGTTTAAATCCACATTTCTGTAAAGGTCTCCTTAACTTTCTGCTTGAATCATTATAGCTATAACTGTAAAATATACCTTTCTAGCTTGTAGCCTGCCTAAGATGTTAGGAATAATTTTTATTTCTGGAAAAGGAAATTATAAGGTTTAAAGTGACTTTGAGTAGTATTTCTTTTTAAAAAATATATATATTTTATTGATTTTTTTACAGAGAGGAAGAGAGAGGGATAGAGAGTCAGAAACATTGATGAGAGAGAAACACTGATCAGCTGCCTCCTGCACACCCCCTACTGAGGATGTGCCCGCAACCAAGGTACATGCCCTTGACTGGAATCGAACCTGGGACCTTTCAGTCTGCAGGCCAACGCTCTATTCACTGAGCCAAACCGGTTTTGGCTGAGCAGTATTTCTTACAAGTACACTCAATCCAAGTACCCTCTCTTGTTACATTGTGAAAGTCATTGCTGCGTCTCAGAATCTTTTATCCATGGCTGTGTTATCCATGAGAAATCTTTTCAGGAGAACAGCAATCACCTCAACTATTACAACACAAGAAATATCAAAATATCATCCAGTGAACTGATTACACCATTGAGGGAAGAGCTGAGAAGCCAAATGGGAAATTACAAGACAATGCTCAAATTAAGAACAGAAGGAAGTCACAGCTAGAAGGTCAAAGGGAGGGTGTGCTGTTACAGCCTTGGGGCCAGTTCCACCTGCAAATGTTTTGTCAGTGGGCTTGTATGATAAGAACACATGTCGCTGAGGAGATGCTGCTGCTGCCAGAGACAACACTTGAGGCAAAGAAGCTTCTCCTTTCCTCCTATTTACCAATATTCTGCTAAGGATGCCCATTGGCTGAGCTTAGCCAGAAGCCATATGAACCAATAGGAAATGCCATCTGTGCATCTCAGCCCCTCGGGAAGGGGAGGGTGAGGAGTAAATTTCCCTAGCAATCGGCCCAGGATCCACATTAGCCAGCCCCTCCAATTACTGAGCATTAATCTTCACCTTTCTGCCCACATTTACACTTCATACAACTTCCTCACTGGCATAAGTGAGTCAATTTTTTAAAAAATGAGTCAACTCCTTGTCATAAATTATAACATGCTGTCAATATCTCCTATAAAAAATACCCCACCACATATGCCTTTTAACCTCCTAATCCACATTTCTGATGGACAGCTCAAGTCACATGATTAATCTTTAAAAAGGTCCACTAGAGGCCAGAAGCTGCTTCCTTCTAAAGTCAGAGGAAGCCATGACTTTACTCCAGAATTTTAGCCTTACATTTCTCTTTTTGTGGCTTGCCAAATGCTTCATACAGGTTCTTTATTTACTCCCAACACTTTGAGTATCATTGGTATCTGCTGGATCATCAAGGTTTCTTAAAAGACAACTTGTGCTTCCTTCTAGAGAGCCATCTCCTGTTCCAGCCTCAACTTGAAAGGAGCCGTAAACTTGTTCAGTGAATGGATCAGAGAAGCACACAAAAGTGTGATATGTATTGCCCATAAGCAGCAAAACATCATACTCCTCAGGCAAGGGAAACAAATAAACAGATACAAACAAATGGGACTACATTAAACAAATACTTTTTTTTGTACAGCAAAGAAAACCATCAACAAAATGAAAAGACAGCCCACCAAATGGGAGAACATGTTCACCAATGATACATCTGATAAGAGGTTAATAAACAAAATTTATAAAGGACTTCTACAAGTTAGCACCACAAATATAAACAATCCAACTAAAAAATAGCCAAACGACCTAAATAGACACTTCTCCAAAGAGGAGATACAGTCAATGGACATATAAAAAATATCCTCATTGTCATTAGTCATCAGAGAAATGCAAATTGAAACCACAATGACATATCACTTTGCACCTGTCAGAATGCCTATCATCAATAAATCAACAAATGACAAATATTGGTGAAGGTGTAGAGAAAAGGGAACCCTCAGGCACATTTGATGGGAATGCAGATTGGTGCAGCTGTTGTGGAAAACACAGAATTTCCTAAAAAAATTAAAAATAGAATTCACCTTATGACCTAGCAATTCCACTTCTGGAAATATATTCGAAGAAACCCAAAACATGAGTTCAAAAGAGTAAATGCACCCCTGTGTTTATTGGATTGTTTCTAGATCTTGGCTATTTATAATATTATAATATTATAAATAGCCAAGATCTAGAAACAATCCAAGTGTCCATCATTAGATAAGTAGATAAAGATGCTATAGTGCAGTCCAGCTGGCATGGCTGTGCTTGGGATTTGACCTGTGAACTAGGGGGTTACTGTTTGATTCCCAGTCAGGGCACATGCCCTGTGTTGCACATTTGATCCCTAGCTTGGGGCATGCAGGAGGCAGTCTATGGATAATTGACTATCTCATCATTGATGTTTCTGTCTCTCTCTCTCCCTCTCCCTTCCTCTCTTAAATCAATATATATATATTTAAAGCTGTAGTACATTTACGCAATGGAATACTAATCAACAGGAAAACACAAATCTTACCTTTTGTCACAGCATAGATGAACCTGGAGCATACTATGCTAAGTGAAATAAGCCAGTCAGAGAAAGACAAATACCATGTGATTTCACTTGCATGTGGAATCTAACGAACAAACAAAATAGAAACAGACTCATAAATACTGAGAAAAGACTGACAACTGTCAGAGGGAAGTGGAGGTGGGGTCTGGGACTGGGGACTGGGTGAAACTGGTGAAGGGGTTAAGCAAAAATATAAAAATACTCCTAGACAGACAATAGTATGTTGATTAGCAGAGGGAAGACAGGAGAGATTACAAGGAGGATAAATGGCGATGAAAGGAGACTTGATTTTGGGTGGTGAACACACAATATAATGTACAGATAGTGTAATAAATAATTTTATACCTGAAGCCCATATAATTTTATTAACCAATGCAACCCTAATAAATTCTATAACTTTAATAAAAATATTTTAAAAAATAAGTGGCTTGCCGAAACCGGTTTGGCTCAGTGGTAGAGCGTCGGTCTGCGGACTGAGGGGTCCCGGGTTCGATTCCGGCCAGGGGCATGTGCATTGGTTGCGGGCACATCCCCAGTGCAGGAGGCAGCTGGTCGATGTTTCTCTCTCATTGACATTTCTAGCTCTCTA
Organism: Vespertilio murinus; assembly: GCA_963924515.1. NCBI lineage: Eukaryota > Metazoa > Chordata > Mammalia > Chiroptera > Vespertilionidae > Vespertilio > Vespertilio murinus. The sequence continues at coordinate 170,759,137 of OZ004707.1, read as the reverse complement.
TCTCTTTCCCCTCCTCTCTGTAAAATATCAATAAAATATATTTAAAAAAAAATAAGTGGCTCACTACTTTGTTAGAGGCCAGTACTTTCTTCTCAACATCCCTTGCTTGAGGCAGATGCAGAGGACTCAGCTTTGCAATGAAACAAGGACCACTTTTCTCAGGATCTACCCTCGCCACCTAGGAGTCACAGCTAATCTTATATCCAACCTTAATTACACATTCAATATATAATACATATTATTAAATTCAACAACTTGGAGTTATTTGTGAGGATACAAGGAATATTACTTAAAAGACAGAGAGCTAAAGATATAATACCTACTGTCAAGAAAGTTACAAAATGAGCAGAGAGACTGACACATGTATACGCATAATTGGGGAAATATATAATTAAAAAGGTGCAAAATGCTCTGGGGACTTAAAAAACAAAATAAGAACATCCTATCTAATAAAGAGGGAATATGCAAATTGACCATCACACAGTGACAAAGATGGCAGTACCCATAGCCACAAGATGGTGGTGCCCAGGCCCCTCAGCCTTGCCTGAGTCCCCAGTTTTTTCAGTCCCACTGGGGGTGGCAGGTGTGCTGTGCTACCAGACCTGGCCTCCCCCTCCCTTCCCCCTCACCAAGGGCTGCCCTGAGGTGCAGGCAAGCCTTGGGTGTTGATTGCCCAGCTGACTCCAGAGGTGCAGGCAAACCTTGGATGGCGGCTGCCCAGTTACCTAGCTGCCCAGGGCCACCCGAAGCTCAGGTAACCAGGGACAGCCGAGGTTTTCACTGCCAGCAGTGGCAGCAGCAGAGGTGTAATGGGGGCGTCACCTTCCTCTGATCTCCGGAAGGCTCCTGGACTGTGAGAGGGGGCAGGCCGGGCTGAGGGACACCCTCTTCAGTGCATGAATTTTCATGCACCAGGCCTCTAGTCTGATAATAATAGAAATGCCAATAATCGCGTCAATATTAGCACTACCAATAATAACCACCATCTATAATTTTACCTGTTATAATGTGCCAGATATTTTTGCTAACCACTATCTAGAAGTCAAGTCTGCAAAATTTCTCATAACCATATATTTTATATTGCAGGTTGTGATTGTTTGGTATGATAGAGATAATGAAAGGGCAAAAATCTGGCAAAGCTTTAGACAGAAGGTTTATAATCAGGGAATAAGAGATTAGACAGAATGTGGAGTGCTTACATCCCATAAAACGCCTTTGCTTGGTTTGACTGAAGCAGGGAAGTGACAGAGGATGACATTGAGAAACTTTGCAGAATATATTTTTTAACTTAATTTATTCAGCTTTGGAATACTACCAAATGATTTTGAGGTAGAGTACTGACTAAACAAGAATTTTGTTTGTGTTTGTGTGGAAATGGGTTGTGTATAGAATAGATTAGGAAATGAAACATTAGAGGCAATATGATCAATAACCAATGACATACTGGAGTAGAGCAGTATTCTCCAAATAGAGTATTCTTTTCTGACATAAAATTATAATTATTATGTTTTGTTTTGTTTTGTTTTGTTCTGGGGACAAATATATTTGGAACGGGTGACACCGCTTAATATAAAAACATGTTGTTAACATCTCTGTGTTAAGTTTGTGATATGTGATTTTAGTCAAGGCATATTGAAATGATTTTTAGTCTGATCCAAGGCTTATAGTTAGATGGTTTCATTAGTCTAACTGCTAGTGAAATAGTTCTAAAATGTCCTCAATCAAGTCTCAAACTGTTAATAGTCCAGAAATTAAGCCCATAGTAACTACATCCTTATCTGTCATTATTCTAAAAATAGGGTTCATTTATTGCCTTCTATCCTTTCTTATTTTTTTTTCAATGTTCAATCTTGCTTACTTTTTATACTTTTTGTTTTCTTTTGCTATTCTATTTTTGGTTAATCAGAGCTTCATGTTTCTTAATGCTGGATATATTTGTTATCTTGTAATTTTGACACCAAGAAAAATTCAATGCCATCTGAAAATATGCAAATATTAATATAACATTTCTTAGTTTGGGGGCCACTTTCTGAGGTTATGCTATAAATCTCTCTTTTATTTTATGAATCGATAGTCATTTAGTGATTATTATATTACCAATTACATTGGAGTACAGAGGTAAATAAGAAAATCTCTAAGGCAGAGAGTTATTACGGAGAGAAGGCGAGAGACACACTCATAAATCATTGTAACATGCCATAAATGTTATGATAAGGAATTAAGAAAATGCTGAGGAATGTAGAAATGGGAATACCAAACTCTCCCAGGAGATGCCAGCAAAGACTTCACAAAGGAGATGATCTCATCTTAAAACACAAAGATAAACTCACAGAACAGAAATGTAGGGTAGGGCATGCACAAGGGAAATGGGATGTGTAAATGTAGAAAGGTCCCGGGACAAAAAAAAGTGGTGAAGAATTTTGGAAATGGTAAAAAGTTCAGTGGGAATAGATCATAAAGAGCCACTAAATGAATTGTCCTGAAGAGAAGCTAGAAGAAGTGGCTAGCTTGAAGAGGGTCTTACAGTTGGCCTTCCACATAATCCTAATTGGAACAGAATTAATAGCAATTTGAACAGTTGAGTACCATGATCACATTTTTTAAAAGGAAGATAACCCTGGAATCCATTTGAAAACGTAATTGGTATAAAAGGTTAGTGAAAGTATATCAATTTAGGAGGCCTTTGTTACAGATTAAGTAAAAAAAAAAAATCATGAGAACCATAAGGGAGATAGTTAAAGTGAGGGAGGGGTGTGAAAGAGAAGACATATATTGACGGAATTTCATCTTGGATATAAAGTGAACAAGGGGGTGATTTTCAGGCTGCTTCTGGCATTTTTAGATTGAACGAGACTGTTTAGAGCTAGTGTTTTATCCAAGATAAAAGGGTAATCATACATGGAATATGGGTAGAAAAAGTGAACTTGTAGTGGGACACATGCTTGCAAAGTTTGCATGAAGGAGCTACACATTAAATCGTCAGCACTCTAAGTCAGAGCGAGATCGACATTTTAGAGCTATCAGTGCCATGATTGAAACAGAAACTATTGTGAGTCCTGATGGAAAGCAATATTTATCACCAGCTTACATTATTTTGTTTCACAGTTAATGCCAAATTTATGATTACAATTCTTCCCAAATACCTTGGCAGCTTTATAAAAAATTAAGCATTGGTAGTAACATTAGTAAATCATTTCTGAAAGTTTAAATAAATTATTTCACTGGGTTTTCTTCAATTACAGACAATCTTCCTCAAAGGTTTCTAGGACATGATTTCCCCTTACAGTACCATTATAGCCTCTCTTCTGAATGAAATTTCCTGCTTATGCATTTAGTTATGATACCCTCGATTCCCTCAATTTCCACTTTCAACAAGCTTCCTACAATCATTTTGAAACCTCCAGTTTATAATTTGAAATGTTCTCTGAAATTCTTTCTTATGCCTGGTTTACAGAAAAGGTTCATCTTTCAAACTGAATTCTTTCTAGGTCGTAATTTTATACTTTACAGTAACCCATACCCATAGTTTAACCGAATTCCTCTTAGAACAATGGTAATGCACAAGGAAGTTGGCTTGAATGAAGGGTTCTGACCATGGCACTGAACAATCTTAAGGTAACAAGCTCGTGTGGGGATTATAAACATCGCTTTACTTTTATTAGTGTTTTCCTCCCAACAACTGAGTTTATACATGTCAGTTTAGTCAGCAATGTACTGATTAAAAACCACTGACTGGAGGTTGAATTCTGACTCCACCACTTACTACTTACTTGATTTGGGCAAGCCATTTATTTAGTCTCTCTAAATAAGATTTTACTATAGGAAAGAGTGGGCATTATATGAGACATCTATATAAGGTGACATTTTATTTAGAAGTTATCTAATTTAGTTATTTTGAAGTAACAGGGTTGACTTTGAAGCCTACTATTTTTCTATTCCTTATTAATTTCTAGTTTAATTCCACTGTGAGTTTGTTTTATATTGTTACATATTGTGAGTTTTAGTAAATATTTCATGTGTATCTGAAAAGAATATGTGTTCTGTCAATTTTCAGTTCAAGGTTTTACATTTGTCTCTTAGGTTAAATGATACGTTTCAGACCGGAAACATACATTTATTGAGGTGAACGTTATGTAAAATACCATTAACCATTTTAAAGTGTATAATTCAGTTGCATCGGTGCATTCACAATGTTGTGTAATTACCATCTCTATTTTTAAAAACCTTTTCAGTACTCCAGAAGAATACCCTGTACATTTTAATTGTTCACTTTTCATTCCTAACTTCCCTCATCTCCTGATAAATACCAATCTTTCTGTCTCCATGAGTTTGCCTACTCTGGATACATCATACAAATGGAAGCATAGAAAATGTGACCTTTTATATCTGGCTTCTTTCACTTGGTATAGTGTTTTCAAGGTTCACCCAAATGGGAACATCATCAGTTCTTTATTTTCTTATAACTGAATAACATTTCATTTGCATATATACTACAACTTTTTATTCATGCATTCTCGATGGGCATTTTAATTATTTCTCTCTTTTGGTGATTATGAATAATGCTGCTCAAAATAAACACTGATGGCCCAATTATTATGATCTCTGAATGCATAATAATCTGGCTACTCAGTGTATATCCTATATAATAAAAGGCTAATATGCAGATTGTCCCCTCTACCAGGAGTTCGACCAGCAGGTAGGCCAGCCAACTGCCCTGCCCCCTCCCCCTGGCCAGGCTGGCCAGACCCCACCCATGCATGAATTCATGCACCAGGCCTTTAATACATATATATTGATCATATTATTATGATCTCTGATTATTATGCATTGAGAGATCATGATAATCTGGCGACTCAGTGTATATGGATAGTGTTGAACAAATATGAGTAGAGAAATTATAAAAAAGACAAAAAACAGAAATTCTGAAGGTGAAAAGTACAATAGGAGAAACATTTATTGAAGAAGTTCAGTGGCAGATTTGAACAGGCAGAAGATCAAATCAGTGAGTGTAAAGACAGGGCAATAGAATTTATCCAGCTTGTGGAGCAGAAAAAAAAAAGAATAAAGAAAAATAAACAGAGCCTGAATAACATCATCAAGTGTGCAAGCACATGCATCATGAAAGTTACAGGAAAAGAAGAGAGATAATATAAGTATATTTTTTCCCCATAATTTTCCCAAATTTGATGAATTATAAGAACATATACATCCAAGAAATGGAATGAAATCCAAGCATGTTAAACTCAAGGAAACCTACACTACAACATGTTATATTAAATTGTTGAAAGACAAAGAAAATCTTGAAAGCAGCAAGAGAGAAATGACTTACATCATATTATCATATAAGGAATGCTCAGTAAAATTAATGAGTGATTATTTTTAAATTTATAAACATGGCTGCCAGAAGGCAGTGGGATGACATATTTAAAGTCCTGAAAGGAAAAAAAATAACCAATAATTCTGTATCTACAAAACTATCCTTCAAGAATAAGGAGAAATTAAGACATTTCCACATAAAGAAAACCTGCAGGAGCCTTACAAGAAATGCTAAAGGCAGTTCATTAACTGAAATGAAAGGACACGAGACAGTAAGTTGAAGCCATCTGGAAAAACAAAATACATTGGTAACAATAATTACATAGATAAATAGAAAAGCTGTATTGTTGTACTTCTGGTTAGTAACTCCCTTTTTTTAAAAAAAATTTTTTTTATTGATTTCAGAGAGGAAGGGAGAGGAAAAGATAGAAACATAAATGATGAGGGAGAATAATTTGATTGGCTGCCTCCTGCATGCCCCCTAAGTGCCCTAATCTTAAAATTCATAGGTCAAAGCTCAACCACCAAGACATGCAGGCTGGGCTGTAACTCCTTTTTATTCTGTATAATTCAAAAGCTAAATGCATAAAACAATAATTATAAATCTATTTTAATGGGCACACTATGTATAACAGTGTAATCTGTGACAATAATAATATAAGGGGGGAGTCTAAGATGTATAATAGTTGAGGGTTTATATTTTATTACAACTAAGTTTGTATTATAAAACTGTACTGTCATAAGTTTAAGATGTTAATTATAATATGCAAAGTAAAGAATATAAAAGAAGAAGACTAAAATGGAAACTACAAAAAAAAAAAAAAGAGGAAGAACTGAGGAACAAAGCCACATAAAATATAAGGAAAACAAGTAGCTAAAAGGAAGCAGTAAATTCTTCCTTGCAATTATTTTACTAGTGAACTAGAGGCCCAATGCATTAAATTTGTGCAAGAGTAGGCCTTCCTTCTCCTGGTTGCCTACATTGGCTTCCCTCTGGCACCCAGGACCTGAGCTTGTTTCCCTTCAGCTGCTGGCAGGCACCGGAGACCTGGGCTTCCCTCACAGCCCGACTTCCTCCAGAAGGACATCCGGTCTCATTAGTACAGTATGCTTTTATTATCATAGATGCTGAAGGATTAAACTCTTCAATTAAAAATCAGAGATTGGAAGAATAAATTTTTGAAAACATGACTTATTTCACTTGGCATGATATTCTGACTATCCACCTGTGTTGTCATAAATGGCAAAACTTCATCCTTTTTATGGCTGAGTAGTGTTCCATTTTATATATGTACCATATCTTCTTTATCAAGTCTTTGGTCCAAGGACCCTTAGGTTGTTTCCATGTCTTGGCTATTGTTAATAATGCTGCAATAAACATAGGGGTACATATATCTTTATGAATACGTGTTTTTAATTTTTGGTTGTATGTCTTATTTATATACATCATTTTACTTTAAGATATGTATCTATAGTTAAAATATATTTTTTTATAAACAGTATGTAGTAGTGTCTTGTTTATTTTTTTATTTAGTATAACAATCTGTACTGTTGACTGGGATATTTGGGCCTTGTATATTTGATTGTTGAGATGATTGGCTTTAAGTATATCATATTGTTTTCTATTTTTCCACATATTAATTTAGCTCTATTCTGCCTTTGATGTGATTATAATGTCTTGTTTTATTTTCTCTATTTTTTAATTTTTTAATATATATTTTATTGATATTTTACAGAGAGGAAGGGAGAGAGATAGAGAGCTAGAAACGTCAATGAGAGAGAAACATTGACCAGCTGCCTCTTACACACCCCCCACTGGGGATGTGCCCACAACCAATGTACATGCCCTTGACCAGAATCGAACCTGGGACCTTTCAGTCCGCAGACCGACGCTCTACCACTGAACCAAACCGGTTTCGGCTTCTCTATTTTTTTAGATATATTTTTTGTATTTCTTTTTTAAAATATATTTTTATTGATTTCAGAGAGGCAGGGAGAGGGAAAGAGAGAGAAAATTATTGATCGGCTGCCTCCTGCACATCCTCTGCTGGCGATTGAGCCCACAACCAAGGCATGTGCCTTGACTGGAATCAAACCCGGGACCCTTCAATCAAAAGACTGAAACTCTATTCACTGAACCAAACTGGCTAGGGTTATACTTAATTTTATTTTAAGTTTTCAAATTGTTAACCTAGGGTTTACTATAAGTGTTCTTCTCACTACTTACCTTGAATTAATATTTTAATACTTTTATTTAGGGTTAGTACTTTAAAACAATAGTTCCAATTATTTACTTCTGTCATTTTTCTGTGTTAGTCTTGTCACACATTTTACATCTGTATATGTTTGCTGTGAGTTTTCATCAGGAATTGGTTTTAGATTTTGTCAAAATCTCTTTATGAATCTTTTGAAATTCTATTTATTTTTAATTATAATTGTGTTTTAGATAGTAAATCAACTTTGCATTACTAGATTACAAAAAGTCATGGTGTCTTACATTTTTATATATTTACTAGAGGCCTAGTGCATAAAATTTGTGCACTCGGGGGCTGTGTCCTTCAGCCTCACGAAATCTGGGCCCTGTGATGGATTGCTCTGCAGAGGCAGGCCCCATCCACTGCCTCTGGATGGTTAGCCTTAGCCTCCCTCTTTGGGGAGATAGTGGAGCTCTCTGGCTGGTGGCTTGGGACTCCCTCAGCTGGGCAATTGTGGGGCAATGGTTGGGCCCCCCGACCAATCATATCACACTTGCCTTGGCAGCGCTGCCATAGTACCTGTGACCCAGGATAGACCTAGAGGTCAGCAGTTCAGCCCACTCGCCAGTTCTTACGCACCTGAGCCTGTTGTGAGTGCAGCCTGGTGTTCAGTCATCCATTTAGTCATTTTGGGCCTTATGGATGGCTCTTTATATATTAGAATTGTTGAATTTTATTTGGTATTATTTTGTGAAATACTTTTTCATTTATGCTTATAAGATATATCATTAGGCACTTTTCTTCTTTTCTAATGTTTTTGTCCTGTTTTGGCATCAAGATAATACTGGCCTTCTAAATTGTTTTGGCATATATTACCTCCTCTATTTTTTTTTTTTTTTTTTTTTTTTTTTTAGAAAACTGTGTGTGTGATTGGTATAAATGCTTCATTCAATGTTTGATAGAAGTCACTATTAAGTTATCTGGGCCTAGTCTCTTCCTCATGAGCTATATTTAACTTGCCTTCTCCTCCTCCTCTTACTCCTTATTCTCTTCCTCCTCCTTTTTCACGTTATTTGGCAATATTGGTTAACAAAATTATATAGGTTTCTGATGTACAGTTCTATAATGTATCATCTGTACTGTGTTCACTCCAAATCAAGTTTTGAACATGTACATGTAGATATACTGTTGTCTTAGTCTTAGTTTTCTGATGAAATTATTGGACTCTTTTTTTGTGTGTGTGTGTGGGGGTGTGTGTGTGAAACTAAGGGCAACCAGGGTGAGAAAAAAAATAAATAAGATTGTACGCAAATGAGCAAGAGACCATGAGGTATAGTTGGTGGCTGCTGCAGACAGGAGATGAGTAAAACTGAGAAATTAGAGTAAGTGAGCTTTGTGTCAGATCTACACCTATTGTGTCTGATCTGTATGTAGAAAATCATTGGGAAAAATCACACAAAAGGTTACCTCTTAGAAGGGTATGTTATGAGCTTAATAGGGAACTCTTGTTGCTTATCATGACTTTAGGAGAGATCATGGGTAATTTTTACATTCTTGTGTTAGAAAAATTAAAAAGGATTATTAGACTAAATAAATTTATGGATATATCATGAAATTCCTTATTGCCTTTAAAATGTAACTTGAAAAAGATTACTTATATAAAAAATAATGCTGATGACATACTAAGTATATAAATGTTAAACAGTACATAAAAATAATTGAGAATATAATAGATATTTAAGGATTTTAAATAAAATTTTTTGAACATGTTCTATTCACACTTGACCATGTTAATGAGGTAATTGAAATGTATGATGAGAAAGTAATAGATGAGCCATAAGGACTTGTACATGATTTACATGGTACCATAAAATAATTTTCAGATAAGTAATTATATATGAAAAAAAAACCTTGTGGGAAAAACACTAGTTTGGAATATTGACAAATATAGTTTGAATATTCCCAATGCCACTTTGAAATTAATCCTGGCTGATTTCCCATTATTTTACTTGTTAATAAAAAAGTATCTTTTCATAGGATTTTATTACGTTTAATGATAAATTAAGAAGGTCTTGAACAGATGGAAATGGTAAGGACGCAATGATAAAAGAGAAAATTTAAACAACTTTGATGGTAGAAAATAAAGAAAATTTGCTTTCAACACTCTTGTCTTTTCCCATTTTAATTTCTTTATTGTTTGGTAATTGGTTAGTTACTCGTGCTACTCGCAGTCCCTAGAAACTCGAAGAAGAATCCCAGGATTCAAAGCTAAGCCTCAATATTTACAAAGGTAATGAGCCTGTCAGCCATGGGAAGTCAAGTGTTCTTACTGTTTGGAATTGCTAACCTCAAACCTAACCTAACGGGACACCTTTCTTAGGGGATAACAGTTCATTTGTCTTCATGCTAACTCTATCAAGAAATTTTCCTGTGCAGAAAACAGCTAGTTTCACTAAGCTCTGTATGTGCAGTGTTTTTTATGTAGTGCACTGACAGCCAGTAACCCAACCTAATCCGTCAAACTCATTTCACCTAAGACCTCGAGTATAACTCCAATTCTGAACCTTAAGGTAAAGGTGTCACTGAAGTACTTCGTTCCTGACCTTTTATTTTTGAACATATACTACTCTGAAGTTCTGGGTAGGAGAAATGCATACTTCTTTTTGCACGGAGAAATATAGTCATGAGTTTTGGGTGTTTCATTTTAAAATATAATGTCTGCCCTATAGTAATTTTATTATAATAGGTGCAAAATTCTCCAGCAGCCTTTGATGGAGCTGCTCCATTGTACAAGGTAGGTTTACAGTTTAGTAAATCTCATGCTTTTATTCTTTTTTTTTAATTCCATGGTTGAGTCTTTTGGAAATATTGCATTATTTTTGATAAGATTAAAAATATCAGATATTTTAATTTTATCCAAATTTCAGAAATTAACCATCAGAATTTGGATGTATAGCATTGATCTGTAAAAAATGTTAAATTCTTCTAACTTTGCCATATATTTTTAAAGCGTGTTTTGTGTAAGAAATATGTCTTTATAGTTGCTCAATATTATTTATGCCACCTATTCAAATTTCTAATTATTGAAAAAGCACAAAAACAGATATTTGAGAACTATTTATGGTCCACAAAGTGATTGCCCTTTGCTTTTTCACATGTTTGTTGGATGATTTGGTGTTTTCTAGAGAACAGAGGCCATTTACAAATCGAGAAGGCTTTCAGTACTGTCTGCTCTGTAGATAAATACTATGAAACAACAAAAGGAATGTGTAAAATCGCTGAAACCTAGGTTAATGTCTATCAGTGAGTTAGTTGAGGTTATTCTATTTTTAATGGTCTTACTTCAGAACAGGAAGATATCTTCTCTATGACTACTATTTCATAGGGGGAATTGATAGCAATTTAGGAAACTTAAAACTTTGGGTCAATGTGAAAGAGTCTTTTTAAAAATGGCATTATGTTACTACTAGAGGCTCGGTGCATGAAAATTCATGCACTGGAGGGGAGTCCCTCAGCCCAGCCTGCCCCCTCTCACAGTCCAGGAGCCCTCAGGGGCAGGAGGTGATCAGGGGAAGGTGACACCCCCCATCACACCTCTGCTGCTGCCGCTGCCGGCAGTGTAAGCCTTGGCTGACCCTGGTTACCTGAGCAGCTGGGGAGCCATCATCTGAAGCTTGCCTGTGCCTTGGACCAGCCCTGGGTGGCTGGCGGCCTAAAGGTACTGGGGGAATCTGGAGGTAGGTATGCCGAGCAGCCAGGCCATTCCATGCACCTGCACCCTGGCGAGGCTGAGGAGAGTAGGTGCTGCCATCTTGTGGCTGTGGGCACCACCATCTTTGAGGGCAGGGCAACAATTAGCATATGTCCTCTTTATTGGCTGTGGGCATCACCATCTTTGTGATGGCATGAGGGTCAATTAGCATATCCCCTCTTTATTAGATAGGATGGAATCTTTATATTAGTTTTACTTTTAACACTCAAAACCACGTAATTGGCCAATTTTGACATTCAAAATTAGTTTCTAATATTGCTTCAAAACAAATGAAAACAGCAAAATTTCCATATTCAAATGATTTTTAGAAGTTTTGCTTTTGAAAAAGACATAATTAAAACTATCATAAGTCATGTTCCAAAATGCTACCTACTTCCATTTCTTGGATCTTTAAGGAAAACAAGGTATTTTATTTTAGATTTATAAAAGGAGAGAATATTATTTTTTTAAATACATTTTATTGATTTTTTTACAGAGAGGAAGAGAGAAGGATAGAACCATCGATGAGAGAGAAACATCGACCAGCTGCCTCTTGCACACCCCCCACTGGGCATGTGCCCACAACCAATGTACATGCCCTTGATAGGATTCGAAGCTAGGACCCCTTCAGTCCACAGGCTGATGCTCTGTCCACTGAGCCAAACTTGTTTCTGCTTTTTAAAAAAAATAAATTTTATTGATTTTTTACAGAGATGAAGAGAGAGGGATTGAGAGTTAGAAACACTGATGAGAGAGACATAGATCTGCTGCCTCTTGCACACCCCCTTTTAGCAGGTCTATGCTCTATCCACTGAGCAAAACCCGTTTGGGCAAGAAAATATTCTTATCTCTTGAGTATACTTCTATCTCAGAAAAAAACATGAATGTTGTATGGGTTCCAAAACTTTAGCATAATCATTATAAGAACAGAAATAACTCTTCAGACAGTAATACTTGGCCACAATCATAACTTTACAACAAATTACATTATAATTACTATTTCTACCCTCAAATTTCAACAAGAACTAATTTTAATATATTTAATATGAATTATAAATAAATGTTTACAGATCCAAAGTTAAGTGTCTTATTTCAAGTAGCCTTACATATAACGAAAGTATATGTATGTTCTCTTCAATATGTGGGTCAATTTAGAAAAGATTAGGGATTTAAATTAACACCCACTATCTAATGAGACACATGAGATTAAAGCAAGAAATCTGCAAACCAATCAGCCTTATAAGGAAGATGGAAATGTTTTTACTGTGTTAAATCACTTGGAAAACTTCCTCCAAACCATAAGTTCAGTACAATTTTCTTTATCTTAAATAATGTTTGAATGCTATCTCTGCCATGATTATGCTCTTACACCATCCTGTCCTTACAACTCCATCTTTTTGTGCTGATCTCTGCGTCACATGAGAATAAAAGCACCTGCCTCCTTAAATAAATAAACTCCAGCTTTGTCTTCCTGAGGGGTCCTCAAGAGCATTCAAAAAGTATGCATAACCCATGGACACAGACAATAGGACAGTCAAGGCCTGAGGTGGGGGTGGGGGCAGGCTAGAAGGGACCAATGGGGCCAAAAAGAAGACATGCAATACTTTCAACAATAAAGATTAAAAAATAATTCAGTCAACTAGTTGGTTCTCTTTATTATGATAATTATCATAAATATATGTTTATTCTGATAAAATATCAGTTTAAATGATCTTTTACAGGTGAATAAAATGTTTTACTAAACAAATATTTTATGGGCTTCCTGTTACATATAACCCCGGAGTTTCTTACTTATATATAAATCTGTACCTTTAAAATCTTCCTCAAAATTCCAGTTTTCTAATTGGCATATTTAAGGTTTTCTGTGTTTGTTTGTTTGTTTGTTTTTTACTGTGCTTCTGCTTGGCTAGGTAGTCTCAAATTTCACTTTCAATCAGGATTATTCATAAATTGACTACATGATATTCTAAGATATTTTAAAAGATGTGAGGAAAGACATTTTTTGACCCCAAATATCATGTTCACCTTAGCTATGGTCCTCATGTTTCTCATTCATGAATTCCTTTTTATGGATCAAAGCCTTGCTTCTCTCAGAATGACTTATCATCAAATACATATCAGTAATATCAACAAACATGTGTTGAGAGCCCTTTTTTTTTTTTGGTAGCAACTGCAGAAGCTGGGTAAACCAAATTCATGTAATTCATATTAACATGCTTTAAAAAGGCATGAAGTAAAGTTGTATCTGAGGGATTGAATTAAAATGTCATTTTGTCCTAAGAAGAAAGTAGTGGGAAATGAAACTAATGATGTAAATGGGTGAGGGTACAGTAGACTTTTGTTCCATCCTAAAGATTAAGACCTTCATCCTATAGAATAACATTAAAGTAGCATAATGACTAGGTTAGATTTGTTGCTCCGATCCATCATTTTACCAATAATTCAGAGGAAATGGATTACCGGAGGACAAGTCTTGAGTGTGGTAGGTATTTGTTCGGAGGCTCTGGCAATAGTCTGACATTGAATAAGGACACTGTAAAATGTAAGGAGAGAAGATGACAGCTGTGAGGGGTGAAAAGCAAACCATACTTTCCACCATTACAATTTTGTGTAAATTGATTTGTTAGATCAGAGGAGCACAGAACAAGGAGATGAGAAACTCTATGCATGCAATAGACTACTGGTGAAGAGTAAATGAGTTAATATACATGGGCAATGCCATAAGTTACTTGCTAGTACTGCTAATACTACTACGGTGTTTCCCTGAAAATAAGACATCCTCCAAACATAAGACCTATTTCATGGAAGCATAATACATCCCCTGAGAATAAGACCTAGCACATCTTTGGGAGCAAAAATTAATATAAGACACTGTCTTATTTTCGGGGAAACGGGGTACTACTACTACTATCATCATCATTATCATCATCATAGAGAGCAAGAAAGTAAAAATCTGAATGACTTGCTGACCTTATCAGACAGCCTCGGTGGAGAGCTTCCCTCATGGTCTGGATCCTCAGGACGTGGATCTGCTGGAGGGACATGTGCCAAGAGGAGAAAGCATGAAAGAAAAGGGATTCTTAGCTTTGGACGAGCGGACACTGTCTGGCAAGGTAAAACCAGTGCATCAAAAGGCCATAGTAAGCAGCAGAGTGTGCTTCAAGTCATTCCTGGAAGGACAAAAAAGGAGATGCTTGGATTAGCCACAGCTTCTGCTTGCACCCTAAATTACAGCAGGAGGCCTCAGAACCCCTGAAAATGTGTCACTGCATTCTGTCTTCTGCCATGCTTTGAATGTACGCGACGTAGATGCGAGAGCATGTGGCTGGAAGTCCATAGAAGTGCCACATGTACATTCCATCAGCATTTCGCTTTGCTCAAGGATTTTTGCTGGACCTAAATAAAAAAATAAAAAAACCCTCTGATCTGTTTGGAAAGAGGATTTGCATTTGCAAATAGATTTGCAGGCAGAGCCAACAAACAGAGCTTTGCCATTTGCAAATCCACTCGCAACATCTGGGTCCCGGCCTAGCCCCCAAATTCTTATGTAAGTGGACACTCCTAGGATCATAGTTTGGACAAGATTTTTAAAATCCAGATAAATGTTAAGTCATTTGCACAGCTTTTGTTTTGAAAGCACAACCTATTCTGTTAACAACATAGAAGGACAAGAAGAATTATCTTTTCTGCTCAAAGATAAATAAGTGAAATCAATAAAGAAACAACAATAAAAGCACCTTGACTTTGTTAGCTGGAGAAAGGCTGTGTGACACGCCAGTGAAACAAGCTTGCTAATGAGAGTTTTAATTTCGACTTAAATTCTACCTATTCTCCTAATGATAATAGAAATCTGAAATTAAAAATGTATTGACTACTTATTTGTGGTGGATCTGAAATTATATTCCTCACGTAACTTTTTTTATATAAGAAATAATCTAGTGAGGCTCTTCCCCAGTTTAAAAAAGAGTATTATGATATAGTCAATATAAGATTTACTCGGGCTAAATTTACACTGTACTAGTAGACTATAAGAATTCCATTAATGCTCCATTGATATCATCAATGAAGGAAAAGGCAAAATGGATGCATTGCTTCTGCTCCACTGGGTCTGTAATGAAGCAGCATTATAGCAGCTGCTGTCTTTTTAAGCGGCTTTTTTTCCCCCCTCCAAGGCATCACTTGGTATATTGCAAGAATTTCCAGGAAAATATATTTTGACCTGATGGCTCTTCCCCTTTATTATCTGTATTTTTTTTTCAGGAATCCTGCCCTTCTACTTGCCACTGTGGTGCTCTGTGGTAATTTGAAATGTGCCATGGAAATTCCAAATGGAAAAGAAGAGTTTGAAATGGATCCTGACTAAAGCATCTCTGCCAAGGAATCTGAATATTTCAGGAATGTTGTCTGTTAGAATGTCTCTTTGACTTTAGCAATGTGATGGAGAACTTGCTACCGGAGTGGAAATCTCAATTATGTCTTCACATCCTTTGTTTGGGAAAAAAAAAAAAAAGTACAGTTCTTGTTTCAGCTCTTGGTCTCACACTGATTATCATGACCAAGATCTTCATGCAGTAATTCATTCTGCTAAGGTCTTTTAAGGTTGTACATGTGTGTGCATATGTGGGTGTGTGCATGATTTTGGTAAATTCTCTATACCCACCCCATAGGAAATATTTCAAAGCTAATATTTTTAAATGAGGGAATTTACACTTTTAACATCACCATGCCCTGGGCATTCACATTAATAAGAAAAATGGACAACACATATAAAGGAGCAAATCCTAACATATAAAAACCCTGGGTCACATCTACTTGACCAACTGGAAGTCAGTTCTGCAGTCAGTGCTGAGTTGCTGTGGTGATCCAGCATTAACTGCTATGGCTGCAGGTATGGTGACCCAGCACTGACTGCTGAGGGGGCTACAAATCAGGCCTAGAGGAAGGCGTGAAGAGAGAAGCAGGGTCTGATCCACAGCCTCTCTGGCAGCTGTTGATCAGCACTTGCCTCTCTCTTTCTTTCTGGGCCTGGCCACTGCCACACCTCCATTTCTCTCCAAGCCTCCACCTGTGGTGCTGATCAGCTCGTCTTTCTGATCAGGCCCCATTGATAGCCCCAAAGGCACTGACTGGCATAGAAATTACCAATCAGAACCAAATTGGCTGTCAGAGGAGGACAGTTGTGGGCAAGATTGGGGGCCAGCAGGGGAAGGCAGTTGCCACCAGCGAGTGATTGGGCTGGCAGTGGAGTAGTTAGGTGTTAATCAGGCCAGCAGGGGAGTGGCTAAGGGGTGATCAGTCAGGCAGGAAGAAAGGTTAAGGGCAATCAGGCAGGCAGGTGAGTGGTTGGGAGCCAGCAGTTTCTGATTGTGAGAGGGATGTCTGACTGCCGGTTTAGGCCCAAACCCATAAGCAGTTGGACATCCCTCAGGGGTCCCAGATTGGAGAGGGTGCAGGCTGGGTGGAGAGACACCCCACCAGTGCATGAATTTCATGCACCGGGCCTCTAGTATATACATATACAATGAATGCTCTGGATTGGTTGCAAAGAAAAGAAATAAAAGTACTGTTTGAACAATAAGTGTATTTAAGCTAGCTTTCTAAAATGTAACTTTTAAAAACAAACTTTCTGTTTTCCCATGATCTAAAAATATCTGGCATACCATAGATTTCCAAAATATGCTTTTCTAATTTTCAACCTTAATTCCCCTGGATTTCCCAATTTTATGTTGATTATTTATGGACATGACTTTTAAGTGATTTAGCTTAGTATTAGAGTAATTAATAATGATTCTTCTTTTACTCTCTATCCATAGAAACCTCTGCTTCTCTCACACCAGCCAATGACTGGTACCACCATTTATCTATTGCCAACACTAGTCACTTGGATGACATCTTGGATTTCTTCATCTTACTTTACATTAAATCAGTAATCACCTTGACATATTAATTTTCCATCAGACACAGTTCTCAATTCTATTTTTTATTCCTCACCACCCTGTCATGCTTTAAATTTAGACTCTCAGTACTCTTCCCTTTGATTATTGATTATTCCATTTGATTTTACATCATAAGTTTATCTTTCTTAGTCTTGCTTATTTCTTTCTAATTCATTCTTTACACAATTGTCAATGACCTTCCTGAAATGTCAAACCGACTATGTCACTCATTTACTTTTAAAGGTATTAGTGGATTTCCATTATATTAACATGAAATCTGAACTCCAGCTTATGCAATGTCCTTCATTATCTGCCTTCTGGCTCCTTCCCAGAATGCCTTTTTTGTTTATCCTTATTGATTCCATATGAAACTACTTGCATTTAGTTCCTCAAATGTGCCATACTGTCTCTTGCCTCTTTGTGTGTCTTACTCCCTATTCATGGAGTGTTTTTTGTTTTTGTTTTTTGCTATCCATAATCAGTTCCAATATTTCAATACTCAATACAAGGCATCATCTCCCCTTTGAAGTGTTCCCTGATCTCCATGTTATAGTTTTGGTTTCTACATGTCATCTATGTAGGCCTTCGGACTACTATTCATCATGTAATGCTTATTAC
Organism: Vespertilio murinus; assembly: GCA_963924515.1. Lineage (NCBI taxonomy): Eukaryota > Metazoa > Chordata > Mammalia > Chiroptera > Vespertilionidae > Vespertilio > Vespertilio murinus. Next base: position 170,741,321 of record OZ004707.1, on the reverse strand, counting down.
TTGCTACTTATACTAAAATGTGATCTTCTTGGTGATGGAGAATGTGTCTTAAATCTCTACCTCCAGCAGCTATCGTTATGCTTGACTCTTAAAATGTAGTACTTTGTTCAATAAATAAGAGTTGCGTAGTTATTATTTGTCAGGAATTATTCTAGTCATTGGGATAAATAATTAGCAAAACAAAGCCTCTATATTATGGCTTGAATTGCCTCCCAAATTTCAGGTAAGTTTCTTTGGTTGGTAAAATACTGTGCATATTGTCACACATCATTTTGGGGGAAAGTTAATGGTACCCAAGGCTGTGATGGGGAGAACAAGTGAGAAATCTGCACATAGAAGCATCTTGGACTCTGCCCCATGACCCTTGGTGATTTTAATACGTGTCTTTTCATTGTAATACATTGTAACTATAACAACTTTTAGCCCGGCCAGCATGGCTCAGTGGTTGAACATTGACCTATGAACCAGGAGGTCACGGTTCGTTCAATTCCCAGTCAGGGTACATGCCGGGGCTGCAGGCTCTGTCTCCAGCGGGGGCTGTAGCAGGCAGCCAATCAATGATTCTCTCTCATCATTGATGTTTCTATCCCTTTCCCTCTCCATTGCTCTCTAAAATAAATAAAAACGTGTGTTAAACAACTCTGTTTCCTTGGTGGTTCCTCTTAGCACAGTATTGAATCAGAATGTAGTCTTGGGAACCTCCACATTTTCAGGTTATATTAGAAGTGAGTGTTTGGGGAGCTCCCTAGTTTTTCCAAAAGCTAATAAATGCAGAGGTCCTAATAAGTACTTGTGAATATCACCGTTCTTTCCACAACCTTCCACAGTCTACTTCCAACATGGTATCCAGAGAAATCTTTTAAAAATCTAAATTATTTTATGTTTCAGTTCAAAATTACCCAATGATTTCCCAGCTTTTACAGGATGGAAATCCAATAAGTGTTAATATGGATTACAAAATATATATTTACTCTGACCTCATGCAAACTGTGTGATCTCAGTACCAACTGCTTTCTGTGACCATGCACTGAATATTGCATAACTGGACTAACATGACCATACCAAGCATGCATCTGTCTTAGGAATTTTGAATTTTAATTTTCCTTTACCCTTAATATTCATTTTACTACTACCCCATTTGTCACTACCCCGTTACCCTGCCCAATACCTCCTAATTGAAGGTGGCCCTAAATTCCCATAGTAATTTCCACAGGGCTGTGCTCCATGCAAACATTATATTAATAGTGCTGTTTTCTGTTGCTCATCTGCCTGACCATAGAGCCAAATCATTGCCCACCATTCACGAGTCAGTAGAAACCCAAACATAGTGGGCTTTTATGATTATTCAATTCTCCCATCAGGAAAAGAAAACTACATGCAAAATCAGCCTTTGAATCTGCTGGTCTTAGTGACACAGTATTCCAAATAGGATGCTGATTTTGCACCTTGGAACTACCATCTATAAGCCAAGCAGCCTTTTATTGGTCAGTAGAGGTCTGTTCATAGGGTATCACCCATTTGATTATAGCACCTGTCAGCTCCTCATGTGGTTCCAAAGTGAGCCTTAGAAAGAGAAGCTACCGGCTTAAGAATACGATGAATACCTCTTTCCATTTCCGCAGTAGCATGTTTCTTACAAACCATTTCTATGTCATCATGAAGTTTTTCGCACTGCCATCTTGGTAAGAACCTTGGTCAGCATCACCCGAAACATTATGACTCTTTCAAATTTTAAGATCAAGTTATGTCTTTCAGTCAGTGGAGCGGTTTCCATGAATGATTATTACTATATAAATCAACTTGACAAGTGTATGTGATAGAAATTAGACTAAATATCATTCTGGAAACAAACTGAAATTCTCCAATATTATAGCTTTGGAAATGTGTCTCTTTTGCATGGTTACCTCAGCAGGTCTATGGTTATTTTCCACTCAAACACTTTCTATAACTCTAGAAGCCTAATTTTCGTTAATCCAATTACTTTAATTAATTGCACACATCTTACTTATTCTCCCTCTAATTAACTTGTTAGTATAATATGATATGAATATTATGTTTTAAAAAATCATTTCCTTTAAAAAAAGAGGAAGATCACAAAAGCAGAAAAAATTAGATGAAATTATCTGTCTAAAAGTGGAATTATAGAACAGGGTGGAGGGCAACAAAAGAAGAGAATAGAAACTGAAGCTGTTAGATGTATTGCAATTAATAACTGGGAAGCCATTTGTGAAGCATTAACCTAAATTGATTCATTCATTCAAAGGATGATTATAGAATAACCACTATATCCAGATACTGAGCTAGGCACATGGGTTAAATTGGAGACCAATAAACTAAGATCACTGTCTTTGTTGAGGTTACATTCTGATAGGCAGGGGGAAGCAATAAATAACATCTATTTAAAAATTAAATTACATAGTAGTTTATAAGATAATAAATGCTGGGGGGGGAGTTAGAGCAGAAAGCAGGTTTACATCCAGAGAGTGATATTTGAGAAAAATTTTGAAGGAGGGAGAGATTATTCATGTGTATGTTTTAGCAGAAGAATATTTCAAGCAGAATAAACAGCTCAGAGGCTCTAGGACAGCCGTGGGCGAACTACGGCCCACGGGCTGGAACCGGCCCATTCAGTTGTTCTATCCAGCACACAGAGCCAAAAGAGCAGAGGGTTCTTTTGCTCTCCCCTCCGCTCCTTCACCAGCAGCCCAAGATGAGAGTTCCAGCATGGTCAGGTTGTTTTGTTCTGGCCCTCCAGTCCAGTTTAAGAACCCATTGTGGCCCTCGAGTCAAAAAGTTTGCCCACCCCTACTCTAGGATGAAATGTACTTGGTATATTGGGGGATGTAAGATAGCACAGTTTGACCAAGGCAAGAAGAGCAGAGAATGAGACACGTCATAGAGGACCAGATCAACCAAGTCCTTGGATCCTTTTATGATGAAATTGCATTTGGGTGAGAGTAATTGAGGAGTTACTGGAAGGGTTGAAGGAGAATAACATTGGTATGGCCAAAGTCTTCAGGAACCTCTGTGATTTCTACGTTAAAAATAGATAATAGGGAGGAGGACACAGGAATAAACAAGGAGACTAGATCGGAGACCCGCTGGTTAGTTTTACATGTAAAGTTGGCTGGGAAACAGCACCCAGTTACTCTTTTAAATACTAATCTAGGTGTTGTTGTGAAGGTAATACCTACTGTGGTTAACATCACCAATCGTTTGACTAAGTCAAGGATATTGCTTACCCTCACTAATGTGAATGGGCTCCATCCAGTTAGTTGATGGCCTTAAGAGCGAAATCTGAAATTGCACGAAGTAGAAGAAATTCTACTTCATGACTGCAGCATCAACTACTATATATATATATATATATATATATATATATATATATATATAAATTAGTAGCCCATCTCTTGATATTGCATGCAATAGGCTGCCCACCACTTCCGTGGGAGCTGGCAGGAACTATAGCATGCTTCTGAGAGCCATGCTGCTTCTACTGGAGCCATGTGGCTTCCCAGGGAGGCGGAAGCTGGCGTGGACCCCAGGAGGGAGTCATGCTCCTTCAGTGGGAGGCAGGCCTCCTGTCTCCTCTCTGGGCTTGTGCTTGGCCACGAAGGCTGTGGGATGGCCCCTCTGTCCTCTAGAGGCCCTCCATGGCTAGGGCATCACCATGGCGATGAAGCAAGCATCCAGCCCCAGCTGCTCCATGTCTGCTACCCAGAGGCCCTCTGTCGCCTCAGTGAGGAAGCAAGCATTCCGCCAGGCCCCTCACATGGCTGCCTGCCCTCAGTGGCAGCCACCACAGGACTGGGGGACTCTGGGGAGGCTGAGAGGACTAGGCGCCGCCATCTTGTGGCTATGGGTGCTGCCATCTTTGTGATGGAGTGATGGTTAATTCGCATATTACCCTTTTATTAGATAGGCTTTTTAGACAGAATATATATGTATATGCATATTATATAGTAGTATACACACACACACACACACACACACACACACACACACATATATATATATATATATATATATATATATATATATATTTATACATACACACATATCATATTAGTTCTGTTTTTGAGTCAATCCTGACTGAACAAGGATGTTATTGCAACAATCTTTGCAAGATATCACAGTGGCTAGGTGCAGGAAGGTAATAGTGTAGGTAGTGAGAATTCTTCAATTCTGAATTTATTTACTGGCACTGATGTCGACAGAAAGTACTCTAAGTATCATCTTCCAAAGTAATCCATCTGAAGTCTGGGAACAATTTACTATGACACGACAATTCCACCTTTTCTTCCCAGGGGGTGAAAGTTAGACAGTCTGGGCATTTTCCCGACTATAATTTGAAAGGCACTCAGCGTCTACACAGAATCGGCCGTTGTTCTCCCCACCCCCACCACCGCTGTGTGAAAGGGAAAGGGAGGAGGCTGAAGGTGTCACCTAACCTGGCGGTGTCAACTGTTACTTATTAAACAAGAACCTGCATACACGATGTCAGTGATGTGATTAATCATTCTCTGGTCCAAAAAGAAGGTTGTTCATGTTGAAATTTTGATTTATGTGTGCTCTTGCATTATCTCCTAAACCCTAGCCACTTGCCAGCGTGCACACTGTAATGAGTTTGGCATTTGTGCAGGACTTTAGAAACATTAAATAACGAATCCCACTAGAACACCTCGTTGTATTACTATATCCTACCCAATTTTTAAGTGGAGAAAATAGAGATGATGTATAATTTGAATCCTCATATTAAGTTAGTTAAGTAGAGGAGTAGAAATAATAAAATGTGTTCCAACTTCATATTATGGAATTAGTAAACATGATTCATGGAGCCCAGTTGGGTACCTCAGATTTAAATCACTGAAGATTCTAAATTTATCAAGGAAATTAGGAGAGTAGTAGACTGCTCTTCAAAGGAGCTTTTCTTTACTCGTGTTAAAAGTACCCAATGTTTCTTGTGGCTTAGCTGTAATCCTCCAGCTAACACCATATTAAAAAATTTACTACTTTTTAATGAATCGTAACTTATATGCACATTTTGACTCCTTTTTAATATGCTACGGTACTAAATTTTAAAATAAAAACATCTACATTTGATATGAAGTTAAAATTCTTTGCTCTAATGCCTTGTAGCTCGTGTTTGGCTTTGATCATCAAGTACCAGTAAACATATCGAAGTATCTGCAACTTTGCAAAGCTACGTTGTAAACCAAAATGTTACAGTAAAAATCTGTGTTGAAGATGGCAGCTGCTGAGATATTCAAATAGATTTCCTTTAAAAAGTGCCACGTTCTTTCAAGCTGCTAACACACCTTAGAGTACAGAGGAAAGGAAATTTACATAGTCATAGCAGGCAGAGTAAAAACGGTTTTTACTGGGGGAAGAAATGCATCCTGGAACTTATGCTGCTGATCTAGCCAAATCTGGACTTTGGTTTTGGATACTTGTCAGGTTGGGTGAATAGCAGGGTAACGATGGGCAAAAGAAAAACAAAAATAAACATGAAACACACACACACACACACACACACATACAAAACAAAACAACAGACTATGCCTTTTGAAGATGACTGCACACAGGTGACCTTGACACTGGACAAAGTATGCACATATTTTATAATGTCCTAGAGAAGTTGTGACTACGGGATGGCCCATCACATGGATTTGCACATCATCCGGGGACCCAGGAGACATCAAGCCTTTCCCTGGGTTGGTAGTGCTCCTGGATTGGTGGTGTCCTTTGGTGCTCAGCAGAAGCAAATGCGAATGCTCCCTAGAATAAGGCTTTCTCTGTATTTTAGGCCTTCAAAAAATCTAGGAGTGCAGTAGCAATGGAAAGTAAAAACTAAGTAGATACCAAGGAATCAAGGGATTTGAATGATAAACCAGAGAAACAAAAGCACAAAGCCCTCATGTATTGGAAGTATCAAAGGTAACCAAGCATTAAAAATTATATATATATATATATATATATATATATATATATATATATATATAAATATAATGTATAATTAGAAAAAAGATAAGCCTTAAGTTTGTTTAAGGTATATGAAGAAATAAATATTAGCAGAATTGAAAAAAGTCAAATATTATTTCCAGAGATAGATAAGTAGTTAACATTGAACACTCAACAAGTGTCATGCTGCCAGTGAAGCCCAGCTAAAGAAATGATTAGCAACTGGGAAGTTGAAAAATAGTATCCAGAATGGAGGAGGGAGAGAAAACCCCTTCATTCCCAACAAAAAATAAAAATAAGAAACATGGTAGATAGAATGAGAATGCTTAATGTGTCCCTTTGGTTTTTGTTTCACTTTTTTCCACCCCCCCCCCTTAATGTGTCTAATGAAATTCTAGAAGGAGACAGGATAAAGAATGGGGGGAAGGCAACTGATTGCAGAGATAATTGATTAGAATTTCTGGAATTAATGATAGACTGACGTAGCAATGTGGTTTTTTTAAAATCCAACAATCGTGCAGCAGGATACATAAAGAGAAATTCATACTGAGAAAGGTGGTATGAAACTGGAGAACATTAAGGCAAATAAAACAAAATTAAAAACAGCTAGAGAAAAAGAGCAATTACCTTCAAAAGAATGACAATTGACTTCTCAAAAGCTAATGGAAACCTGAATACTGGGAAATCATATTGTCAACATGCTAAAGAAAAGGAAAATATGGAAAGGAGCAAAGAGAGGAGACAGAAAGAAACAAAGGTCAGGTGTAAAACATAAAAAGGATAAAATGGAATTGCAGATTAGTACTTATATTACATTTAAAGAAATCCAGTGTCTACTTAAAAAAGGAAGATTGCATGACTAGACTTATAAAGGTTGTGCTGCATAATGTTCATAATAATCACATCTAAAAGAAAGAGTGAAATAAAAAAATTTAAAAGATGCTGTGAAAATATTAATCAAATAACATTGATTTGTTATATTAATATCAGAACTAGAGATAAATTAAAATTTTTATTAACCAAGATATGAATACATATTTATTGTGAAAATACGTGAAGTAAAACATGACAGAAATACAAGGAGAAACAGAAGTCATTAATCACAATGGGAGATTTTTAAATTGTGTTTTCAATAAACAGACAAAAATAATTAAAGATATAGGAACCTTGAATAATAAAAACATATGATAGACCGGATGTCTCCATTTAAATGTTAGCACATATAGAACTTTATAGAATGCAGCTAAAGCCACACAGACAGGAAAAGTTTTGCGCACGCACACGCGCGCGCACACACACTCATCCACACATATGCGTGCGCGTAATGGGGAGAGAGAGAGAGAGAGAGAGAGAGAAAGAGAAAGTGTTGAAAATTAATGAGCTAAACATCTCAGGCAGTAGAAACAGAATAGTTAAAATCAAAAGTAGAAGCAAAAGTTAATGCAATGGAAAATATACAATAAAAAGAAACCAAAAAGACAAAAATTGTTTTTTGAAAACTACTGCTTAAGTTGTTTAACTTCAGATTAGAGTAATTATGACAAAAGAGAAGAGGCCCAGGTAAACAAAGGTAAACAATATCAAGGAAAAGGTGAGGAGATCTCTCTAGACACCAAGACAATAAAGAGATGTTAATATTATAAGATGAACAACCTTATAGTAATAAGCTTACACCTTTATATAGTTAGCCAAAATTCTAGAAAAGTTTAATCACACGAAAGTTATTCCAGAAAAAAAGGTGTATAGATGTACATAGATATTAAGAAATTAAACCATTAATCAAAAGCCTTTCCACAGAGAAACTCGAGCTCTAGATGTCTTCATTAATGGGCTGTGCCAAACAATCAAAGAAGGAATAATTCTATGTCCTCAAAGTCTCTAAAAAAAACAAAACAAAACAGAGATGACCCTCCACCCTACAATCATCGTATGTAGCTAGTATAATTCTGACCAAAAAAACCGACAAGAAAACTAAAATAACAAACTAAAATTCACGTACACTCATGAATATAGTTGTAAGACTCCCAAACAAAATATTAGGAAACAAATTCAGAAATATCTACTAAAAAACACTGCATTCTCCTTTCACACTAACTACCTGGCATTAGCACAAACCCACAGGTTAGAGTCCCACCACCTACAAGACTGCCCTTATGCAGAAATCACCAATACTTTGTGAGTAACCAGTTTTCCAAACTCGTACTTCTGATTGACCGGCCATGCATCCAGGGGTTTCCACAGACCCTCTCCCATTAGATAATTTGCTAGAGTGTCTGTCTCAAGGAATCAGAGAGAAAGTGCTATATTTGACCATCGTGGTTTTATTACCAAGCACGCAGATTGGGCGACCTGGCCACATGATGAGACACGTAGAGCGTACATGTAGCCTTTCCACCTGGTCCTGCTGTCCTGCCATCCCAGCTATAACACTCCTTCTCTTGCTCATCTTTCTTGTCGTTGCATGGCAGAACGACTGGTAGAGAGCACAATCTGCTCTTCTTTTTCTCCTTCTCTTAGTGTGACACCAAAATATAGAACATTTTATTTGTATCCACCTGGGGGGAATTGTATGTTTGTTTGTGGCTCATTGGAAAAGTAGATAAAGTCATTTAAAAAAATTATTTTTATTGATTGCAGAGAGGAACAGAGAGGGTGAGAGAAAAAGAAGCATCGATGATGAAAGAGAATCATCAATTGGTTGCCTCCTGCATGCCCCATACTAGAGATCCTCATGCTTGCCACCTGGGGATATGCCCTGACTGGGAATGGAGCTATGACCTCCTGGTTCATAGGTCAACCCTCAACCACTGAGCCACTCTGGATGGGCAAGCTGAAGTAATTTTAAAAATAAAAGTAAATGAACAAGGAATCTAATGAACAAAATAAACTAATGAGTAAAATAGAAACATGGAACAGACTGAAAATATCTCAGAGGGAAGTGTGGAGGGGGGGACAAAAGGTGGGAAAGCTTGACCAAAGATAATAAAATGCATATATTTGTTACACAGATAACAGGGTGGTGAAGGCCTGGGGTGGGGCAAGAACCTGGTAGAAGGGGATCATGGGGAGAAAAAGGAGGACATCTGTAATACTCTCAGCAATAAAGATAAAAAATAAATAGAAGTTCATCTACACTAGCTTTCTTTCTCTGTTAAAAAGAATATAAATAAATAAATACACACAAAAGAGAAAACTTTTTATTTTTTTTACCAATACAGGAACTTAGATTTAAAATCATATATATTTTTTGAGTACTAGTGGCCCAGTGCACAAATTCATACATCAGTAGGGTCCCTCAGCTTGGCCTGCAGGGTAGGGCTGAAATCAGCTCTCTGACATCCCCTGAGGGGGTCCCAGATTGCAAGAGGATGGGGCTGAGGGACCTCACTGGTGCATGACCAGGGCCAGGGAGGGACCCGGGAAGTTGGCCAGCCAGGGAGGGATTGCAGGAGGGCTCCAGGGCATGTCCAGCCCATCTCACTCAGTCCCTATTGGCCAGATGCCAGCAACAAACTCACCTACGGGGGGGGGGGGGGGGCATCTGCCCCCTGGTGGTCAGTGCATGTCAGAGTGAGCGGTTGAGTGGCCTTAGCATATTACTATGTTTTGATTGGTTGAATGGCCGACTAGATGACTGGATACTTAGAATATTAAGCTTTTTTTAATGTAGGATTATCTCAGAAAGGCATCTATTATCTTTTATCTTATTCACATTATATTTAGATGCAATTTATTGTTTTTAATTCTAAGAAGAGTTTATAATACATGCATAATAAATATACCCAAAAGAACTAACTTCATACCTAAAATCATTGTATGTTGGTCTTGCTCTCCTAAACTAGTCATTTTCAGAGCATGGAAATATTATCTATTTTACTATTTTAATCAATTGACAGTATTTTCTTGCACTGTTACTAAAGATTTCAATCATGTAGATAATTGCATTTGAATTTTGATTGATTGCTTGTTGCCCAAAAAACACATTTCAAACATTTAATCCCTTTTGGTTATTTGGATATTCTTTATTATTTTCAGTTGTTTGTTGCCATTGCTTGTTTACATTGCATGTTGCTGCATTTTCCAAGTGAAGAAAAGTAAGAAAAAATGTGCAGATTGTAAACCTATAGCTTGTATTGTTGATACAAAAGTATCAACACACTGAATCACGCAGGAAGTCCACTAAGTAAATCTAGATTGCACATATTTTTTAAATTGAAAATATGATAATTAATTTACTGAAAACTCCCATGGGATGTAACTATATGTCACAGGTGCCAAATTAGAAATCTCCAGGTTATAAGACCACAACCCCTAGAGGAATATTTATCAGTATGTTTACTTAATATCTAACAGCATGCGAAATTTATTTATTAATATGCCTGCAGGTTTCTCTCTAATCCTACCTCTCAAAGATGCACACACATGGATAGGAAGCCAGGAGGGGGTGAATTGCCCTGGAACTGTTTCCATCTAAGCTGAAAAATATGGCTATAATGGGAAAAACAGGGTTGCTCTTCTTCCGACCTTGAACATTTATACAGATCCTAAGTAAAAAATGTGGACCAATTCTAAGTCTGTCTTCTTCATGCCATCTTTCTTACAATACACCTCTTCCAATCTAAGTTAGCATTGATCGCATTCTCATTGATTAAAATTTCCCTATAGGCCTTATTTTATCACTTCTTCCATTATAGTTTATATGCACCCCTCTATTTCCTTTGAATGCTCTATATTGATAGATATCTTGGTGTGATAATTTGGTTTAATACATCTTCCATAGCCAAGTGACTATGTACCTTGGCATCTACCAAATGTTTATTAAATGTATTTGGTTTGAGTTGAATTCTATTTACATATAAGGAAACTTAAATCTATATGCCAATTATGAAAGTTAATGATATTGAAAGGGAAGGGCAAACTTAAAAAAAAACAAACCTACCAAAGAAATACATTTTAGAAAGTGTTAGAATGGAATTTTCCAAAGCACTTTTATTTTTCAAGAGAAGCTATGGTACATGATTGCATTAAAAACATGGTTGACATAATTTTTGTCTAGACAAAATAAAGGATAGAATTGAAGCAACTGTCTGAATAATTTAAAGCAAAACACTGTACTTCAATTTTCTATCTATTTAGGGTATAACTATTGATCTGGCTTGAAGCATCCAATGATTGCCTTGTTGCTATACTTCATTTAGCATGTACAGACTTAGTCATAATGAAAGAAATTTGCTTGAGGCCATAACAGCTAGGCTGCGTGCAATGCTAATACCAGATATTTGTATAATGTGGTAGATTTATAAAAGTGCTTTTACATCACTTATTTTATTTGGTCCTCAGGTAGTATGGCTGGGGATAGGAAAATTGTAAGGTAGGTAGGAGAGTTATTATAACTCACACTTCATAGTTATAAAAGAGAGGATATTTAGTAATTTTTTTTGCAAATATCTAAATACTTTGCACAAATGTCTTTTGCCTATATCAATCTAGTTGTTTTACAATGAAGCTAAGGATTTGAAGAATAGCTTTGAAGTCCAAGCTAAATATTTTGATTCTTCTTTTGTAGGTAAAGAAGGAGATTTTTTTCTTCTTTCTTTCTTCCTTTCTTTCTTTCTTTCTTTCTTTCTTTCTTTCTTTCTTTCTTTCTTTCTTTCTTTCTTTCTAGGTAGGGAAGTAGGGCACATTACTCTGATAGTAGATGAGAAGGGTGTTGAGAATGGAATCTTAGGGAAGTATTTTCCAAACAGCTCATAGTACACATACAAAATATTAAAATTTGCATGGCACACTGAGCCTAACTGTGAGGGCTGCTCCTTGCTGTGGGCTACCAGGTCCCCATGGCCTGCTCCTCCCAGCTCCCCTGAAGGCTGATTAGCTCATCATGATTTCTCTCACTTGAACCCATTAGCTTCATCAGCAAAATGTCTGGCATTCCCCTTGAGAAATCTTGCCTTTGGAAAAGGAAGGAGAAAGAGGAGTTAATGAAGAAAGATGAGCAAAGAGAAAAAAAAAGAAAAAAAATCAGAAATGAATCAGAAGAATGTCTGTCATAAATCAAGGGAGGAGATATGGTAAAAGTAGGAGTGAACAAAAAAAAAATGACTACTGTTGAAAATCATATGGTAGTTCAAGTTTTATAGCCACTATAGCAAACAGTATGGCGGTTTCTCAAAAATTTAAAAATTAAATACCATGTGAACTAGTCATTCTATTCCTGGATATGTATCTGAAGAAATTGAAACCAGTATCTGAAGGAGATATCTGCATACCCATGTCCATTGTAGCATATTCACAATAGCCAAGATATGGAAACGATCCAAGGATTCACCAACAGATGACTGGGATGATACTCAGTCATGAGAAAGAAGGAAATCCTGCCATTTGCAACAACATGGGATAAATCTTGAAGGCATTATGCTAAGTGGAAACAGACAAATACAAATACTGTATGATCTCACTTATAAACAAAATGCTGAACTTGTAAATACAGAGAATAGAATGGTGGTCAGCAGGGGTTAGGGGAATTGGAGAGATGTTTAAGAGTACAAACTTGCCCTGACTGGTTTGGCTCAGTGGATAAAGCGTCAGCCTGCAGACTCAAGGATCCCAGGTTCAATTCCAGGCAAGGGCATGTACCTTGGTTGTGGGCACATACCCAGTAAGGAGTGTGCAGGAGGCAGCTGATCGATGTTTCTCTCTCATCGATGTTTCTGACTCTCTATTCCTCTCCTTTCCTCTCTGTAAAAAAATCAATAAAATATAAGTTTTTTTAAGTATAAAATTATAACCAATAGATAAATAAATTCTCAAAATTGCATGTAAAACATAGCAATTATAGTCAGCAATACAGTATTATAATCTTCAAAGTTGTTGAGGCTAAGTTTTAACTATTCCTAACACTAAGAAAGAATAAACATATGTGACTTGATAAAGGTGTTTGCTAATGCTACTACAGTAATCATAATGCAGTATATAAATGTATCAAACCAATACATTGTACACCTTCAGAACAGGACACCAGGTAAAAAAATGTCATCCCTCACTGTTTGTTAGGAATTAATTTGAGTAGCAGGGGGAGTACAGAAGGCATATTGAGTAGTGACAGGGAGGTTCTGAAGTAGCGTGTGTGGGTCAGTGTTCTTATAAGAACCTGGCTGCGGGAAGAAAAGAAAGCGATGGGCTGGAAGGAGACACAGGCTTCTTTGGGAAGTTGAGGACCCAAGTATGTAAGCACATCAAGGGGAAGAAGATGTCTGAAGAGAGTTTGGGACTGGAACCATAAGAGATAAAAATATTTGAAGCAAAAATTGGGAAAGTGAGAGAGAAAATAATCAAATGCATGAGGAGAAGGATTAACCTTACAATTGTTTCACAATGTACTTTCCTTTTAATAGAATAGAGGAAGGCACTGATGGAGAGAGAGAGTTCTTGAAGGATACTGAAGAAATGAGAGAGTATTCTCACTCAATAGCTTTAGTTTCCTCTGTAAAATAGAATGTTGGGAAGATGGCAATCATTCTGCAATTCCTATTGGGGAAAAGGGCAGGTGGCAGAGTAGAGTGAGGTTAGGGTCATATGCACCTATGATTCATATATCAATTCTGTGCTCAACAATGTGTTAGGTGCTATAAAGGATATCACATTCATATGGTGTGATTCCTGCCCTCAAAAGGAAACACACACACACACACACACACACACACACATACATACCTATATAGATAAGGGAATCCTTGCAAGCTGAGCTGTTTCCTGAAAAGCATTTAAAAACAATCTTATGAAAGAATTGGGGAGGGGATGTGAATGACTAAGAAGAGCTTCATGAATTATTTGGATAAACAGGGGTTCAGATTGTAGCAAGAAGCAAAGGCCAGCATAAGGATGACTTACACACCAGTTAGCTGGGAGATCCTCAGGTAGTAGAACAAGTGAGTGATGGGGAGAGGTAGGCAACATGACTGAATACATAGGAAGGGATCAGAGGCAGGGGTGGATAAACTTTTGACTCGAGGGCCACAATGGTTCTTAAACTGGACCGGAGGGCTGGAACAAAAGCATGGATGGAGTATTTGTGTAAAATAATATAAATTCAAAGTAAACATCATTGCATAAAAGGGTATGGTCTTATTGGTTTTTTTTTTATTCAATAGTTTTACTCACTGAATTTGGCCCAAGGGCCATAGTTTGCCCAGCCCTCGATAGGGTGTCTGTAGGGAGGATAGAGATGCATGAAGATTAATTAGGTATTTACATGCAGGATGGAGGAGATCTCAGAGACAGTAGAGGTACAAACATAATCGGCCAGGAACCTTGCAGCAAACCAGATGTGAGGCAATAGAGTAATGCCAGTGCCAGGATGAAGAGAAAGGGATGAATCCGAGAGTTATCCTGAAGGAAGATTTGCTAAAGTAATGTGACAGTTTGGGTATTGATTGGGAGGAAGAAAAGAATATACTGTGCTTTTAAGTTTCTACTTCTGGGAGGTGGAAAAATGATGCTATTGCCAAAACAGATATGCGAGAAAGGAAGGCAATTCTGGGGTGAAGATAATGAGATTCATTTTGGGGCTTTTTGAGGTTTGGGGGAAGATAACGGTAAAGATGACTGTTAGGTTTTTGACCTTTAAAGTCTATGGTGGGAAAATATAGGCTTTATGATTTGGATTATCACCAAGAAGTCCTAAATGAAGCTTTGGGAAAGAATCAGCTCACTGAGAACGTGAAGAGACAGAGCATCAGAGAATTAAGATCTGAGTCTCTAAGGACATTTCCAGTTAAAAGCTAAGAGTAGGAATTCAAACCTGATAAGGAGGCAGAGTAAATGGTCAGGGAGTGTGAGGAACTAATGAATTGACATGTTCTGAAACAAGAGAGAGAAGAAAACTTTGAGGGGGCAAAGGCGTTAATTGCAGAAAAGGGTTGTGAAGCAATAGAATTTATCTAAACCCACTGAATTTGACAAAAAGGAGATCATTTAAAACCTTCCACAGGTCAGTTTCAGTGACATGGTAGAAGAAGAGGAGAACAAAGGCACCAGGTAAAGGGACAGTTGGCATATAAATATGCTCAATTCTTTCCAAAGGAGAGCATACTGGAATTTCTAAGAGTCCTGAGGAAGTGCTTTAGTGATCGCCGCTGAAATTGATGGAGTATTGGACGAGACCCCGCTGGCCCTTTAATCCCTCAGTCATCCAGAGTAGCTTCATTTGTCCTGTGTGTGTGCACACACATGCTAAATTTGTGATGTGTAATCACCTATACACAAGCACATGCACACACACATGCTTGTATAAACATGTTCACACATCATAGATGTAAAAGATGCATACAATGTTTTATTTGAAGAATGCTTGATGCTAAAATAAGACAAAATTGTATAATCTGCTCTAGCAGATTGACAATTAAAAAGGGAAAAAATGACATGCTTGCTATAAAGAATAGCAGGTAATTTAAAAAAAGATTATCAATAATTCCCGATATGTTAGAGAAAACTGGCTAATGATCCATATAACTCTGAGTTTTCATTTTAGCTCTATTTACTAGATATGTGTGTGATAGTCTTAACTTCTCTTAACCACAGTTTTCTCCTGTCTACAGTGGTTGGATAAGACTGGATTAAACAAGAGTATTCATTTTTTTCACTCTAATTTCTATTTTAGTGAGTGTCATTTTCAAAAACCATGCACTCAGATGTACAAGGAATGAAACTTCACATTCTATAATGAAACTTAATGTCTATCTTGAGGTCCCATTCCTATTGAAAGAAAACTTAGTTTCATCATTTGAATATTCAGTTAGGTTAACTCAACAGGTTGGTATTTTCTCAGACGTTTCAGTTTTAAGCCCACATGAATTCCTGATTAACCTCTCCCTGCAGTCTCTCCAGTGTGGCATCTAAGATCGCCTCGTTGCTTCTGGGCTTCTGGACGGGGCATTCAGTCCTTGGTCAGCTTGTTGCCATTGACACCCATTGGGATTTGTCCTCTGGCCTCCGCGCTGCAGGCCTGGACTGATGTGTAAACCTGTCAGCTGCATCTTCTGATGTTGATGTATAAATGTACCAAGATGTGTGGCATCTTCTCACCCTGACCAAGAGTCTCCTATCTGTTCACAAACTGTTTCTACCAGTTAAGATACATTTGCCTTTTCAGGGTCATGTGAAAACGTGAGTCATTGTTGGCAACACGCTGAGGTTTACGTCTGTTTGGGGGATTTCCCTGAGGCCCCTTGGACCTGCCATCTCATGTCTAGTCATTTCTGTGCCACCTTTCACATTAACTGTTAGACATATTTCTCTCAGACATAATGTTCTTGGATTTACAAAACTAGCTGAGATTTTTGTACTTATTCCCTCTGGAGAACAATTGGAAAGGAAGGGCAAATTTCAGAATTCTCTCAGAAACCCACATCAATGCTCAAGAGCTGTTGCTCCCGCCCTTCTCAGAGTGTCCTGAACACACTCCATTTCTCCTGTCAATAGCTTCTAGTGTGGGACAGGGCAAAGCCCTGCTTGCACCTGGCCATGCACATTTACAAAGCCTTTTTACCCTCAGCCTGAATCTACAGTAGGTAAAATGGCCTTGGGTGTTTTGTTACATTAGCAATCCTGTTGTGACCTGGCATTTGATGGTAGATGAGGAGGCCTTACAAAGACCTGCCAAGCTGCTCCAGAGTGGCCAAGTTGGATGCCAAGGGATGGCTCTGAAGTCTTCTTCCCTGAATATTCTATTTTGTTTACTTTGTTTTCTGAATCAAGCTATTCACACAGGCATGGCTCAAGTAGGAAATGAATTAACTCATATCTGAGAGGTTTGAAAGGTAATTACAGGTCACCATAGGCACAGTAGACCATCCTAACCACCCGCTTTGGTCATCCTACTATTATTTGGTCCTTCTGGGCATCGATATTCTAACGAGGTGGCTTAGTAATCATTCAAATGGAACATCCTTACTGGACTGCTTCTAATTCAGGCATGGTTCTCTACATAATCATTTGAAACCAGGATGAGGATGGCTCAGAAAACTGCCTTAGCACCTTTTCTCAGAAAGGACTCCCGAGAGTAGGAGTTATTTTGATGATTCATGGCATATCATGATATTATGATGGTGGGTTTCTTATTTGGTCTTGAGAACCCTAACATACACACACACACACACACACACACACGCACACGCACACGCACACGCACACGCACACGCACACACACACACACACACACACACTTCTTTGCATGTGCTTAAGCAATATAATGTTATTACCCCTATGGTGGTATAGTCTTGGGAGCAGCTCACTCTTGTGTGCAGTCTTAATTCTAGTCATCTGAAAGTTTTCTCTGCTTTCAGTTGACTAACTAAGGATAAAATTCCCTCTGAACCACAAGTTTTCTAAACCATGCTGCTTGCTAGGTTGATCTCTCTGTCTCTTTTTCTGTCTGTCCTTCTGTCTTTGTCTCTGATAGAGCAAGTCATCAATAGGACATGACCACTGATTAACCTGCAAACTGGTCACTGGCAATTGGAAGCACCTAACCGGCTTCCCTTTCCTTGGACTGCATATTCTGCCCACTGTGCCCACACTAGGAGCCATTTCAAAGACACAGCCTTGAAAGCACAATGTGCTGTTAATGCCATTTGGTCTGTATATGTGACTAAAAACCATTAGGGTTCTACATACACTTATATGATTCTGGCAGGATGGTGCAAAAATCTATTTGTCTTGCGGCCATCCAGGACAAACCTCATATATAAGTTCCCTTGCTTATTAAAACCACCAACTACCACTGTAGAGCGTCTTCCTCTGTCTTTGGTCTCTCCTAACTCTTGGTGTGCCAGGACCAATTTTGAGCTTCACCTAGGAAAGTCTTTTTTCTCTTTTGGAACAGAGACTAACTCATTAGGATTAATATTTGCTTGTATATCTATAATTTGACTAGGATTAATACCAATTAAACTAAGTTTATAATTATTTCTTTATTAGCAGTCCCTTTTTATGAAACAAGCATCTGTTTCTACCTTCAGAATGCATAGTTATTTAACTAGTAGGGATAAAGCTCTGTAAAAACTTTCAGAACTCATTTTCATTATAGTTCCATGTTTTGGGGGAAATCATATTTAATAAAAGCCTCATATGCTAAATGTCCAATCAACCGGTCTGTTGGTGTTTCAACCAATCAAAGCATAATATGCTAATAAGATGCTAAGATCACTCAATAGCTCCCTATGACGTGCAGTGACCATCAGGGGCAGACGCTCCAACTGGTAGGTGAGCTTGCTTCTGGGCTCTGGCTGATCAGGACTGAATGAATCTGGCCAAACACGCTCTGGATCCCTCCTGTGGTCCCTCCCTGGCTGGCCAACCTCCCGTATCCCTCCCTGGCCCGGATCAAACATGCACTGGTCTCTAGCCTATATAATAAAAGCCTGAGCTACCATTAGTGTGGAATGAATGGAACAATCGGTTGCTATGATGCGCACTGACCACCAGGGGGCAGTCGCTAAATGCAGGAGTTGCCCCTTAGTGGTTAGTTTGCTCCCTCAGGAAGAGAGCCACTCAGCCAGAAGCTGGGCTCACTGCTGGCAAGTGCAATTGCCAAGGCATTGGGAGTCTCTCCTGACACCACAGTAGCAGGCACAGTGGGCCAGGATGAGTTTAAGCAGCGCCTGGCCCTGATTTGGGCTCCTCTCTGGCCACCTGCCACTTGACACACTAATACTTCCCCCGAGGGGTCCTGGGCTGCAAGAGGGTACAGGCCAGGCTAAGGAACACCCTCTCCCAGTGCATGAATTTCATTCACCCGGCCTCTAGTACTGTCATACAGTCCCTAGGTTTTTCTTCCTGGAAAACCAGTGCAACCAAACTAATATGTTTCAATGGCTTCGGGTTGTGTAAGGTTTGTTTTAAGATTTATGTAAGGACCACAAGCCTAAGGATGTTTGAACATTGAGGATAATCCAAAGAAGAATGAGAATGATAAAAGACACTAGAAGTAAATCTCATCCCAAAGGAATTATGCAGGCATGCTTTCTAGTTCTCAGATAAGTAGGCTGATTTTCACAGGAAAGAATGTGAAGGAAGAGTAAAAGGCCAGAAAAAAGTTGGCAATCCAGATTGAGGTAAAGCCAGAGTGTTGAGGGCTCACGTAATGAATAGTTTCACTTTCTTCTTAGAAGAAACAGGTAGATCAGCATGGGCTTTGGTGTCAAACTGAAATATTTGATATTCGGCATGACAAATGATAACCAACACCATGCTATTGTGCTATAAAATGGAATTATTAAAACTAATTTAAGTATGTGCTCTAAGAAATCCTTGCTTATCCTGGAAGTATTTGATCCAATGACAATAGGTTATTTATCTAGTAAACTAACAGTTTACTGATCAAGACTCAATTCAGGAATTTCTCCTTGATGTTTGTAACCAATTCAAAGCTACTATCATAAATTCAACTCACACCCAACAAGTCTCCCACCTTCAATATCCACCTTACAATCATCTAATACAGACATTACAAACATAGAACTCTCCTCCCTTAACACCCCATTTGGAGGTGCAACTGAGATTCTGTTAAAGCGGTGTTAGCCATTTCTACTGTATATCTAAGAAAGTTGGCTCTATCAGTGGGTTTATATTGTGGTCTTTTAGGTGATTTGTGGTAACTCCAAATTGGATTTCAATTGGTCCTTTAGTTAATTAAAGGTAACTTGTTTAACTGATTCCACATATTAAATATTCATAGACCAAAGGTTTTCTCCCTACATACATGAATTTCATTGTAATGCAAATAGAAACTCATATAAATTAAGCAGCAATGCATTTGTGAATAATGTTCAAATATTCTGAATTTCCTCATAAATCCTGTAAGGTGTTTATTAGGACCTACTTCTAGGCTTTACACATAAAATGATCTAGAAATTTGCCTAGATCTTACAGGGATGCTGTCTGGTCTATACTGACTTCCTCTATAACTTTGGGATAATTTGCTTATCACAGAGTTTCATTTTCTTCATTAATAAAATGGGATGACCACTGTATCACAAAATTATTGGAAGGATTACAGGGGTTCATGTAGAAAAAGATCCTAGAATGATAGTATGTGATACACATATAACCAGGGTTAGTTCCATTCTTCCTTCTGTATATTTCTTTCCTTAAGATGTACCCTATTCTTAAAACAAGAAGAAATAGTTCTCACTTTTATATAGTGCTGGGATTCAAGTTACGGCACATGCCCACCACCCAGCAAATATCCCATGGCACTAAGGTGGGAAGGGAAGGGGAAAGCAATGAAGTGTTCTGTGGTTTCTTTACTAATTGGAAATACCATTTTAACTTAGTAGCTGCAGAAGTTAGTACTCTTCTGGCAATTGACATTTTCTATAACATGTAGAATAAACACTATGAATTGAGATTACTGATGACATAATTTTTTTTAAAAAATTAAGCTATTTCTGAGTGAAAATTCTAATGTGTCTTTGTTTAACTTATGATGAGTTATTAACCATTGAAAACAATCATATCCTGCCATATTTTTTTATCCAAGTTTTAGAATTTTTTTTTGTAGCTGAAATTTTCTCTTCCTTCTCTCTCTTTCCACTTGTGTCCATCTGCCTCTTTCTCTCAAGCACATATCCGTGCACACAAACATTCACACACACTTGCATTTCTTTCTCTCCGTGTTTCCATATCCCTGGCTTTTACAGAATCTGTGTTTAGGCAGTCTGGACAGCAGCAATCTAAAGACAGATTCCATCAAGGCCTTATCTGTTAGAACCTGCAGTGTTTGCATTTGGATTCAATATCTAACAATAATGTGGTATTTTATAAACATTAGTGAGGATGATTTTGCACTGGTCAGCAAAGGTAAAAAAATTGGTGCTTTGGGAAAACAAATAAAAAAGGAATTGGATCTGTCTCAATAAATTGCACAAATTGTAAATATCCTAAAGATGTGGCCGCTTACTCTGGCAAAGGAAAATAAAGCTGACAATTACGCTTTAGAATGAATAGGTGAGTTATATGATGGCTAACCGTTTTCTTTACAAACATTCTTTTATTAAGTGCAGCGCTGTATTTATTTATTAAACAAAGTTCCTATTCCACGTGCCTGTTCAATTCTTCAGGTTTTATTTTAATGCCAATTAAGATTTACATTCAAGTCATACTTCGTTTCTATTCTGGTTTGTATCCGCAGATACACTTTTCCCATCAATTTAAACATAATTATAGAATAATCTTTCACAAATATTATAGTTAATGACATTAGGGCCTTTATAAATTCTGGTTCTTAATTTATACACATTAAAATTTCATCTGAAAGGAAGGAACTTTGAATATTTGAATATATTTTTTGAGACATTTTATAAGGTTTCTAGCACCGTGTGCCCCAAAGCCCTAGAACTGGTCATGTTTGGTTGGGATTACATGGCCTGGACAAAGTCAGAAGCAACTTGAAAGAAATTATTTCTGGCTTTAGCAAGGCAAAACTTAGTTCGATTATGCGCTACACATCCCTCCTCGGCTTGGGAGAGCAGAACCTGACATTTTATTCAGGCTAGGGTCTGCACAGAGCTTTGTCTAATGGGGAAAGTGACAGTCCTTTTAGGTCTTACAAGTACATGCTGTACTGCAGAAACTCCATGCACAGAAAGTTGCCATTTCCAAATTGATAATTCAGGGCTTTGTTTCCACATGGATTAATGGAATTATCACCTCAGATAATTTCTATTCTCCTCATTGAATAGAGAGTCCTAAAAATCTGCTGCTTAAATTAGCACTCGGGGAAAAAAATGTAATCTCCCACTATTTTATTCACAGTTGCGCAAGTTCCAACAAATGGGAATGTGTAAAGTAAATTTATTGCTGTGTTCTGAGGGACTGTCTCTTATTCTTGAATCTTTTCCAACACTTAATCTACATCAACTCTTACAAATTCTTTATGTCAGTACATTTTATAAACTATTATGAAACAAGATCTCATAAAACCAAGAGAAGGCATGTCCTATTGTACAAATGCTGGGGAAGAAATTTTGTAGAACATACTGTTTGGAACAATGTGGCCTGTCTGTTTGACTAAAATATTATTTCTTTTCCTTTTTGCCTTTAATATGATGTTCTTATCATTAAATCAAAATATATTGACAATGTTGAGTTGTCAATGCTAGTTTGATTAAATTTTCATTAGATATATTATTTTAAGCATTTTTGAATTTATGAAAATGCTGTAATTTTCTTAAATGGACTCGATAGTTTTCAAGACTCACCTATTTTCATTACTAAAACCAAAGGATAATGAAATTCAATGAGCATTCATATTTTATTTTAATGCCAATTAAATGTCTTTTTAGAAATACCTTTATTTATATAAAACAAGATCCAACTAAATTGCCAAAACCGGTTTGGCTCAATAGATAGAGTGTCGGCCTGTGAACTGAAAGGTCCAGGTTTGATTCCGGTCAAGGGCATGTACTTGGTTGTGGGCACATGCCCAGAAGGGGGTATGCAAGAGGCAGCTGATTGATCATTCTCTCATCTATGTTTCTAACTCTTTATCCCTCTCTCTTTCTCTCTGTAAAAAATCAATAAAATATATTTTTTAAAAAGATCCAACTATATCTCTATGAACATATCCCATAGGAGCTCTGCACCTTAGTCTACATATTTTTAAAAATATATTTTATTATCATTATTTTTTATTATTGTCTAGAGTTAAAATATATTTTTATTTATTTCAGAAATGAGGGGAGAGAAAGAGATAGAACCATCAATGATAAGAATCATTAATCGATTGCCTCTTGAATGCTCCACACTAGGGATTGAGCCTGAAACTCTATTCAGGTATATTCCCTAACCAGGAATTGAACCATGACCTTCTTGTTTATAGGTGGATACTCAACCACTGAACCATGCTGCTTGGGATAGTCTATTTCTTTTTACTTCATATAATCTGACTTTGATCTTTTGTACTACCTAAAGGCATAAGTAGGCTTATTTTTCCTAATCATCTTTCTGAGCTATATTTTCATATTCTTTGGGGAATATTGATTTTATATTGTCAGGTGAAAACACCAATACATCACTCCCAACTTCATGCATTTAATTCTAATATCATTTGTTGATAAGTAACCAAGTATACTATATTGCTCAGGGCAGTCTCAATTCATACATTTTATTCAGCCTTAATTATCAATTATGTAATTGATATAATTATAAATGATTGATATCATTATAGTCTCCTCCCCTGTCATGAATATCCTGGTTTTGACAATGCAAATAATATTTTTTGGACCTGTTAGTATATTACCAAGATAAGTAAGATTTATATAGTCTAACAGAAATTCTCCCTTCCTCCTCCTTCTGAAATTTATCTCATTTTTTTCCTTTATAACTATACTTCCTGCCTACTTCCAGTTGTGAATAAGCATAGACGTAGGTAAACATCGTGGATGCATGACCTTTGCCCAGATGTGATGGTAGGTAGATGACACCGCATTGAGCAAATGAAGAAACTGCTGCTTGGATCAGCAGTCACTTAAGAGGAAAGAGCATTTCTCCTTTCTTGCTATTTAGCCAAGCATTTACTGTGGGGATTTCCAAAGACCTCGTATTAGGGTTTCTGTCAGAAAGTTGATGGTCATACACACATATCTTAGAGAGTAAATAGTTTGAAGTCAAAGGGCACAACTCATTGCATTTATTCCCTACATGTTGTTAATTTAAGGTGCTCTTTCTGCTTCTAAAGGTCAAGACATATCAATTTGATAGCCCATTCCTGTTATGCCTAATATTTTCTTTACTCTACATGCAAACACATCCAACAGCCCAAAAGGGGCAAAGGAAAATCATGTAAATTGCCTGATTTTTTTTCCAGTAAAAAAAGCTGAACGTAGCAGCCCTGCTCATCCAGCTTCACAGAAAGTTTTGCATTGTGGAAGGGCCTTTTTGGCTTTCCTATTGGACAACAGAAAGACATAAAGGAGCGCTGAGGACTGAGAGCAGAGACTGCATGCCCTCTTTATACAAGCTTGTCTTGGTTACTCCCAAAGGTGTGCTGGAGCGGGCTACCCCTGGCTTGGGAGGGCAAATTGTGAACATCTTTTCCCAGCTCTGAATCCAGTGATATTATGCTGATAATGTGAAATCAGCCTGGCAGGAATATTTACACAAAAGATATTGTCAACTGCTACAAATCAAAGATTTTTTTTCCCTCCGAGGGTCAACATTAAATATTTACCAAAACACCATAAATCAATCCTCTCATTAATGCAAATCTACTGATTATGTTAATTCAATGAATGACATTTATGACTGATAATTTTTATTTACTAGGGGGACAGGAAACCTGCAAATTGTTTCAGATTGCTTATGGATATTTTCCTTTGCACAAGTGGCGTCCTTCCCTTTCTACTTTTTTGCACCTCACCTTTGTCACCTTATAATATGTCTTAGGAGATTTTCCTAAGTTAGCACATGCAAATCTACTTCATCTCGTACTAACAGGTACATTACTCTCCATTTTATGGCTTCACCAATGTTTCATTGTCCAGGTCCCATTTCATAAAAAACAAATAGGTTGTTTCCACTTTTTAGCTATTATAAAGAATACTGCTTCATTTCATACTCTATCTTAGTATTAGCCACTTTATGTTCTGTGGAAGTGAAAATGCTGAATCAAAATGTAGACACATTTTAAACTTTGATAGATATTATTAACTTGATATATATTGCTAATTAGGATTATTTACAATCTATTTTAAAACAATGAACTCCTTTCTTCTCCTCCCTCCCTTCCCTTCTCCCTCCTCCATTTTCTTTATTGATGGGCCATATCAGATTTGAGAACACACTGTCAGGTATGTACATTCCATCCTTTCAAAGAGATATTTCTAATTGGAGGATAGCATACCAAAAATGAAAATGTCAGTGTTCTCTTAAATTTTAGCAAATAAATAAGGATTTACCTACGTATTAGGCACTATCCTACATAATAAAAGGGTAATATGCAAATCGATCAAAAGGCGGAACAATCAGTCTGTGATGTGCACTGAACACCAGGGGCCAGATGCTCAATGAAGGAGTTGTCCACCCACCCCCCTACCCCTTGGTCAGTGTGCTCCCACAGGGGTAGCACAGCTCAACCAGAAGCTGGGCTCACAGCTGGCAAGCACAGCTGTGGTGGCAGGTCCTTCTCCTGCCTCTGTGGCAGCACTGAGGACATCCTTCAAGGGCTCCTGGACTGGGAAAGGATGCAGGTTGAGCTGAGGGACCCCTGAGTGCATGAATTTCATGCACTGAGCCTCTAGTCTATATAATAAAAGCCTGTGCAATAGTTATAGAAGAATGATCAGGACAACCGGTTGCTATAACGCACACTGACCACCAGGATGCAGATGCTCAACACAGGAGCTGCCCCCTGGTGGTCAGTGTGCTCCACAGAGGGAGCTCCACTCAGCCAGAAGCTGGGCTCATGGCTGGTAAACACAGCAGCAGTGGTGGGATCCTCCCCCACGTCCCCAGCAGTGCTAAGAAGCAGCTAGCTGCATGGTGAGGAGTAGCAAGCAGGTGGGCAGTAAGGAGCAAGAGGTCCAGGACATCCCCCGAGGGATCCGGGACTGTGAGAGGGCACAGGCCGGGTTGAGGGACACCTCCCACCCCCAGTTTACAATTTTTATGCAGGAGGCCTCTAGTATGCTTATAAGAATTTGGATGCTCAATAGATTAAAAAGGCAGACCTGTTCTCTGGCCTCATGTATATTACATTCTAGTAGGAAAGCCAAAGCAAAGAGAATCAATTGTATTTGACAATCTGTCCACTCTACATATGTGTTAAGCCATTCCTTCTGTAATATCCTGTCTGTATCTAATAACTGGTTGTAAACCAGTTGCTCTCAGCTATGATCCCATCCTTCGCCATTTTGAGAAAATTCCCTTTTCTTCTTTGATGTATTGCATCTCATCTTCCTCTTTCTTATTCCCTCACACCCCACCCCACCCCAATTTTTGATATAGTACAACTTCCAATAACTTCTTGAGAGAGATGAATGGAAAAGTACATTTTTGACACTTGGCTGTGTTAAAATGTCATTATTCTTTCCCCATACTTTCTATATCCTAGCTTGAATAAAAATTCTGGTTGCAAGTAAATTTCCCTTAGAATTTTATAGAACATGGTCTGTTATTTTCTAGTTTTCATTATTGCTGTTGTGCAATTTGATTGGTAGCATAAACCTTTATTTTCTCTCTTAAATTTTGAAGACACTCTTCTTTATCATAAGTGTTCTGCGTTTTCCAAATAAAGTTTCTTAGACTGAATGTTTTAAAATTTATTTTTCAGAGCATTTGGTGGATCATTTCAATCTGAAAACATACTTTTCAATTTTAGGAGATGAAGTACCAAGAGTGGGTCAGCAGAGCAGTCTTCTTCAGGGCAGGCAATAAAGAAGTATTTAAAAATACCAAGAGAATTTAAAAATAATATTAAAACTGACAAAAAGATGCTCTGTTTTGATTACCTTTTGCCAATAATTCTTCTCCCAAATTATTATTATTCTAGGTTCTGAATAACTACTGGTACTGCTGAGTTTTAATAATAATCTGTAACCTTAAAATTAGCATATTTGCATTATTTATAATAAATAGCATTCTGCATGAAGATTAATGTGGAGAACTCCTAGTAATATAGTTAGCTTTCTCCCTCTAAACAGGTGCAGGTGTACCTGCATTCATTCATTTTGAGAGTAAGTTTATAAGCATTTAGAATCTAGAGTTATCTTTGAGCATAGTTCCTGTTTTCTGCCCCTTCGGCATTAGATATTCTTATATCTACATATCATATTCAAAGTAAGATAATGACAGCATAGACATTGTAAAAATGAGAAAACAAAATTCGAATTATTTCAATCCTGTAATTCATGTGACCACTGGAATTTTTAATTTGGAGTTTAAAATTTTTAAAAAGTGAAGCACAGGAGAAACCAAGATGGCAGCATAGGTAAAAACCTAAACTGCTGCCTCACACAACAATTTCAAAACTACAACTAAGACAAAACAGACATCATTCAGAACCACAGGAAAGCTGGCTGAGTGGAAATTCTACAACTAGAAGGAGAGAGAAAAGCATACTGAGATTCAGAGGATCTGCAGGAGGCAGAGGTATTGAGATGTGCGCTAGTGGAGATGACTCGCAGCTGAGTGTGCAGCTGGCTTTCTCAAGCGAAAGGAAAACAAAAGCTCCTGACTGCACTGAACTCCAGTTTGGAGCAAGACTCTGGGGACCCAGACTCATGCAGGGAGAGGTTGGACTGTCAGGAGGGAGAAAAGTATACTGAGACTCAGAGGAACTGCAGACAGCAGAGGTACCTAGGCATGCATGTGGAGAGGGTGAGCAGCTGAATACACAGCTGGTTTTCTCTAGTGGGAGGAAGACAAAAGCTCCTGACTGCACTGAACTCAAGTTCCTGGCGAGACTCTCAGGACCCAGACTTCATAATTCTCTTCGGGAAGAAACTGGACTGTCTGGTGGCAGGCAGAACTCAAGGGTGGTTTTCTCTCAGAGGTGCTTTCAGCAATTACTGTGGGTCACTGAAACACAGGTGCCTACTAGGGCAGGGCTGACAGGAAACAAGTGCTGTCTGCTCTGCCCTGAGACTCCACCCCATCCAAGCTGAGCACATAGGCTTTTGCAAGTCTCCTCCCATAAGAGTGTCTCCAACACAAAAGTTCTCCCAGCTTAGACACAGATGATCCTCACAGCCAATTGGCCTGGAGGTCAATTCCTCCCAGTGATACCAACAATCAAGGCTTAACTACAATAAGACTGTGCACACAGCCCACAAAGGGGTGTATCCAGAGTGTCCATGTCAAGTAACTGGGGAAGCTGAGCTACTGGGCCCTACTAGGACACCCAGCACGCAAAGCCACTCCATCAACTCAGGGAAGCAACCAAATAGGGAGACAAAGAAAAATGTCACAAATGAAAGAAGTGGAGGAAAGCAAATGACTGGATATAAATTTCAAAGTTTATATCCAGTTATAAGGTTTTGCAAGAATTTTCTAGAAAAGACTGGTAAATTTAGTGAGACCCTAGAGGATATGAAAAAGGACCAACTGGAAATTAAGCATACACTGACTGAAATTAAAAAAAAATTATACAGAGACCTAACAGCAGACTAGAGGATTGCAAGAATCAAGTCAAATATTTAAAATACAAAGAAGCAAAAAACACTCAACTGGAAACGCAAAAAGAAAAAAGAATGCAAATAGTTGAAGATAGTGTAAGAAGCCTCTGAGACAACTTCAAGCGTACCAACATCAGAAGTATGGAGGTTCCAGAAGAAGAGAGAGAGCAAGATACTAAAAACCTATTTGAAGAAACAATGACCAAAACTTCCCCTACCCGGTGAAAGAAATAGACTTACAAGCCCAGGAAGCACACAGAACCCCAAACAAGAGGAATCCAAAGATGACCACAACAAGACACATCATAATTAAAATGCCAAGAGCATAAGATAAAGAAATAATATTAAGAGCTGCAAGAGAAAAACAGTTAGTTACCTACAAGGGAGCACCCATATGATTGTTAGCTGACTTTTCAACAGAAACTATGCAGGCCAGATGGGAGTGGCAAGAAATAGTCAAAATGATGAATAGCAAGAACCTACAACCAAGATTACTCTACCCAGCAAAGCTATAATTCAGAATTGAAGGTCAGATAAAGAGCTTCACAGATAAGAAAAAGCTAACGGAGTTCATCACCACCAAACCAGTATTATATGAAATGCTGAAAGGTATTCTTTAAGAAGAAGAAAAGGAAAAAGGTAAAGATAAAATTATGAACAACAAATACATATCTAATAACAAGTGAATCTAAAAATCAAGTGAATAAAAAAATCTGATGAACAGAATAAACTGATGACTATAATAAAATCAGGGCCATAGAAAGGGAATGGACTGACAATTATCTGGGGGAAAGTGTGTGGGGGTGCAGGAAGAGACTAGACAAAAATTGTACACCTATGGATGAGGACAGTGGAGGAGTAAGAGCAAAGAGTGGGGTGGGAACTGGGTGGAGGGGAGCTATGGGGGAAAAAGAGGAATGATTGTAATAATATAAACAATAAAGGTCTATTAATTTTTTAAAAAATTGAAGCACAGTACAACTTATAGTGTAATATTGCTTTTGTAAGTAGATTTTTTAGTTCTCTTATAATATTTTACTAAATTTATATAACATCTAGTCAGCTGACATTTATTTTTTTAAACTGTTATTTATATTAAATCAAAATAAATTAATAAAATGATTAGCAATTCTTACAAGAAATAAATGTCAATTATAGGAAAGCAGTATTAAAATTATGTGTGCTGGAGGCTGGATAAACTGTGTATGCCAATGACTTTAGGAAATAGTTTTATATTGCTTACATTGATGTTTTCTTTACTTCTATACCTGCCTTTTCAAAACTCTTCTTATTTAGACGTTGAAGACCTTGGATTTATTCTCTAATTATCTTATTTTTCTGACCTATACATTCTTTATTCCTTTAAATTACTTTCAAAGAGATTTCTTCAACTTTTATTTTCATTTTTAAATAATTTTTTAAATTTCTACTGTCACATTTTTAATTTCCAAGAGCTTTTTCTTTTTCTCTGTATTTTATTTTCTTAACAGCATGCTTTCTCATTTTATGGAAATTAAATATATAAGTATATTTTACAGATTATATATATATATATGTATATATATATATGTATGTATATATATATATATATAATCTGTAAATTTCTTCATCTTGTTACTTTTTTTAAAATTTATTAAGGTATTATATGTGTACATAGCTTACCATTGCCCCCCTCCCCACCTCCCATTCATGCTCTCCCTCCCCAGATTTCTGTGTTCGTTGGTAGTACTTATATTCATGCATACAAGTCCTTCAGTTGTTCTCTTATCTCCCCCCAGGTCTCCTTCCCCTCCCCGCTGTCATTTGACAATCTGCTTGTTTTATGGTGACTATCTCAGGACCACACGAATAGAGTCCGCTCCTCCTCTGGTTCACACCACCCCTCCCTGCAGGTCCCACTGCTTCCCTGTATATGTATATATTTAGACACTTACCACTCTAAGGATAATAGTTATAGATCATTTTCTTTTAAGTGTTCTTCTGCCCTCCTACATTGTGTCTATTTTATTAGTACTTGTTTCAAAGAGTAGTTTGGTCTTGTTTTTCTTATTGACGTTTGAGGGTTCCCTAAATGATGTAGTCATCCTTGCCTTTCCACTTATGTTTAAGATTAAAGTACTAAAAACTAATTTTAATATCAGGACACATAAGCTGGATGTATGTAATGGTGAGTCTCATAGATGAATAATTGAATAAGCCCAGCTATTTTGTCAGTGACCTCAGATTGGTCCATCTATGGCCATTACTCTTCAGGTGGTCAATTTCCCCAAAGAAGGTCCCTTCAATTCTTTGCTAGTAGAAATATAAGAATAGAGAGGTGAAATATAATATGAGGTCATATTACATCTTAAAGATTTATGTATGAAAGGGGCTGGTGATCTTTTTGCCTGATGTCCTTGGAGTCAAGAAACTCTCTCATTCAGCTCTCAAGAAATTTCTTGTTTTCTGCCAGGCTGTGAAGTCTGGTAAAGAGCAGATCTGAGTTCTGACTGCTTATACACATTTCTGATAATCCAATTCAATCCAGTTCACCTATTCTTCTAGTTTCTGAGTTCTGGGGTGTCAATTGACTTATCTCTCATCGGCTTCTCTTCCTGCAGACATTTAGCTTTCAACACCCTCCGTTCTAATTCCATCATGCCCCAGCTATCCTCTTAGCATCTTCAAAATGTTTTTGATATTCTTCTGATAAATTCTCTTTTCCCCTTTCTAGCCCATATATGTACACACACACACACACACACACACACACACACACACACACACTAGAAGCCTGGTGCATGAAATTCATGCAAGAGTAGGTCTTTCTTCTCCCTGCTGCCAACACTGGCTTCCCTCTGGCACCTGGAACCTGGGTTTGCCTTGCAGCCCCAGCTTCATCCAGAAGGTTGTCCACAAGGACATTCAGTCTAATTAGCATATTATGCTTTTATTATTATAGATGGTGTAGCAAAATGTCTACTCACTTTGAATAATTATTAATTCTAATGTATCAAATCTGAAAAGAAAGAAACATCGATTGAGCTACAGCTGTTCAAGTGTTTATACCTTTTTTGAGACACCCTATGTATATTTATATATATATATATATATATATATATATATATATATATATATATATTCATTCTGTTAGTTTCATTTTATGGGTTACTATAAAACAGGAATAATTGTTATATTGGCTATATTTAACCACAGATCTTTCTGATGCACCCAGGCAGACAGTGCTCAGTTTCCTGTGGACACACCAGCTTTCAGGATTGGCGGTGTTGGTAATACTGGGGGAAACATGGTCTGTAGAACATGTATGCACATCCCTTCCTGAACTGCAACAGGCAGACTTTTCCGTGAGCTGAAAATTCTGTCAAAGAAAACACATTTCATTTAAGTGAAGGAAATAATTCTTAACATTTTAGATTTATTAGTTTTTGTTGTAAAAGTGATGGATAACTCATGTTAGAAAATTTGATGTGAGCCGAAACCGGTTTGGCTCAGTGGATAGAACGTTGGCCTGTGGACTGAGAGGTCCCAGGTTCGATTCCGGTCAAGGGTATGTACCTTGGTTTTTGGCACATCCCCGGTAGGGGGTGTGCAAGTGGCAGCTGATTAATGTCTCTCTCTCATCAATGTTTCTAACTCTCTATCCCTCTCTCCTTCCTCTCTGTAAAAAATCAATAAAATATTTTTTTAAAAAGGAAAAGAAAATTTGAGGTGAAGAAATTTATAACCAGGTGTAGTTGCCCATGTTTTTGCTCCAATCTCTTTTTTTCACAACTGTTCTCAATATACAGTCTTTCTTAATAATTATCTCACACTGACTATATTTCAGCATATTTTATCTATTGCAAAATAAATACTAATACAAAAGAGTGCATCTATAAAAATTTAAAGACAATAATAAAATAAACATTCATGTACCCACTCTATAGGTTATGAATTTGGAGAACATATTCTTGTTATTTTATTGGTCAGATTATAAACTCTGTATAATATTTTAAACTCAAGTTTGTTATTTATTTTACATTTATATGTATTGTTTATTTTAATCTTAATAAAGGCCATATAAGGTAGGTACTAATACTAGCCTCATTTCACCTATTAGGGAACTCAGACTTAGGGAAGTTATGAGTTTTGGTCAGTTAATAGGTGAAAATTATACACATATAAACACACACACAGAATTAAGGGGCAAGCAGCAAAACCATAAACTTGTTATTTAAATAGAGAATATTTTATAGAAAGAACTGTTACTTAGGTATAGTTATTAATTAGGTAACTAAAAGGGTAAAAAGAAAAAAATTTAAATGTCAAGTAGATAGCAATTATAAGAAATGGCTACCAAAGGTATTGCAGGTTTTACAGCCTAGAAACTTAAAGAAAGACCTCTGTAGTTTCAACACCCCACATCTCTGAGGAGGCTCTGCTCAGCTGGTTTCAGTGCCTCTGACTGCACAGAAGCAGCTCCTGGAACCAAAACCCAGAACTCAGAGGAGCAGATGTCTCTGGGGAGTGTTGACCAGGTTGGTTCTGCAAAGGCTAAAAAGTTGTGGTAATCCTATATAATAAAAGACTAACATGCAAATTGACTGAACAGTGGAATGAACGTCTGTCCCCTGGTGGTCAGTGCACTCCCACAGGGGGAGCTCCACTCAACCAGAAGCTGGGCTCACGGCTGGGAAGAGTAGTGGCAGTGGTGGGAGCCTCTTCTGCCTCTGCTGAGGATGTCTGACTGACTGCTTAGACCCGCTCCCCAGCCTAGGCCTAAGCCATCAGTCGGGCATCCCCCCGAGGGCTCCCGGACTACAGGAGAGTGCAGGCTGGGCTAAGGGACTCTCCTGTGTGCACTGATTTCATGTGCCAGCCCTCTAGTAAAGACTATAATGGAAGAAAACAGGAGAATGTCAGGGATCTGGAATCCTGTGCGAGCGGCCCATCTAAAAACACAGGTGAGTCTTTATTTTCTGAATTATGTCAATAAAAGTATTTAAATAAATGAAATTGACAATTGCAAGACCAATACTAAAAAGATGACTTCACAATAGAGAGAAGTTCTTCTGATCATCTGATCTCCCCAAAAAGTATTCAATTTTTCCCCCCAGATGGTTAAAATCAGTGGCTTTGATTTGGCTGGCCCCTATTTCCCATTATTCACTAAATTTACACATTATTGGCTGAATGTATTCTGTGCTTACTTAACTGCCTTGCAAACCCTGTTTAAGAGTTGTTTACTGATTAAATAATTAGATGTAGAGAGGATTCTGTTTATTGGCATCCCTCTGGGACATGGGGACTTGGTCTTGAATCTATTAACTAACTCATACAGTGACAAAGAGTCTTGGAAACACACACACACACACACACACACACACACACACACACACACACATACACCACAATAAAGATGCTTATTTCAGTTTATATTTTCTCATCCAATTCAAATTTTTGAATCTGTAATAAGTACAATCTGATAATCCAGAAGAAGAGTGCATTTTATACATAAAGATCTTGGTTAACCTTCCGTAATTGTTCTTTGTTGATTTAACATAAACATAGCTCCTTTGACTTTCTGTTTGGTCCCTCAGGACTAAGCTCTATAAGGATTACTTGAACTCTCAAGTTCAGAGCCTCAAGTGGATGTGGCATGTAAATGCAGAATCACTTGGAACAATGGGGTCTTGAAGTTCATAGGGACAGATCCCTGAGCTCAGAATTAGTTCATTTCAAACAAGCCCTCTGCTAGCATTCTTAGGATGGCAACGTGACCCAATGCTGTGACTTGAAGGATAGAGGCACTGGCTCATTGTTTCAATGGGGAATAATTTTAGGAAGTTACCAAATGGCAGACACAGAAGCTCTAGAAAAGAGATTTCCCTGAAGAGATTTGAATACCATTGAAGTTTATATAATATCGAATTCTAAATAGTACCTTTCATCTTTAAACTAAAACTTATGCTTCTTGCAAAGATGTTTCATATATATATATATATATATATATATATATATATAATTCATTTTGGTGAAAATAAATTATATTTTCTAGTAACCATATTTTATAATTTGAAATTTATCATCCTATTTCCCCCTCTTGTACTTATTATTTCACTAATGTCCAAGAATGGATCAATGCCAGGCTCAAAGTTGGCACCTAATAAATATTTTATTGATAGGAGAATTGATTGATTCTGCCAACCAAGGAAAACAGAGGCTGATATGACTTCACTTAATATGTCTTTCAAGTAACACAATTTATTTCTATAACATCAGCTTTTACTTCCAATTAAAAAAGAAAATTCCAAAGTTATTGAAGAGTGGAATTATTTCTGGTTCAAAAGGAGATATAATTAAAAAAATAATACATCAGCCAAGGAATTATTCAAACAAAGTGGAGTGATTTGGTTTACCCTATTCATTAAGCAACTGCCAAGATGAATTCTACATTGGCCCAATAGCTAAGTAGTTATTTGCTATAAAGTTTTTCTTAAAAGAAAAATTAGGTTGAAATGAGAATTATGTGTATAAATAAATCTTGCTTTATGATGATACATATATTTAGTAAAAATAGCTAACATGGCCTACATAAATCTACATTAGAGAACTGTTTTGTTCAGTGTATTCATAAATCATCAGGAATTGGAAGTTAAAATTAAACTTAATAATTTAGCAGTATACTATAAGAGCATACAACAAGCACAGAGAATGACAGAAAATGAAAGCAGTATTTCTATGATGAAAAAAACACATGCATAAATTGATTGTATCTGCTTGGTCTATTCCAGCTGGTGCCAGCACATTTCATGTTATGATGATGTGCTGTAATAAAAACTTTGGGATATTTGGAGTGTTCACCTAGGGCTCTTTCCTCTCTTTCCTTTATATAATTCTGATTTTTGACTTGGTCTTCATAAATCCCCTGGTAAATGTCTAAACAAGACATTTACTTGTAGGTATAGAGATCCACTGAAAGACTTTAATCTAGGGGAGAATCATGACACAATTTGCATTTAAAATGTTTTGCCCAGTATTTTTAGCAGCAGGTTGACCAACTAAAATGATATAGTAATGCTAAGGATGATGCAGGTAGGGAAGGAATAGAGGAAATGAAATGGCACTTGTAAGGAAAACTATCTGCAAAACTGGGTTCACAACTAGAAATAGAAAGTGAGGGGGGAAAGAGGATTTTTAAAAAGATTAAGCAGGCTTTTGTTGTTTTGGGGTGTGTGTGTGTGTGTGTGTGTGTGTGTGTGTGTGCGCGCGCGCGCTCGTGATTGTGCATACATGCCTGCACCCCTGTTTTATACACTAACTATACCTATTTAAAATTCCCATAATAGTACCTGGAACACAGAAATCACTCACATATTTGCTGGGGGGGTGAGGAGAATAGATGAATAGATGATTTAGGTAACTAGATAGATAGTGGTGCCATGTGAGAGTAAAAGCAGCAACAGGGTGGGGATAAAAGTAATAGAATGTTTACTTTTAGAAATCTGAAGTTTTAGGGAATGTGGAAATATCAATTTAGAAATACTTGGCATCTGGATAAATGGCTTCAAACCATATGATATGGAGAATGGTATGGGCTGAAGAGTTTGGAAGTTGTTAGCACATATGTTTGGTTAAGTTGCTGATTGTGGCCTGCGAACCCCAGGGTCCCAGGTTTGATTCCAGTCAAGGGCATGTCCGTTGGTTGAGGGCACATCCCCAGTAGGGGGTGTGCAGAAGGCAGCTGATTGATGTTTCTCTCTCATCCATGTTTCTAACTCTCTCTCCCTTTTTCTCTGTAAAAATCAATAAATATATATTTTAAAAATAAAAAATAAATTGGTTATTGTGGTTTAGATTATCTTGAAAGCATATGATGAGCAAAAGAAGAGTATAGGGCCAAAGACAAATATCCAGAGCATATTAGTAGTTAAGGAGTGTGTGGGGAGAAAAGAAATTGCAAATGACAGTAAATATTCCAACAAGTAAAGTTACCATCAGTGCAAGATGTTGCAGAAATCCAAAGTAAAGTGGTTTCTAGAAAGAAAACATGAATAATAGTATTAAATGCTCAAGACAGAGTAAGCAAAATTAACACTACAGATTTGGCAATTGACAGGTCTTCCGTTCCTTCTTTCATTTTCATTCATTTCACGAGCTGACATTTTGCTCGGGACTGGTGCTATGAGGTATAAGTCAGGCATGCTTCCTGCCCCAAAGATTTTACACTCTTGTGCAAAAGAGAACACATGATAGCATTGTCTCATTTATCCACTACTTATAGAATAATATATTTTATTAAGAAAATCATACGATTTTGTAGTAGAGTTATGGAGGGGTGGAGAGGTCATAGACATCAGCTAGAATAAAAAGAAAATTTTCTCTAGGGAGATAGCCTTCCGGCTGGGACCTGAAGCATGGGAAAAGGCCAGCCATGGATAGCTCAGATGGAAGAGGATTCTGGGCTGAGAGAGAAATTTAGTGCAAAGACCCTAGGGGAGAAGTGTGCTTGCAAGTTCTAGAAAATGAAAGAAAATTAATGTGGCTGGATGCATTGTAGGCAAGGCAGCAAGTGTTGGGAGATGAGGTCAGTGCTCTGCCTGCCCTGTGGGGTTTTATAGTTCAGATTAAGGAATTGGGGTTTTCCTAAGTATAAAACTACAAAGGGATAAGGAATTAATTTTATAACATTTTAAACAGGATGACAGAGAGAGAGACTTAAAAATAGACAAGGTTGGAAGTGGGCAGACTGGTTCGAAAATGGTGGTCATTGTCTGGGTGTGATGCTGGTGGCTTGGACAAAGTGATCCAGAAAGAAGAATGGATAGGTTCTTGAGCTCTATTTTGGAGTAGAGCTTATAAGATTAGTAAATGTAGATTGAGAGCTAGATTATCTCAAAGCTAGTTTCCAGCTTTTTGAAAGCACACATGAAATTGAAATATAGGAACAATCTCTTAACTTTAGTTAACATAAATGAATTGAATGATTAAGATGCACTAATACATATGAAAACTATCATAAAATGCCCAATTGTGAATTTAATTGTATTCCAAATCACATTGCCTTTACTTAATAATTAAAGATACATATGGGTAATTAAAAAATATTTATTGATTGGTTTTAGAGTGAGAGGATGTGAGAGACAGAGAGATTTGTTGTTCCACTTATTTATGCATAACATGACCAGGGCAAAGGTGAATTTCCTTTATAATAAAAAAGCCTATACACCATTAAAAAAAAGAAAGAGACATCAGAAGCGCCCACAAGATTACACAAAGTAAAGACCAATGTGACCACACAGCGAGCAGGTGACCATCTACAAGCCAAAGAGAGAGGCCTCAGAGAAAAATAACCTTGTCCACACCTTGGTATTGGACTTCCAGCCTCTAGAACTGTGATACAATAAACTTCTATTGATTAAGCCATCCATTCTGTGTTATTTTGTGAGGGAAATCCTAGAAAACTAATACAAACCTCTTACACATCAGCAGCCACTCCTCATGTCCAACTCCACAGTTCCTGGCAACCACTAATCTATGTTTTCTATCTCTATGGATTTGCCTATTCTGGATATTATAAATAAATGTCATTATGCAATTAAAAAATGCCCAATTTATAAAACCTGAGAGAGGAAGTCAGTAGAGGTAGAGTGCCTAGCTCAGCCATGGGCAAACTACAGCCCGCGGACCAGATCCGGCCCATTCAGCTGTTCTATCCGGCCCGCAGAGCTGAAAGAGCGGAAGGTTCTCTTGCTCTCCCCTCCACTCCTTCACCAGCAACCCAAGATGAGAGTGCCAGCATGGTCATATTGCTTTTGTTCCAGCCCTCCGGTCCAGTTTAAGAACCCATTGTGGCACTCAAGTCAAAATGTTTGCCCACCGCTGGCCTAGCTGGTCTGGACAAGGGGTTCAGAACAAGGAGTCAAGGGCAACACCAGGAAGGCCACTGAAGGCTAGTGGTGCAGAGATGAACCTGCTGATCCTAAGAAGTGGGCTAACCTGAAAAGGCACCACCCTCACAAATGGCTGAATAAATGACTACTTCCCATCACATCTGCTCAGCATATTCCCGCACAAAATAAATACTCTAATCAGATTTATTTGACTTTTTTTTTGAGATTTATATGATGAATATTTGGAGCTTGTGGGATAATACTATGGTTCCACCCTCCAACTTACCCACTTATCAATACTGCAAATCTGTTCTTGAGAAATGGGCTTGAACTCCTTGTCTGCTCATCGGTGTTTTACTTGATCAGCTTCCTTTCTCATTTGCTTCAGAGACTATTCCAAAAATGCCCCTCTTTTCTTAATCTCCCCACCTAACTTCCTCTACTCTCACTGTTGGCCACCCAGATCTGCCTGAGGACTTCATGATGCTGTTCAATTTCTTACCTCACTAACTATGATCATTATCTCTACCTCAAGCATTCTCTCATCCTCTTTTACAGTCTCAGAGGCCACGTTCTTCCTCATTTTCAAGACCAACAACTTCCATCTTTGCCCTTATGTTCT
This sequence comes from Vespertilio murinus, assembly GCA_963924515.1. Taxonomy (NCBI): domain Eukaryota; kingdom Metazoa; phylum Chordata; class Mammalia; order Chiroptera; family Vespertilionidae; genus Vespertilio; species Vespertilio murinus. The sequence goes on along the minus strand of OZ004707.1, from coordinate 170,702,694 downwards.
CTTTGGGATATTGTTCAACTATCATCTCCTCTCCTTTCTATCTTTAAACTATACTATACCAGGCTCTGGTCTCAAGTCTTCCTCAGCAACTGCAACAACCTCTTCCCTTGATTCAAATTAAATTATTAGATTCTTTAGTATTTATCCAAACATCTTGAGATACATATATACTCACATATTCATCTATATTCACCCACAATCTGACACCATTTTTTTTCCTGCTTACATCTATGTCTCACATCTGGTCTGGATACAATCGATAAGGATTCCTAACTCTTAAATTTCATAAGTGGTTTCTAGCTATTACAAATTCTTGATTTTGAAGATCATCTTCTTTTTATTTTTAAATTATTAAAGCTGAGGTAATCTGTATCGCCAGTGTCAGATTTTTAAATGTCTTTCTTAGGCACCTTATTTATTTACTGTATTTGCTGGCATATAAGACGATTTTTTGGCCCTGAAAAATATGCCTCCAAGTGGGGGGTAGTCTTATACGGCGAGTATATAACAAACTCTGTATTTTTAGTGGAAATGTTAGGGGGTCGTCTTATACGCCCAGTCATCTTATATGCCGGCAAATACGGTAATATTTTTTATTTATTTCAGAGAGGAAAGGAGGAGAGAAGTAGAAACATCAATGATGAGAGAATCACTGACCAGCTGCCTCCTGCATGCCCCGCAGAGGGGATTAAACTCACAACTCAGGCCCCTTCAGTCTGCAGGCTGACACACCATCCACTGGGCCAAACCAGCTGGGATGGAACCTTATTTTTTAATATATCCTTTAAATATTGGTATTCCCAGTCTTGAACCATGATGTGGGTTTTCTTTAAAATTTTATACAGTATATTTGGATTGCTCTATATACTAGTAATCTCAGAGTTCCAATTATCACCTACATATGGTTGATCCCAAAATTATATATAGATTTATATATCATCTGCTCCATTAAGATTTTCAATGGACCTAACCTATATAATAAGAGGCTAATATGCAAATAGAACAAAGTGTGGAACAACTGTTTGCTATGATGTGCACTGACACCAGGGGGCAGACACTCGACACGGGAGATATCCCCTGGTACTCAGTGTGTTCCAACACACAGGGGGAGCGCTGCTCAGCCAGAACCCAGGCTCAAAGGTGGCAAGAGCAGCAGCAGTGGAAGAAATCTCTCCCCCGTCTATGGTAGTGCTAAGGATGTCCGACTGACCGCTTAGGCCTGGGGAGTGGGCCTCAGCCTCTAGTCAGACAATCCCGAGGATTCCTGGACCACGAGAGGGCATGGGCTGGGCTAAGGACTCCCTGGAGTGCACAAATTTCGTGCACCAGACCTCTAGTATTAGTATATCTTGATAACCTATTTGCCACTTCTAAATTTAAAATCTCCCATAAACTTGCTTTCTCCTTTATGTAGCTATTTCTGAATTGATGGCCTGTCTGGCATTTGGTGTTAGAGAATAACTGGTGATATTTCTCCCTCACCTTATCACTCACCACATGTAGAAATATCTACTACATATGTTTTGGCTTTGCTGCCTCCTTACTAACACTGTGGTCACAACTCTAGGCCAGATCTCCATTATCTCTGAACTACAGTAAGAGCCTCCTGACCATGACTTTTATCACTAGTCTCTCCCACTCTCCTTATTTTCCTGGAATATGTATTCCATTGTCATCCTTATTCCCTCCCCACCCGCCTCCCTGCCACCACCCAGAGGAGACTCACTCTATATCCTACACAAAAGGGCATTTAAGACTCTCCGTGATGTGCTCAGGGCCTTCAGTTGTATTGTCATCCTTTGCTCCTCTCCACCTTGCTCTCTGCATTGCTATGACCTAAATTGCTCATGTGTCTCAACAGCTGATCTACAGTGGTTACTTAAAATTTCCCCCTGTTGTAAGACTACTTCTCACTCTTCAATAGTCAGAGTTCAGGCATCATCTCTAAGACAACTTTCCAATTCTTCCTGCTGTGTCCTCGCATTTCAGGTTTGTTGGTGCTCTTTCTGTGTATTTCCTACAACATCCTCTGTAGAACTGCATGTCTTTGTTCACCATATTCAAATATGTATTACGTACACACATACACCTATCCATGAGAGCAAGGACCTTGAGGGTAAGAACTGGGCTGCTTCTCCAGAAATTGTCATAGTGCCTAAGGCTTAAGAGAGACTAAAAATATTAATTGGGGAAAAAAGGACATGAATAAGAGAATATATAGTTGTGGTAGCTAGGGCTTTGGGTAAATACATTGCCAAAAATACCAATCAAACAAAACATTTTTGGAGTACTCTCTGATCCCTGCCCTTTCACAATTAGAAACCCTTTCCTTGGTTTATGCCTTTATTCCATGTTAAGAGCCTCATGGTTGCTGCAGGCACTTACTTTCAGAAGGGAAAGCAGCTAGGCAAAGGAGATGCGCATGTGGAAGGCTATGGCTCCTAGGGAGGTGTACTAAACCTAAAAGCAACAGCACTGAAGGAAGAAAATGCTTGCTAAATCCTAGTATTTGTGGAAGTGTGTTAGGAAATGTATTTTTCACCAGGTGAAATGGGACTGCAGGACCAGGAACACACCCCTGGTAGATTATTGCTCTCTTCACTATTTTACTCAGGCAAAAAGGTTCAAGAATAATGTTTGTTTCCTTTTGCTTATTAGCCAATGCACATTACATTTTAAGCAACTCAAATGGAAAGCGAGGCCCTGTTTCTGTGTCTTTGTGGGGCTTTCTATAGAACTACAGATTGAATGATAGGTCAATAAAGAGATGTCTCACATGCAGACCTAGACTGACTGACCAACTGACAATAGGATCAGATTGTGCAAGGTTGAAGGAAAGGGATGAGAAGGTATAAAACAAAACAAAATAAACAAATAAAGAGCCAAGTACTTGTACACAGAAAATATATGCATACATATCCAGGATGGAAAAGAGATCCTCAGTCAAAAGAAACGTTTAGTCTTAAGTGTCTACACAAATCAATAAAAAACGTAGAGTAAGTGCTAACTGATGTCTTCACTGAGGCCCCAGCCCCCCCCCCTTTCCTGAGACTCAGACCCAACCATCAATGGCACTAATGTCATGTATTCTGTCTATTAAATTTAGAAAAGGATTGTTCTGTCTACCTCCATGAAAAATTCATCGCTCTCTGTACTGGAAGTGGCTCTGTGTTTAATACAGGTATATCTTACTTGTCAGATTGCTTTTTGGGTTAAGAATTTTTCCTTTTAATTCCCCGCTGCTATTTATTATCGTATTACATTTTTAACTGTTGATGTTTATTTTTTATTTGACATTCAATGAATTTTCTCTGGGCCTGCTTTTTTTAGGTCCTGCCTGATGTTTTATAACATATTGATTCCCAATATTTTAAACCGATGCACTGTTGATATGAGGATCACACTGGGAAGTAAAGAGGTTTACATCTCACTATGAATAGCAGATAAATGAAATAATAAAGGTTGTCAAAAGCTGAGGAATAAAGTAAGACAGTTCTTGTTTGCTCTTGAGGATATATTGCTATGGAGCTTAGAACCAGCTAACTTCATAATGCACAAAGCGTGGGTTGGTTCCGGGTAGCAGACTACTCTTTTAGACACTTGAGATATTAAAGAAGAATTTTACAAAAAAAAATACTATTCATAATAGAGTCCTTAATATTGTTTCATTTTGAAGTACTTTATTGAAAATGAAAACCTTACTATATAGAATCTGGGGACTGAGTGATTAAGTTCATATCCTCGCTAGGCTTTTTAGTTCTATGACCTGACCTTCCACAAGTCATTTAGCCTGTCAGTGTCCTATGTCAGTGGTCAACAGCTAACTTGTTAGTCAAACAGAGCCAAATATCAACAGTACAATGATTGAAATTTCTTTCGAGAGCCAAATTTTTAAAACTTAAACTAATAGGTAGGTACATTGTTATTAACTTAATTAGGGTATGTGGTATTTTGTGGAAGATCCACACTCCAAGGGGCCAAAGAGCCGTGGGTGGCTCGCGAGCCACCATTTGCCGACCACCATCCTAGGTTACACACAGATGAAATGCAAATGATGATAATAATACATCTATGATTGTTATGAGAAGAAATAGAGTTCATGAAAGTATACATTTAGAACATCTGGTGCATAATAAGTGTGTAATGCATGTTAGGTTTTGTTTTTACTAGTGTAATTAGTCACAAGGGAATTGCCTATGTGCAAATCCTTTAAGTAGAGGCATATTCTTTAAACTTAATTCTGCATTTCTTATTAAAATAAGCGCATTTAACCCATAAACTATCATTAATTGTCTGTTTCTTCTGATTTAAGGAATGACATATCACTTTTATCACGCTAGCTTCAATTTCCCAGGTAGAGTTGATTTCCCTTCAAAGAACTTAACTCATAGTCTTTCGTGGCACTTGCCATGATGCATCATCATTATCAGCTCACATAACTACTTCCCCAAGGAGGATGTTCATTTCTTAAGGACAGGGGCCATATATTATTCTTAGTTTTTCTTCAGGATAGAGAAGAAGGCTTGGCAAATGGCGGCTGTTCATAATGTGTTAGCCGAACAGTGGATGGCTATCCCTAAATAAGATGAGTTCCAGCATTGTGCTTACTGGGACTTGCATTTTTCCTGATCCCTTTGACTACATTAGGCATTGGCCTCAAGTGCTCTGCACTAACAGCTGTTTGTTAGGAATTTGACATTTGTTTTAATATGATAACAAATAAATATAAAGAGAATGATTGCACAGGTAGATCCCTTAAAGTACAGAGAAATTCTATTTTTATGCCATTCAAAATAGTACTGAAAGTCAGGTTTAATAAATAAACAGATAATTGAATGTGACCTTTGCTTCTCTAAATTTGTATGTGGAAAAAGTACTTTTGCTTCTAAGTATCCCACTGGTTTTAATATCAAAAGGCATACATTGACTTAGGATCATGGTCAAGGAGAAACTTGTCTGAAATGCAGGACATTCCCAATGGGAGATGATGAGGGAGAGGATCAGATAAGCAGTGGGCTTTCCTAGACAGACACTGGTGGGCAACTGCAGCAAGAGACCACCCCTCTTGTGCTATGAGGAATCACAAAAATTATGAATTTGAACATGATCTCATGTAAGAATTAACTAATATTGACAATTAGAAATTACAAATTGGATACAGCAAGTTCCCTATAGCGTTATCTTATGCTTAAAAATTCTGGACGTCAAAGATGTAGGTGGCCTCATGCTCGCTCATATAGGAAAGAATAAAACATCCATTAGATCTCCTCCTAATTTTGTTTTCTTGAAGCTGATACTTGGCAAAGGCATATGCTAAAACTTATTTCAAAAGTGAAATGCTCAACCAGCAGATATAGAGTAATGTGCATATATAATAATAAAACCTGATTTGTCTTCAAAAAGAGGCAAGCCGTGCTTATTGTGTTGAGTTGAATATGCCATACAGTGGTAATAATGAAAGTAATTTGGAAGTAATAGAAAAAAATCTGCACACATACAAATAAAAAGACATCAGTACCGATTATGCCTTGCTAAAGTATATGTAGAGGTGCATAATATGTATGTATTCCATACGTTGAGGTTGAAAGCTAGTTAAATTCACATTTGGCTTTATTCAGTTTGGTTGCCAGCTGCTTTTCTTTTGTATGTTGTGATTAATTTCATTGTCACTAGATTTTATGTTTCTGAAAGAGTCTTTGACTGAACTGAGTCAGAGACTAAGAAGGAAACTCGGAATCTAAGCGGTGGGAACAGTCTCTAATATAGTCTGATCTACTCACTCAAAATTCTATGGTCAGATAAAAACCGTGAAAGGAGAATAAAAAATAATGACAGTATTTTTGCTTTTCCAATGGAACTCCTTACAATGGTGCAGTTTCTGATTTTTTTTATTTTGTTCCATATTAATATACATTTCTGAGCTCTTAAACTTCTGAGAAAATGAATTAAAAGGGATATGCTTTCTCGATTGGTATGTGAGAAACCCCATGGAATGTGCAATACAAAAAGCTACATAGGCAAAATGTTTTATAAGCATGTTTAAAAGGGGAATCTATCAAGCCATTTCTATATGCTCCTGATTGCTGGCTTGTGTGCTGTGAAGAACAAAACTCCAGCTCAAAATGCAAATCATACAGGAATCGTAAAAAGGCACAACCCAACCCTGCTATCACAGTAATTAAGATTTTCAAAGTAAAATTATTTCCTCCCCCCCACCCCCTTCTCTCGCTCTTTCTCTAAAAAAAAAAAGAGGCAACTTAATGGGTCTAACAGTTTGGGGATGTTTTGAGTCAGGGATGTTGCAGGTGAAATTTATGGCACATTAAAAAAAAAATCCCACAACATATACATATATGGATAGGAATTTTTGGAGCTATTAAGTCACCCCTTTAATTAAGCCTTCTGGGGCTTCAATGTGTTGATCTCCTTTTAAACCGAGCTCAGCACAATTAGACACACTGACAAGATGGGAGATAAGCGGTGTGCACAAACACATTTCACACACAAATGCTTCATCCAGCAGGGCCCCGGTTTTCTCTTTCCATTTTTGAAAATCTGGGCTCAAGTGAAGGAAAGAGAAAAAAAAATTGATTATTTCCAGCTTGTCATACATCTCATTTTGGAGTGGGTTAGACCTCCCCATTCACAATTACCACTAGTTAATCTTATCAGAGCAAAATTCAATTACATTTATCAAGGTTATTCCATAGACTCAAGCGATTGCTTTAAAGAAGAAGAAAAAAAGGAAAGAAAGAAAAAAGAAGGATTTTTAGTGTCAAGAATGCTGGCATTATGTGTTCCCTCCACTTTAAAAAAAATAATTAAAACTGGCTTTTTACATCCACGTTATTCATACAGACTGGCTGTAAAGTCACGTTTGACAGTTTTGTTAAAAAAAAAAGGATTATTAATACATAGATTATGGAAGTTTAGGAGGGAGGCTCATAACTGTTAATAGACTTCAATTCTCAGCCTGCACTGACATTTTAAAAAATCTAGTTTCAAATTTGATAACAGATTACCAGCTAGGCTGGAAGCCAACCACCTGATTAAGGCAATTTAAATGCTTGCAAAGTGGTGAGATTAAAATCAAATAAGTGCCGATTTTTTCTCTTCCCCCCCCCCCCCCTCTCTCTCCTTCTTCTTCTTCCCCCTGCCTGCTTCACTTATCTTTCCCCTGGATTCGTTCCTTAACTACCCAGGAGGACTCTGGGTAATTTTCCTGGGCGCCAATTACCCCAGGATGGTTTTTAGGGTGAAGCAGAATAATTACCGCGCTATCAATCCAGAATGGGCTGCTTAATGTGTGGAGGAGAGATGCTGAGCCTTGGCGGGGAGGCCGCCTGAAGCGTGCTCCGCTGGCTGGCGGGCCGGAGGAGGCCGGGGAGGAGGGAGGGAGCACCGGGCCGGGAGGGGAGGCAGGAGGGAGCACCAGGCCGGGAGGGGAGGAGGGAGGGAGCCCCGGGCCGGGAGGGGAGGAGGCGGCTCCCGCCCAAGGTGAAGGCAAACAAGGCCGCTCCCAGGGAAGTTAATGAGCTGCTTCCCACGTGCGGCAGGCTGCAGTCGCAGGTGGCTGACAAAGCCAGGCGGGTTAAGAAAATAATATTTATCATCCAGCTGCCAGGACTGTCTTGTATCAAAACTCTTTCCAAAAGCCATACAAGAAGAAGCAAAACGGGATGGAGGGGGGGGGAGAGGGTTGGAAGAGAAACAAACTAACAAAAATAAAGCCCCCCCTCCAACCAGCTGTGATTCCAGTGCCTCTTCCTTGCTGATGGGTTTGGGAAAGGAAGCGGGAGTCCGAGATCGAATCCCAAGGTGATTTTTTAAAAAAACACATGTTCCCGCGAGTGAAATGGGGGGGGGGGAACCCCACAAATGACGAACTCCGGACTATTTATTTAAAAATGAAAATTAGGGAGCCAACTTCGAATGGACGCCGCTGAATTCTGTTTGGTAGCAGCCTCGCGTGAAGTAGCATCTTCCATCTGTTGAGCACGCTCTGAATTTCCTTAATTACCGTTATTTGAGTGTAAATTTTGAGCGTTAGCCAGTTTGTCCAAAGAAGCACAGTGATAATTTAAAAGAACAAAAAAATTAAAAAAAAATAAAGTAATCATTATCTCTAAAGGGGCTGCTGTGGCTTCCTCCGTTTAGTTATTTCTTTACGTTGGTCTGTCAATGACATGGGCCTTTTCTCTGTGTTCAGCGTGGTGAAGGTTTGGGGTTTTGTTTTGTGTTTTTAAATTATTTAACCAAAGGCTGATTTATGATTTAGCTTAACAGATGGTTTGTGATAATGTGAGTCAAAGTGATTTCAGAGAAATTCAGCATTTGCAATCATGTGTGTGTGTGTGTGTGTGTGTGTGTGTGCATGAACGAACGTGAACCTTCCTGTTTTTGTGGACTGGCATTCCTATCTGTGTACCTGAAAGTGGGTTCCTGAATGCTGACCCCAGTAGGGTGATATTCCATGTGAAACTGGTTTATCAATGCTACCATTCCTGGCTTCTTACCTTGGTAATCAGTTTCATCTTTGGGGGGAAGAAAAGATAAATGAGAATGGAGGCAAACACATGCTGTCCTGTGTTCTAAGTACACATGTTAAACCACGTGTTGGAAAGAATATCATTAACTTCATGTGGGCCGGGAATGAATCCCTATCCGTTCTGACAGATGCTCTGGTTTGTACAGAAAGGCATTTTGTAAGGCTCACGCACAATCCATTTAAGATTATCACATTAAACCATATTTACTTCCGAGGTCTGTAATAATTACACATGCACTCGAAAATCCCCAGGACTTTGGCTGCTGTGTCACAGATTTATACTCAAACATTTTCATTTGATGTGCAAAGTGAGAAGTACTCTTTAGTGGCAAGACAATTATCTGATTCTACTAATAAATGACTGCGCTGGTAGTCATTTTTAATTGAACAATTATAGGATATTGCACTGTCAGTTGATTATAGAAGTCATTTCATAAATGTCAAAAATCTCTTTAAATGAATTATGAAGCTCCAAAATAACTCCGGCAATCAGCCAGCAATAACACAATAATCTGTTTACTCTGTTGTCAGCTGCACTCTCACCACGCCGTGGAGGGGAGACGCTAAAAGGAGAAGCAGAGCGCCGTGTGGGGGGCCCTTCTGAAGGGGGGTGCTTCCTTTCCAACTGCAGGCACCACCTAGGCTTTGATTAACATCGATTTGGAGTTTTCTCAAGAGCTTGTCAGTGTATAAAACATACTACAAAATTAAAGTCACCCTCACATCCATTTGCCTTGGTTCCTCCACAACCTCAGCCCTTTGTGCCAATTTTTCTTGGGTTGAATCTCCTAAACACTTCCCTAATAGCCACCAGATTTTATCCTTAAAATACTCAGAAGGATTGTTACCCTTCATATCACATAACAGAGACACTAGTGCCCTGCCATTTTGCAGTTTCACATACTCGTGTGGACACCTCATGTGGATAAAATAATACCATGTTTTCAGCTGGTCAGAGTGAAGCCCAAGGTGAGTTAATTTTCACTTAAAGAGGAGTCGCACTGCCTGGTTGACATGGCTTGGTGGTTGAGGGTTGACCTAAAAACAGGAGGTCACAGGTCAAATCCTAATCAGGGCACGTGGTCCAGGTAGTGGGCTCGATCTTGGGTGGGGGATGTGCAGTATGCACCCTAACTCCAACCCTAATCCTAACCCCAACCCTATTTCAGTGACTCTCTCTCATCATTGATGTTCCTATCTCTCTCTCTCCCTCTCCCTTAATCTCTGAAATCAATAAATTATATATATATATATATATATATATACACAAAGTGTCCCCTTGGGAGTTCGAATGGAAAACTGGCAGTTCAATTGCTCACTATGATATATGCTGACCATCAGGAGGCGGCATGGAATGAAGGAAGGCCCTAGCCATCAGCTGGAAGGCCCTGATCGACCCTGATCACCAGCCAGACCTAGGGACCCTACTCATGCATGGATTTCATGCACTGGGCATCTAGTCTATACTAAATCCAATATATAAAAAGCCAGATGCTGTAAAGACCAAAACAATGGGACGAATGACCAAATATAGGCTCTGTTAGAGAGTGATGACCAAAGGACTGAACAGCAGGTTGCATGGGGCAACCAGGCTGGCAGGGGAGGGGCAGTTGGGAGTGACCAGGCAGGCAGGGGGCGTAGTTAGGGGTGATCAGGTTGGCAGGGGGGCATTTAGGGGTGATCAAGTAGGCTGGCAGGTGAGCAGTTAGGAGCCAGCAGTCTTCAATTGTGAGAGGGATGTCCTACTGCCAGCACTGACATTCCTGGAGGGATCCTGGATTGGAGAGGGTGCAGACTGGGCTGAGGGAACTCCCCCCATCCCCCTGTGCACAAATTTCATGCACCAGGCCTCTAGTGAAAGCATAATGCTAATTAGACTAGACGTCCTTCCAAATGACTTTCTGGATGTAGCTGGGGTTGCAAGGGAAACCTGGGACTCTGGTGCCAGAGGAAAGCTGGTGCTGGCAGCCATGGGAAGGAAGGCCTACTCTTTCACAAATTTCATGCATCTGGCCTCTATTATTTATATAAAAAAAAGAGAGAAGTTGCACTGACAACATATAGGTTTCTAAGATTTAACATGCAATTTTATTGCAAAGTAAATTCTATATAATAAAAGAGTGATATGCAGATTGACCATCACTCCAACACACAATATGGCTGCCCGCATGTGGTCAAAGATTGGTGGCCCCATGTGGACACAAGATGGCCAGAAGGGGAGGGCAGTTGGGAGGCACCAGGCCTGCAAGGGAGGGCAGTTGAGAGGGACCAGGTCTGCAAGGAAGGGCAATTGGAGGCAATCAACCCTGCAGGGGAGGGCAGCTGGGGGTGACCAGGCCAGCAGAGGAGGGAAGTTGGGGGCAAACAGGCTGGCAAGGGAGCAGTTAGACATTAATCAGGCTGGCATGGGAGTGGTTAGGGGGTGATCAGGCTGGCAGGGAGAAGCAGTTAGGGGCAATCAGGAAGGCAAGCAGGCATTAGAGCAGTTGGGAGCCAGTAGTCCTGGATTGTGAGAGGGATTTCCCACTGCCTGTTTAGGCCCCATCACTGGGATCTGGCCTAAATGGGCAGCCAGACATCCCTTGAGAGGGACACCCCCCCCCACACACTCCTGTGCATGCATTTCATGCTTCAGGCCTCTAGTATTTTTATAATACATGATATAATATATCTCTTGAAAAGTACATTGTAATTTTACAAAGGAAATTTTGATTTTTTAATACATAATTTTTGATATGCCATCTTTTCAGATTTTTTGCTTTCTGTACTCTTTAATACATTATCTGAACAAAAAGAGTAATGTTTATTTCCAAATGAAGATATTATATTATTTATAAAGTTCTTTGTGGAATAAAATTTTCTAAAGCAAGAAATACATATAATACCTTGATTTAAAAAAAAAAAATCAATTTGGGGTTATTTAGTTTAAGCACCTTCAACTTGAATCCATTCACAAATTTTACCCGAGAGAAATATGAATAATCATAATTTTATAGTTCCTCACTTAATATATATGGGACACAACATAATGTCCCATTTTTTTTTCAGGTTGCACATTCTTCAGTGAACAGCACAGAAGGTGAATTTTTTGGTTCCCCAAAAAATGTCCTTTTAAGTTATCTTCTCTATTTCCCTTAGCAGTTCTAAGGCATAGGAAGGTGAAAATGATTCTACCAAATTTCTAATAGAGATTCAAACTATTCTACCAAAAAGTAAATTGTAATACATTAAAATCCTAAGAGCAGAGAAAAACAATTACTCTACATCTTAGAAAACTGATACATGCTATATAATTATGGATAGAATTAGATGACATTCTAATTTCTAATAAGACTGAACCAACTGCTTGGTCTTATGGCTTTCTTATTACATTTGCCACTTGGCAGCATAAGCAGGGAAAACTCAAAGGACCGAAAAGAAACAACAACCCTCTTTAAAGCCTAGCTGAATCCGGTTTTGCTCAGTAGATAGAGCGTTGGCCTGCGGACAGAAAGGTTCCAGGTTCGATTCCAGTCAAGGGCACATCTCCAGTAGTGGGTATGAAAGAGGCAGCTGATGGATGATTCTCTCTCATCTTTGTCTCTAACTCTCTATCCCTCTCCCTTCCTCTTTGTAAAAAATCAATAAAATATATTTAAAAAAGAAAGAAAGAAAGAAAGAAAGAAAGAAAGAAAGAAAGAAAGAAAGAAAGAAAAACCTCTGTAAAGCCTACATAGTGTCTTGAGAAAATTAGGGGGGAAAAAAAGAACACAAAAATGTGTGGATGTGTGGTAGTTAGAGCTGATTCAGGACTGGCTGAATGACTTTGCCAGTGACACAGGTCATGACCTTAGATGACATGTCACTCACTTGACCTGTCCCTACATTGTTATTCAATGTTACATAAAATGACTACTGTCTTAGGTAAAGTCTTTTGAAATTCATTGCCTAAATAATCCTTGCAAGGTTTATATAAGGGTGGATGAAAAACAAAATCACACCTAAAGTCAACTCCTGTTTACTGTTAATACAAAAGGGAAATGGTATTAACTGTTACTATATCACATGGTTTTCACTGTTTTCAAAGAAGTCAAATATACTAACACAAGATTCTATTGAATCTGACAGCATTATTGTTAGATACACTATTGCTTGATGTACCACTAAAGATATAAGGCTGCTAGTTGATCATATCAATTGTAACACACTTTTCCATGTAAAAGATGCTAGAATCTGAAAAGAAAATTATAACCCCTCAGCTCCACTAAAAAAAAAAAAAATAGCATAAACATCTATATATATATAAAGAACCAGGGGCCTTCACATCCGAAGCAACCAAATAGATGACCAAACAGGCTGTGTGGGGCAACCAGGCCGGCAGGGGGGGCAGTTGGGGTGCCCAGGGCAGCAGGGGAGAATAATAGATGGCCATGCTGGAAGGGGGAGTTAGGGACAACCAGGCTGGTGGGGGGGACAGTTGGGGTGACCAGGCCAGCAGGGGGGACAGTTAGGGGTGATCAGATTGGCAGTCAGAGGTGGTTAGGTGTGATCAGGCTGGAAGAGGGCCCAGTTAGGGGCAAACAGGCAGGAAGGCAGGTGAGCAATTAGGAGCCATCAGTCCTGAATTGTGAGAGGCATGTCCTACTGCCTGCTTAGGCCCAATCCTAGGAATTGGTCCTAAACAGGCAGTCGGACATCCCCTGAGGAGTCCCAGATTGGAGAAGGTACAGGCTGGGCTGAGGGGACCCCCCATCTCCATGCACGAATTTCATGCACTGGGTCTCTAGAAACATATAATCCTTTATGATTTTAGTATCCTGAAATACACTATAGTCACCACAATTGCCAAAATATATTATTCCAAAATTAGAGTTTAAAAATTTCACCGTTTTTATACATTAATGTTATACTTTACCAATAAAAACAAAATTTGATACAATTATAAGTTGTGTTTATAGTCTTAAATTATAGATTTCTTCATTTCCCCTGAACAATTGAACAAATACACATAAATATACATGCACACACATACTTAATTACATGTAAGAATACAAAAATATGTATGTATATGCAGAAATATATGCACTTTGTCACAGATTTTTTAATAAATTTTAATGCAATGAGTCAGTCAGATTTTAACAGATCACTACTGATAAATAAGTTGTAGAAATAGGAATAGTAAGGAGGAAGTAAAATTGAAAAATAATTTTTATTATAATTAATATATGTCTATTTTTTTCCTTTATAAGATTTCTTTGGTATACCCCCAATATAGTAAGCTGAAATAGGGGGTCAAATATATACTTATTCATATCAATGTTATATTTCTAGTCATGCCAATGATGAAAGCACTTTCAGGACTGGAGGGTAGTAATAAAATTTTTAATGCAATCACATAGAGTGTTGCCTTACAATTTGAGCATTAAAATATCATTCAGGGATTCAGGAAACAGAGACTGACACAATCAAATAGTTACTATCTAAACCTTTCCCTAATCTTTTAAGGGCTGAAGAAAATGCATATATAGAAAAAGATATTAAGGGAAAATAGCTAGGATAGAGGGGATTTCAAAGCATTTGTAAGGAGGTAAAATGCAATGAATTGTGTATCACAGGCAATGTTTGGAGAGCCTTTTGCATTATGTAAAGCTACCAGAGAACTTTCTTTTTCTAAAAGTTCATTTTAAAAACATTTTTAAACATAAAACTGAAAAAAAAAACCCACACAATTAAGATAATTGAGCTGCTTGGTTTTCACTTTGAAATTCAACTGTATCACATGTCATTCTAAGATTTTTTTAAAAATGGAGAAATGATTAAAACAAAAACAACACAAAACATAACACACATGAACTTTTGATACATTCAGAGAACTGGTCCACCCTGGGAAATAGGTAGGCATTGCCCTTTTTACTTCCCACTTTCACTTTTTTTCTTTGACTTCCTTCCCTGTTTTATGCTCTTTTTCCCCTTCCCCTTCCCTTAACCACACCCCACCTCTCTGTTTGTTATGCTACCATATTCACATTGCCTGATAATACCTCCTGTTTCTGACATTTTTAATGTATCATAATCTATAGCCTTCTTTCAACCTTCTTTAAATAATCAAAGTCTATCAGTAAAATAATTCAAGATAGCATTAGTGTGGATCAATGCTTAATATGTTACTCTTACACAGCTTAGCATTTTGACAGAGGATCTGTTAAGAATATGTGCTTTATCTTGAAAAAAAATAGGTAAGCTAGCTTTTCAGAAATAGGGGCAATCTAGTGGCTCAATAAGTTTGCACTCAAGTTCATTGTGTAATATTTCTCAATCTGTACATATAGCTTCCATATTCTTCTTCCTACTGTGTGCTCCACTATAGTGTTTCCAATGATCTCCTGGACATTTTTATGGGTCATTTTGATTGTCTTGTTCCCCCAAATCTTTTATGGATTTTGTGGAAGGTTAGTTTATTGATCAATAGTACCATTGCCTGCTTTGCTGGACCTGTTTGGCTTGTCTTCTGTCCATCTTCCTCTTCTCCAGACCCACTCAGTTTCAGCTAAGTTGACCCAAGTCGTGTAGATTCATCTCAGAATTGTCTCTTGACTTCATCTCCTTCAATCTGCTCTTAATAGCATTGAGTTAATTTAAGCATTAATTGCTCTTAATAGATTATTACAACGGACTCCTAAATTTTGCCTGTAACAAGGCTTTTTTTCCTCTCTCACTGTGATTACACTCTAATCTGCATCTATAAGCACCTTTTAGAAATGCCAATCATATCTTCCTTTCTTGTTTAAAAAGTAGGCTTCTCATTATTTTTATTATGAAGTCTACGCACTCAAGCATGGAATTAAAAAACAAAAATAACCTTTCCTATCCAGGCTTAAATTTTCTTTTTAGTCTATATATTTTTTTTGCAAATAGCCTACACAGTCCTTATTCCAACCTTGCAGAATGCTTGCCATTTTCTTTCTTTCATTCCTGTTTTTCTACGGTCTACTACTTGCTTGCCTAGAATGTAGCACACTTACAGACAATTTCTTTCTTATGTCTATAAGATTTATTTCAGATGTCACTTTCCCTGCAAAGGCTTCCCAGGCTCCCCCAGACAGTAGACATCTTTAACTTAAATATGAATCAAATTGTATTTTCCATGGGAGTGTGTTCTACTCAGCCATGTCCTACACCCCAGTACAGACACTGGGCTGTTGGTTTTTTAATAGGATGACATCTTGATACCAAAGACTCATTCCATGGTTGGGAGTTCTGGAAGTCCTGAATCATTGAAACATTAATGGTATCCACAGAAAATAGTTTGGATGGGGTTCAGTCCCATTAAGTCTTAGATAATGGTGGGGGGATTATCTGGAGAAGTGATGAGTGACCCAGAGGCAATTGCTGATGGAGAACTGTACCTACAACCATGAGAAGCACAGCTAAGATCCTGAATTATGGCTGCGGCCATTGTGATGGAAAGAATACAAATATGAATGATATTTATCAGAGCTTGGAGATCAATGGGATGCGAGTTGAAGGAATGACTCCTATGTTTCTGGCTTGCTAACTATAGATTCCGAATAAAAGAAAAAGCGAATGTAGGAGGAGGAATAAGTTTAAACATTTGAATTTAACTGCTTTCATTACAACAACATGTATATTTCCTTAAGATAATTAGACATATTAGACTGAAAGTTTTATTTGAAAGACTAGATCAGATGTTGGCTTTTGTTGTTGTTATAATGGCTCAGACAGTATTTTCAGCTTTGATGACTATATGTTTTTGGTTGCAACTGTTCGACCATGATTTTGTAGTATAGAAGCAGCCATGGACAAAATAAACAAGCATGGTTGTGTTTCACTAAATTTTTATTTACAAAAACAAGTAGCAAGTTAAATCCAGACTACAGGCCACAGCTTGCTGACCCCCGATCTAGATAATTGAGGCCCTCAGTGTAGAGGAGGAAAAATGACATCAGAGTAGATGAGATTATTCAAGAAAAGTATGTAGAGGGAGACCAGTTTGTCACTGGATCAGGAAGAGTAGAACTTATGAAAAAAAACAGGATAAAATGGTCAAAAATACCAGGAATGTTGAAAACAAGTAAGAGGATTGTTATGAAAATAAATTAATAGATTTTTCAAGATTAACTATATCAAATGAGATAGAGAACTTTAGTAAGTATGCATAAAGAAAGAAAAAAAATTGCAAACAAAAAGATAACTGACCTTGAATGAGAGGTTCATTTGAGTGTGGGAGCAGATTTTATCTTGCATGAGCAGGTGTTATGGAAAATATAAAAGGGAAACCAACAAATATTCATTACTCTTTCAAGAAACTTGGCTCAAATAAAAATTGGCAACCTTGTTCAAGAAAGGAAGTGTTTGTCCCAGTTTTTGCATTGGACTATCTGTATTGATTTTGCAGGGAATGAGGTATATTTCAATGATTATACATTGTTGCTACTATCAAAGTTTTTAAAATCTATAATTAACATCTGTGTTTACCTGGCATGTTGAATGTTTTGGAATTGTAAAAGTACAGATTAAGTATTATATGTTAAAGTCTTTCAGTGATAGTCTTCACCGTTCTTTCCTGGTTGCCTGGAGTCTTTCAACCTTTCTTCAAGCATATCTGAAACTTAAATATATATACATTTCCTCTCTTTTCTTCCATATTGACATGACTCCACTTTCTATGACATAGTTTGATTGATCAGTTTCTGTTCTGTATTATTCTCAAGTTATGTTAAAATTATTTTTATAGGAGCTATATCTAAGATGCTAGACTCTTACATTTTAGTACTTGGTAAAGGACTATACTTATCTAAGAGTTAGCCCACATGAACATAATCATTATAAATGTGAAATTGTATGTACAATAATTTCAAAAATGTATTGGAATATGGTGAAGAAATATTCAACATATTGAAATAATCTGGAAGAAAATGAATATAGATTAATATTCAAAATATACTTAGTACATGAGTATTTCACCATCCTACTATCCTGCCTTGCTAGTATCCAAACAGGAATTGAAGTTCAAAGCAGTTTACATTGGAGATGGCACTGTGGTACCAACAAATATTCTGTGCCTTTCTTGTGGCAAGATAATGTGTATTACCTTTGAATTGTTTATCATCAATGAATGGAGAAGATTGTGTTGAATATTTTCTGAGCATTTAACTATATGCCAGGCCCCATTCTAAGTACTCAATAGATGCTAAATATATTTAATCCTCAATATAAACCTAAAAGATAGTTACTACTACTGTATTGCCTTCATTATACATATAAAGAAACTGTGGTTCAGAGACTTCTATAATAGCAACAGTTTTCCTGGATAGTGCATAGTGGAGCCAGGATTTGAATCCAGGGAGATAGCTCTAGAGCTTCATCTCTTTAGACTAAGGGGATATGGTTAAGTGTTAGCACATTGGGGAGCTCCTGAAATTTGTTTGGAAAGTTTGTAAGGAGAACATTCTGAGAAAAGGGAAGTGTGTGGAAGGCCACCTGCCCTGTTCTGTCTCAGGGGAGTGCTGAAGCCAGTGCCCCTGATTATTCCTTGACCTTTCCAAACAAGTCTGTGCACAAGCAGATACACTCCCCCCTTGTGGGGGGGAAGGTTTATTGGAATCCTTATGCTTAATCTTTTGGGTGTCCTTGCTTAAAGAAAATTACAAACACACGTGTCCTCTTAATATTACTTACTCTGTTGATTGTATCTAAGAGATAAGCTATCTCAAACTGCCTTGACAATAAAAGCCTAATAAAGTAGGCAATTGAGGCTGCCTGGTCCTTTTGGCCAGGCGGTCCCTTTGCCTCTCTTTCACAGAAAACATTGTTTTGGAGTAATCCATTCATCCGTCGCTCAGGGTCTGTTGGCCAGCCCCAGCATTAACCTATGAATAAGTGGGGTTTATTCCCACTGGTATATGATTAATTCATTTGAGAAAAATAATTTAAAGTGACTCTTGAATTCATTTTCTGATAACATAATATACCTTACAGTAATAAAGGTCCAGGCTGTCCCTGCAATTCTCCCGAGTCTCTAAGACACTATCACTAAAAGGCTTAGTCAGTATGTCTTACCAGTTGTTAAAGCAGCAAAAGGGTTTCATGGTTTTTCCACTCTACTTGAGTCAAGATTCTTGTAACAAATTACACATAATGCTCCGGGGCATTGTAACCCCAGTGGGAATCTTCTGGCTTCCCAAACTTCAGAATAAGTAGATTCCATTTGTGATCAACAGATAAAATGTGAAAAAGTGACCTCACCACAGTCCCCACCTCTGTAGTCTTTTGATCCCCATCCCACTTCCATTATTTTCTCCCCATAAAATATATGCTTGCTTAATTGTGTCATCCACAGCCAAGAGGAATGTGAGAAGTTGAAAGGAACTATGAACAAGCAAAGCTAACAAATGAGAAAGAAGAACCACATACCAAGGCGATTCTGGTGAGATCTCCATCAAAGGGGATAAGTGTAGGGGCTTGTGCACCTGCTAGTCTTCATCTTGCTATCTGCTGTTCCTAGAAGCAAATAAAGCATAATGACACTTAATGTCTCTCCCAAGCTTCTCTTCCTCAGCAGCCACTATGCACACACGCGTTTACTATAATTTATTCCATTGAGATTTCCTCTAGGTTGCAGCCTCAGAGCTACAAGTGATTAATTCACTTACCAAAAATTTTTATGATGCTTTTGTTAGGGACTACAACAATTTGCATAATATCATTTCATTCAACATCCTTTCCTTGTAACTTTGATAAGAAAAATAAATCAATTCCCATCGGGACCATTGCCTTTGTGGACACTGTAAGTTCTCCCCATGTCTGTCTGCATGGGTTTCTCTGGGACTCCCGTTTCACCCCACATCCCAGTGGTTTCTTTAATGCACTATTTCAAAAGGAGTAATACAGGCTTATAGCCTTTCTATGATAGCCTATCTAAAGAGTGCAGGACACAGGTGGAAAGTAGCCAAGTGACCTATTCAACAAGGTGGACAAGAAGAATGAAAGATCAAAGAGAAAGATGGAAGAGGTCAACATTTGGTAGAAAGGTAGGTGGCTGTTACAATGAGAAGAGTGGAAATCAATAAAGATTTATTGAGAACAAAGAGAGCACATCACATTTTCAATATTTATGGATGCAACATCAAATAAAATAATTTTGTGATATTATTGCATATTGATGTCAAAACAAAAATACTAGAATGAATAATTATATTTTGTGTTTAACATTCATAAAACATAAAACATCAATGAAACTCAATATTTATATTAACTTTAATTTTAAAATGCAAATATATTACTAAGTCTCAAGGAACAATGTAAATATGTAAAAGTAATACATTATTGTTATACTACTAAAGGCCTGGTTCATGAGACTCAGGCACTGGGGGGTGGGACAAATCCCTCTGCCAAGCCTGCACCCTCTTGCAGTCCTGGACCCCTTGGGGGGTGTCCGCCTGTCTTCCTAGGGATCGGGCCTAAGCCTGCAGTCAGACATCCCTCTCGCTGTCTGAGGTTTTCACAGTCCTGAACTGTAGCTCCTACTGCCTGCCTGCATCAGAGGTGGAAGAGGCTCCCCCACAGTCACTACAATCACCAGCCATGATGAGCCCAGCTTCTGGCTTAGCAGTGCTCCCCTTGTGGCTCACACTGACCACCAGGGGGCATCTTTTATGTTGAGTGTTTTCCCCCAATGGTCAGTGTGTGTCATTCTGCCATTTAATCAATTTGCATATTAGGCTTTTATTAAATAGGATATAAACTTTTAGCAAAGACTGAACAGGTTGCTCCCTTTACCTCCAGTCACACTGGTGTTGCTGGTCAGGTCCAGCTTCTGTCATGTCCAAGCCCTACTGAGCCTTCATGGTGGATCCAGTTCAGGTCCACCTTCTCTGGCTGTGAGCTGTGCCGGTTTATATTTCATAGCCATCAACCTGGACAGGGGAAGATAAGTACATCCTCCAGCTCACTTTCAATGGGATTTCTCCTGTGTCAGGGGATTTTTCTCCCCAATATGAGCTCACCCTTTACTGAATGGAAGAAAGGGGAGCAGAACCAGGATAGGAAGGGTGGTAGTAGTAGAAACAGAATAGTAATAGCAGTTAGGAGGGTATATGGAGAGTTGTTTTGGGAATGGAGTTGATGTTATTCAGGAAGGGGAAAGGGTTTAGGGACATGATTCTGAAGAAAGAAGGATGAATAAGGCTGTTGCCAGACGGCCGAATGTCTGGAAGGAACTGCAGTTGTGCACGTGGCGCATGCGCGCGCACACGCGCACACACACACATACACACACACACACACACACACACACACACACACACACAAATATGTATTGATATTTTGATACTTAAAAGTGGCAGGTTATATCAGAATATTTAAAGGCAATAGTGCAATCACCAACTGCAATGCGTTGGGGCAGAAAACTAGAAAACGCCAATGTTATTCGTGGCTTTAGATTTTAAGGAAACTTATCAGAGTGTAATATCTGATGGCCTTGAGACTAGAGAAGACCTAAAACTGTATAAGCTAGTGTGCATCTGACAACTTTTCTTCCAATCAAAGGAAGCTTTAAAAACAATGAATTGTTCCTTGTGATAATGATTTAAAAAACAATTTCTCTACAACAACAACAAAAAGATGAATTAGAGAGAGAGAGAGAGAGAGAGAGAGAGAGAGAGAGAGAGAGAGAGAGATATTATACAGGATCAGGAACACGTAGTTAATTGGCATTCAGATTCCTGAGCAAACCTGTAAATAGTAGCATTCTCACAGGAATTAAATTCATTGCACTGTGGGTAACTTCAGAATTCAAAGGTGCCAGAGTTCCTCGCTAGGGTTGATGGAACTGAGCGGCATTAACCTTTTCACTTGCACTAACAAAGACAAGTGAAGACAAGATGTGCTATGACTCCTGCACATCTGTATTTTGGTTTTTGCCCAGGGCCCTCTACAATTACCCCGAACTTCAGATCTAATTTCTCTACACGTTTACCTACATTGTTTTTGCACTGCACCTGCAACACCAAAATCTCATTAACTTTCTTTTCTTTTTTCTTCCCCCAAAAGAAGGATTTATAAGATAGAAGAAATAATTATTCAGTGATAGAAAATTGAGTAAATCTTTGTAGCTTTTTAAAATATGTTGTTCCTCATCCAAAGTAAATGTGTGGGTTTTTTTTTTTTCGTTACCCCTTTCAGTCTTATAAACAACACTCTATTGCTTCAATAAGAAACTCTTTTATTCTCCTAGTACTAAATTAATCAGACTTTCTATTTTTTATGTGGAGATAAAAAGGAAGTAAAATCAAATTGAAATTTAGAGCTTGTTGAAATTTCTTTAAACAAAATAAATATTATTACTTCAATGTTTGTTTCATTTTTATTTTAAATTAAATATATGTATATATACTTTATATATGTGCACAAAATAAATTATATATGTGTGCATATAGAATATACTTATACTTTGTTTTATGAGCATAAAATATCAAACAACAATTTAGCATAAAAAATAAGCTATTTTGGATATGAAAATACATGGCTGTCTTTTTACAGATCACAAATAATTTGATCACTGTAGAGGGATAGAACATTATGTATTAAGGCAATCTATAGAATGGGATTCTCTTGACTACAACAAGAAAAGATTAGTTATCTAACTAAGTCCAGAAAGAACAATCTTGTTTGGCTTTGGTTATATTTCCCCTTAACCCTAAGAAGTTTGATAGTAGCCAAAAAAAAAATGCTTCCATAAAAGCCAGATAAGAATTAGCATTAATGAACATCCAAGCTTCAATAGAAAGAGTTGAATAATCATGTTTAGTTGTCCTATGCTAGTGCACACAGGGGAAGACAGCTGATGTAATGAGGAGTCTGATAACTATTTTTTAAAATATATTTTTATTGATTTCATAGAGGAAGGGAGAGGGAGAGAGAGATAGAAACATCAACGATGAGAGAAAATCATTGATCAGCTGCCTCCTGCATGCCCCCCACTGTGGAATGAGCCTGCAACCTGGGCATGTGTCCTTGACCTGAATCAAACCTGGGACCATTCAGTTCACAGGCCAATGCTCTATCTGCTGAGCCAAACTGGCGAGGACTGATAACTTCTTTATATGATATGTGATGGATTTATAAGAATGGGAGTGCTTCTCTAGAAGAAAACATAATCTAGTAGAGGCCATGAATGCTGTTTTCAAATAATTAAAGAATTTTCATGTGGAGGGGGGCAAATAGAATAAGGACCAATGAGTCATATATAAATTTAATGGATGAAAGAACTGATTAAGAATAGATAGAACTGGCTGAAACCAGTTTGGCTCAGTGGATAGAGCATCAGCCTGTGGACTGAAAGGTCCCAGGTTCGATTCCTGTCAAGGTCAAGGGCATGTACCTTGGTTGCTGGCACATCCCCACTAGGGGATGTGCAAGAGGCAGCTGATGGATGATTCTCTCTCATTGATGTTTCTAACTTTCTATCTCTCTCCCTTCCTCTCTGTAAAAAAAAATCAATAAAATATTTTTAAAAATAATTTTAAAAAGTAAGAATGGATAGAACTGACATAGAATGTAGTATCATGAAAGAGAGAATTAAGATCTAGATGGCTATCTATCAGAGGCATTTTTGCAATGATTTTCTGCATGGACGTTGTAATAGCTTTGACCTTTGTAATCACTTCTACCTCTCAATCTTATGAGTTGCTCTCTGTTGACTTTTATTCTAGTCATGAGAACACTTCTAAATTGCAGAGTATTTTCCAAGCCATATTTTTCGGAACACTAATTCCGGTGGATGTTAATAAAAACTTTGTGAAGAAATAAAAAGTCTGGTCAAATTAGTTTCGGGAACACTATTTACCATACCCACTTTTTTTTCCCAGATAGAAAATGCACAGTTGCATGGGTTGTTTTTTGTTTGTTTGTTTGTTTGTTTGTTTGTTTTTTGCACATTTGCAAAAGTCCTGAACAGGCTTACATTTAAAACTCCCTTTAACTTGGAATAACTCAATATTTTTTTTTAACTTAATTGAATATAGAGTACTACTATGGTACAACTAATTGCAACCTGAAGGAATAGTGATCCTTGGAATATTAGTTTTGGAAACAGCATTAAATACAATACAATAAAAGAAACCTTAAATTGATACATAAGACATTTTTAACACCTTTACACATGTTTAATATACAAAGGAGAAATAGTAGATATAGGTGGAAGATTCTTTTTCAAAAATTTATTACAAAAACAACTACCTTTATTACAAGCCAATCATATGTTTTAAATATTTTGTACACTTTTTAAAATATTGTCTTTATCCTTCAATTAAATATTCAACTAATGAACCTAATTTGGAGAATTGCTACTTTATTCTGGCTGTTGATTTTTTTTATCTCTACAAATCATCTTTATTAAACTTGTAGGAGTTAAATACCTTTATACTTGTATTACTTTGCCTGTATTGGAAACTCATCTGTATGAAAGAATAAAAATAAAATGTATAAATGTTTAAATAATTCTATCAACACTGTCATAAAGATGAAAATGGTGACACTATTGACACTAAACTGTTGTCTGGGAGACAGTGCCCCCATGTGATAGCTCAAATTTCCCATTCATTAAAATTGGTGGTGTTTAAATTGTGGTTAGAGCTGTCAGTGCACAATACAGAATTTTTAAATATATTAAAGTTCACTAGTGTAGAATCACATTTATTAATTTAATTGTGACCATATAAGTTCAAAGCTGAATATATCAGTCTTAAATGATGTATATTAAATAATTTAGTGCTTCACTTATAATTTCATTATTTTCATGTCTGGTCTGCCCTTCTCTGGATCAGTTATCAGAGCTTATAAGTAGGTTCAGGTCATTCAATCTTAAACATAAATAAATAAATGAAAATAAAGTCCTCCATATTTCTCCAGTAAATCTACAGATACATATTTTCACCATTTTTTAACTCCTAAGAGAATTTTTAACATTTATCAACCTTTGAAAAATAAAATTATTGTCTCTATTAAACCGATCACATTTTCTATGTGCTATAATTCAAGAACTTGTGTTGAATTTTATTTAAAAAAATATATATTTTATTGCTTTTTTACAGAGAAGAAGAGAGAGGCATAGAGAGTTAGAAACATCGATGAGAGAGAATCATCAACCAGCTGCCTCTTGCACACCCCCTATTGGGTTTGTGCCTGCAACCAAGGTACATGCCCTTGACCAGAATTGAACCAGGGAGCTTTCAGTTTGCATGCCAACTCTCTATCCACTGAGCCAAACTGGTTTCGGCTTGTGTTGAATTTTAATTTTTTTTATCCACTTGCCTGCTTTTTTATTTGAATGTAAACTCTACTCATAAAAGGATGATTTTTAAAATGTTTTTCTTGTATCTCCCATTTTTAGCACATAGTAATGCTTACTGAATGAATGAATGTATGACTGAAAAAAGAGCCCTATCTCTAATGAATTCCCAGTGCCTAGATTAGTCCCTGATGCATTATTGGGTGTTCATGTTTTTTTAATTATGTTTCTCAAGGTCAGGTATCATCTTTGATTCATTTTTCTATACCATACTATCATCCCCATAATTCTGTTGTACATTTCATAGACACTCAATACTATTTTTGTATGTAAGAATAAAAATAATATTATAATCTATTTGGTACTTCCACTCTTCATTACCTACTCATATTGAGACCCTGAAAACTTCACACCTTATTACAAAACATTCCATTTCAAAAGTCACAATAATCTCTCAAGTTATTAAAACCATTGCTGTGCAGCATGTGGCAACTAACTATTCATGGTTTTCATGGAAACATGCCCTTCTTGCTCTTTTAACTTTCTGATCACACCATCTTTGTAGCTAGCCTTTCTTATTCTTTGGGTTATTTATTTGTCTTGCTTTCTACATATCTTTGGAAAATTTACCAAACTCTAGATTGAAATCATAATTCTCTTTTCCCTCCCCTCTCACATTTTCATCCCACAGGAGCTGCTACCCACATTTGTCTCTGGTGAAGTGTAAGCTATTAACTCAAAGTTTTCAAAAGCAAAATGTCTAATATTTCTCCAGTATATTCTTCTGTTAGATTTCCTTGATTAATATGATCAGTAAAACATTTTTAAATTACTTTGATTATTAGGCTTTTTCATTATTCATTAATCCAACTAATAGTTCTTGAGTGTCTTCTATGTTCTAGGCACTGTTCCAGGTAAAGAAAACAAGTCTTTGCCCTTGTGGAGTTTACATGCTAATGGAGAGACATGCAATGAACATATAAAAATAAACATAATAAATGAGATAAGGACAAGTCCTATGGAGAAAAATTTAGCAACTTAAGGGGGATAAGAAGTGATAATAGAGATTGACAATGTATTTGTCATTCTCAGGGAGGATCTCTTGTAAGGTGATGGTTTAGCAGATAACTGAATGAATAAGGGAGGGAAACATGTGGATATGTGGACATCTAGGGAAAGTTGCCTAAGCAAAGGGAAGGGCAAGTACAAAGTCCTCCTGTAATTAAAACAAAAGACAAACATTTCCCCCAAGTTTGATGTGTAAGAAATTAGCCAGGAGGCAAAATGGGAAGAGAAGTAAATGAAGTAGGGATACAAGATATATAGATCTTTGTAGGCCAGCGTGAGGACTTTGGATTTTATTCTGATTGAAATGGGAATTTATCAACAGTGTTTCTTAGTTTTTTTCTTTTTTAATCCTTACCTGAGGGCTATGTTTTTTTTTGTTATTGTTGTTATTTGTTTGTTTGTTTGTTGTTAGTTTCTTTTTAAACTGAAGGCAGTAAACCTTTGTTGACATTATTCTTGGCATCATGAGGCATATTCTGGTCACTCACTTTTTCACCGCTATTGTACCTATTCATAGGGCCAATAGATGACTTTGAGCAGAGTTTTGATATGCCGGTTCTAGTTTCTGGATTGAGAGTGAGAGTAAGCAATGGGAAGGTAAAATTAGAAGTTGTTTAGCAGTTACTGTGATAGTTGAGGAATGAGGGAGGTGGTGGTGGAGGGAGATGGTGATGAGTGATCATCTTTTGAACTTCAATGGAATGCAGAGCCAAAAGGATTTCTCTATCAAATCTGATGCACAGCATGAGAGAAAAAGTAAAGTTGAGACGGGCTCATTTTAGTTTTCCGCAACCAGAGAATATAGTTAACACTTACTGAAGGTACCCGCAGGAACAGCAGGCTTGGTGGCAGCCATTGCAGTGTGAGATGACTATTAAATATCTTTTGGAGATTTAGGGTAGTCAGTTGGATACTGGAACCTATAGTTCAGTTCAGCACAAGGTTATGCAGTTGGGAGATGATTTTAAAAGTGTGAGGCTGATTGATATCTCCTTTCTGTTCTATTACCTCAACCTTACTTCTGTAAAATCTCTTTTATCTGTTTTCATTTATGTCTCCTTCATTTCAACTGGCATTATCCTAGTCTAAGATCTTGTGATCTCTTCTGAACAATTCAAAAACTTGAACTAGTCTTTTTCCTCTGATATATTTCCATCTCTTATCTTACTTATCTTATAGTTTGTTGTTAATCTTCCTAAAGCATAGCTACTATGTCTCTCTTGTGCACAAAATCTTCACTGATTTCAATTTTCAAAATGACATTCTACCGCCTTAATATTCTATAATTTATAACAAGCTGTATTATTTCCTATTTTCTTCCACATACTATATATATGCTGCATCCAAGCTAATTTATTCATTTATCTGTGATCTAAGCTAAAACATATGTCCTCAAGTAACTTATTTCTACATGTACAAATTCTACAGGTCTGGTATTTTTCCCCCCTCAAACATCCTCTAGAAAAACTTTTTCCTCATCTAACACTGAAATAAATTTATCCTTCATATAACCTTAATTTACACTATTTTTGACAATATAAATTATCTACCCTGTGCTATTTTTATTTGTGCATTTATGTGATTGCACACCTGTGTGTCTTATCTATTCTAGTATATAGTACACTTCTTTATTTATTTATACTTTGTGTTGCTTTAACATGGCACTAATTTGTCAAATAAGCTTCAAATACTCCAGCATCATATCGTGCATATAATGGACATCCCATAAATATTTTTAAATAAATGGTTCCATGCTTTGAGTTGATTTAATCATGAAAGACCTCCTAAAGAAAAGGAGCTTGAAGAAGGGGTCTTAAAAAACAAACAAATAAAAAAAATCCCAAAACAAAAACAACACAAAAGCATAAAATAGTGGGAAAAATATGTCAGCCATTCTTAATGGAAGGAGATATGTATTTCCATGAATGCATATATAATTTGTGGACAGTATTAAATATGTTTGCTTAAACTGTATAGAGACACAAGTCAAGGCATCTGAGAATTCTGGTTAGTGGCACAGTTTTGAATTGCTGAAAGGTTCAAAGGATAGATTAAAATAGCTGGATTTCATAAGAATAATATGGGTTCTCCATAGATGTGAGAGAGTGGAATGGCCTGATGAAAATAGAAATAGAGGAAAATTCTTTACAACTTTTTAAAAATTATGTCCTGTGTCTTTTTTTATTAAAGATATTTTTATTGATTTCAAAGAGGAAGAAAGAGAGAGAGAGAGAGAGAGAGAGAGAGAGAGAGAGAGAGAGAGAGAGATTATTGATGAGAGAGAATCATTGATTGGCTGCTTCCTGCATGCCCCTTACTGGGGATCAAGCCCACAACCCAGGCACATGCCATTGTCTGGACTCAAACCTGGGACCTTTCAGTTCCCAGGCCACTGCTCTAGCCACTGAGCAAAAACATGTTTAATATGTTTATTATGATTGCCACTCAAGACCTAAAAATAAAATTGATTGCCTTATTTTATGTTTAAATTACTACTATCCACTATATTCCACTAGGCATAGGTAAACTCACTATATATTCAATATATATTATTCCTATATGTGCCATATATAATGAATATATACAAATATAATGTAAATATATATATATATAAATTAATATATATAATAAATAAAGACCCAAATATTTTACATTTTTTATTATTTTACTACTACTAAAGTACAGTTATCAATCAAAAGAAAGAGAATAGCTGTTGTGTACAACAGAGCATCTTGGTACCAAATAAGGACATTATAGGAAAATGGATTTTCTGGTGCCGGATCCCTTTTCTCAGAAGCAGCCAGCTGAGGAACAGCATGCTTCCAAAAGACTCAGAGTACATATTTTAAGGGAATAGAGAGAGTATGAGGATATGGGAGACTTATCATCTTTTAATTTTTGAATTGAATCTAAGACAGAGCATTTTTTAATACTTGTCATCTCTCTCCCTCACAGGATAATAAGCAGGATTAATGAGGTAATGTTTTAAAAGCAATAGAAGTCCCTGACAGAAAAAAGGTAAATATGGATCAGTGTTTTTGTTATAGTAAACTATGTAAGACTTATCATGGAAATGTTGTGCAAATTAACCCATTTTAATGACAATTGACTCAGTAGGCCTTGATTTCTTTTTGCTGAAGCTATATGTTGGTGTTAATTCCTCAAAAGGAATACCTTGCACTTATTTTCCTTATATCCTGAAACTGAATTCAAAATTCACTATAATAATTTTAAGTTAAGCCATCTATAATAATAAAAGGGTAATATGCTAATTAGACAAGACATCCTTCTGGACGTCATTTCAGACAAAGCCCAGGTCCCAGTTACCTGCTGGCAGTAGAGGGAAGCCAGTGCTGGTACCCAGGGGATAGAGGGCCTACTCTTGCATGAATTTTATGCACCAGGCCTCTAGTAGACACTAATAAAAGAGAAACATGCAAATTGACCCTCACTCCACTACACCTACCAACCAATCAGAAGAGAATATGCAAAATAGTAGAACAAAGATGGTGGCTGTCTAGCTCAGGCACAGAGTGGCCAGGTGGAGCAGGACTACTGCTATGAGAAGGAGGGTGGGAGAGGGAGGCAAAGGGATCTACAGGAGCTGCACTCTAGCTGGAGCAAAGACAAAGACAAAGATTCCGAAGTCTACAGCAAAGATGAAGATGGCAGGCTCCAGCCAGAGCGAAGGCCTGGGTCCCTGTTGCCAGAGGAAAACTGGTGTTGGAAGCCAAGGGAAGAAAGGCCTATTTCACAAATCTCTTCATGCACCCAGCCTCTAGCATATATAATATGTTAGCAGAGGTGTGCACACTGCATACAGCTTAATGGACAAACAGTCATCCGTTTTTTGTAAATAAAGTTTTTTTAAAACACAGGCATACCCATTTGTTTACCTATTGTCTCTGACTGCTTTGCAGTATATTAACAGTTGAGTGACTACTGCAGAGGCAGTGGCCCACGATACCCACAAAACTTTACTGAAAAAGTTTGCAGACCCCTGGTTGTAAAGCAGGTTTTTTTTTTTCAAATGATAGACATGTGATAGGCATATGATAAGTGTCCATATGTTCCCTCAATAACAGTATAACTTCCTGAAAATTCCTTAGCATTTGTAAGATATTGTTTTCAGTTTATTCATCTGTAAAAAAAAACTGCTTGATAAGTGGTTTAAATTATAGGAAGCTTGTAAAAACCCTTAGCACAGTTAAGATCGAGATAAACCAGTTACTCTTGTCATTGTTCTACAAAACAAATTTAGTAATCAGCTTGACATTCTGACATTTTTAGACATGTACTTGAAATAATTTTTTACATGTATTCAGGTAATATTTTTCCTGAGCTCATTATTAATTGTCCCAATATCCCTGCAGGACTTTGGTGTTCATGTATGAGCCTTGAGAGTTTCCTCCCCCAATCAAGCAAAGATAATGGCAGACAACATTTTTGTGACCCTCATCTACAAAGGAGAATAGGGGAGGCAAAACAAGAAAGGCGTAAAATCACCAAGAAGAAGTAAAAGGTTTGTGTTTGGTGATATTATCCAGAAATTTTAGATTTGATAAGTAAACCAGATATCATGTCATGAAGAGCTCACTTTATTTTATGACAACTCCAAAAAAAAGACCAAAGATATGTATACGCTGAGTGGCCAGATTATTATGATCTCCGAATGCATAATAATCTGAACACTCAGTGTATATCCTGTATATTAAAAGGCTACTATGCAAATTGTCCCCTCAACCAGGAGTTTGATCAACCACCCGCCTATGTACCCTTCCCCTGGCCATGCTGGCTGGACCCCACCCATGCATGGTGGGGTCCAGCCAGCATGGCCAGGGGGAGGGAGCATGGCCACATATTAGAGGCCCAGTGCATGAATTCATGGCTGGCCAGAGGGAGGGGACATGGGCGGTTGATCAAAATCCTAGTTCAGGGGACAATTTGCATATTAGCTTTTTAATATACAGGATGTATACTGAGTGGTCAGATCATTATGCATTCAGAGATCATAATAATATGGCCACTCAGTGTATGTGTGTGTGTATGTGTGTGTATGTATGTGTGCTTCGTGTGTATATATATATATATATATATATATATATATATATATATATGGAGAGAGAGAGAGAGAGAGAGAGAGAGAGAGAAGTTGTCACAGAGCAATATTACACCTTAAGTTATCCATTTTAAATAGCCAAAGCTACAGCCCAAGATATAGTGAGAGGAAGAAAAAAGAAAAATTTTGAACCATGTTTGAAATTAAAGTTTTAAAACTATATAGAACTAAATATTCAATGAGAAATACAAATAGTCTGCTTACAAAGATTTTCATAAAATTATAGAATCTTGTCACAGTGTCCTTAAGGAACCTACTACCCAGAGGGAAAAAGGATTAAGCTCAATGTAATTAGGGGTGACAGTTATTGTTAAATAATAAAACCATTCATGTTTATTTTCCAGTTAATTTAAATTTGACAATGAAATAGTTAAATTAAGCCTCTATTAGGAATTTACTGTGCAACACACTGAACTATGGAAATGCTGGAAAATTTGATAAAGAATTAGGATAGAAAACAACAAGAACACCCCAATTCTAATGTCACTACCACAAACAATGAATGGTCTTCAAGTATCTCTTACTTTCTGTGTCATTCAGCTCAAGATTCAAGCACTGGGTGAATTTTATTTGGCTAAAGTTAAGCCTAAGACCTATCAGTTGACCATAAAAGGGATCTGCAGGAGAGTTTTTTCTTAGACTTTTTGAGGTTCATTTGTTTTTGTAGCAGAAGAATAAAGCATTTGAATTTATTGACCTATGGGGACCATACTCAATGGCACAGAGTTTGCTAAAATGAAATCAGTTTGCTATCAAAAAGGGAGAAGTAAAAAATAAACTAAAAGTGTCCACTATCTAGAATTAGGAGGCTGCAAGAGGGTGAAACAGGCAGGGCATACCAACGTTACTAAACTCTAAGCGATAACTAATCTGTGCGGATATTTCAATTTATTTTTTTCATGTAGTCTAAACCTGCTCTCCAGCCTCAAGTTTACATTTAATTTTTATTTTACTTGGCAGTCACACAATTTTACACTCAAATAAATGAGACATAGATGTTAATATAATATCAATTATTGGTCAATTTTTATAATGGCATTCCACTTAGTGAAGCTTCATTCTCTGAAAGTTTTATCATGTATATATAGCCCATGGAGTGTTTGGGAGCTGAAAATCCTAAGTACTTGCTGATCTAAATACAGATTCCGAGGACAACAAGATGGCGGCAGAGGTAAAAGCCTAACTGCAGCCGCACTCAACAATTTCAAAAAATACAACTAAAATACAGAGTGGACACTATCCAGAACTACAGGAAAGTTGACTGACTGGGAATTCTACAACTAGAAGGAAAGAGAAAACCAGAAGGAAAACCAGAAGAGCTGTAAAAGCCTAAGGTACGGAGGTGCGGTGTGCGCGGGGAGAGGACGGAGCCGGAGAGGAGGGGCGGCTGAGTGCCTGGCTGGCGTTCCCCAGCAGGAAGGAGATAAAAGCTCCAGACCGTGCTGAACCCCAACCCCGACTGCACTGAACCCCAGTTCTGGGCGAGACCCTGGGGTCCCAGGCTCACACAGAGGGAAACTGGGCTGTAAGGCGGAAGCTCAGCGGAGCTGCAGCGAAAGGCAGAGCCCCAGAGTCATGCACATTTGCGCGCAGAGGAGGGACTGTTCGCTGAGCTGTTGAATTGCCCCAGCGGGAAGGACTCAAAAGCTCAGGACTGTGCTGAGCCCCAGTTCTGACTGCACTGAACCCCAGTCCTGGGCAAGACCCTCGGGCTCCAGCCTCATACAGAGGGAATCTGGGCTGTAAGACAGAAGCTTAGGGGAGCAGTGAAAAGCAGAGCCCCTGAGTCGCGCACATTTGCGCACAGAGGACAGACTGTTGTTTGGGCCACGAGATTGCCCTAGCGGGAAGGAGAAATAAGCTCTGGACTGTTCTTAACCCCACTTCCAACTGCTCTGAACCCCAGTTGTGGGCTTGTTGGGGGAGAGACTACACAGTCTGGTAGCGGGCGAAGCTCTAGTTTGCCTTTCTCTCAGAGGTGCTTGCAGTGAGTACCAAAGGACACTGAGGCACACTGAGACTCAGGAACCTCAGAGGGCAGGGCTAACCGGAAGCCAAGGCTGTAGGCTCCACCCTGAAACTCTGCCCCTTCCAAGCTGAAATCAGAGAGGCTTTTACAAGTTTCCAAGTCTAGTGGAATAAGGTTGCCTCCTGGCATAGACACAGCTGATCCTCCCAACCTACCAACTCAGGGAAGCAGCGAAAATGCAGAAACGAGGAAACAGATCACAAACGAAAGAAATGGAGGACAAAAAGCGACTGGATATAGAGTTCAAAGCCACACTTATAAGGTTGTTCAACAATCTCTTAGAAAAGGCCGATAAAATAAATGAGACCTATGAGGATATGAAAAGGGATCAACTAGAAATAAAGAATACATTCTCTGAAATAAAAAATATTATACAGAGTCCTAAAAACAGATTGGAAGATTGCAAGAATCAAGTCCAATATTTGGAACACAAAGAGCCAGAGGACACTCCTCCGCAGAAGCAAGAAGACAAGATAATCCAGAAAGTTGAAGATGGTGTGAGAAACCTCTGGGACAACTTCAAGCGAACCAACATCAGAATTATGGGGGTCCCAGAAGATGACAGAGAGCAAGATACCGAAAACATATTGAAAGAAATAGTGACAGAAAACTTCCCCCACCTGGTGAAAGAAATAGACTTACACGTACAGGAAGCACACAGAACCCCAAACAAAAGGAATCCAAAGAGGACCACACCAAGACACATCATAATTAAAATTCCAAGAGCTAAAGACAAAGAGAGAATATTAAAAGCAGCAAGACAAAAGCAGGTAGTTACCTATAAAGGGGCACCCATACGACTGTCAGCTGATTTCTCAACAGAAACCATGCAGGCCAGATGGGAATGGCAAGAAATATTCAAGGTGATGAATAACAAGAACCTACAGCCAAAAATACTCTACCCAGCAAAGCTATCACTCAGAATCGAAGGCCAGATAAAGAGCTTCACAAATAAATTTAAGCTAAAGGAATTCATCACTGCCAAGCCAGAATTATATGAATTGCTGAAAGGGGTTCTTTAGGAAGAGGAAGAAAATAAAGATAAAAATATGAACAAACACGTAACTATCAACAAGTGAGTCTAAAAACCAAGGGAAGTAAAAATCATGATGAACAATATTAACTGGTGAATATAATAGAATCAGAGGTATGGAAGGGGAGTGGACTGATGATTCTCGGGGAAATGGGGACTGGAGTGGGGCGGGAAGAGACTGAACATAAACTGCACCTATGGATGAGGACAATGGGGGATGGGGAAAGGGCAGAGAATTGAATGGAAACTTGGTGTAGGGGAGCAATTGGGTGGGGGGAATGAGGAACATTTGTAATAATATGAACAATAAAGATTTAGTTTAAAAAAATAAATAAATAAATACAGATTCCTCAGAGAATTATTCATGCATTGCTAAAATTTTGCCAACGAGTGAGTACAATCCAAGTAGTTAACTCCTTTAAGCATTTAATTTTTATATTGACAAGTTAATCCTTACATTTATAAGAAATCTTCATAATTTCCATACCTTGTTTTACATAGACCAGTTTCAAATAGATTTTTAGTAACTTACTTTATATTGCTTTATATTTAACTTTGGTTATCCTTGAACATGCATTAAACAGTGTTTAACCCAAATAAATGTTCTATCTTTTAACGCTGTGTTAAAAGCCTGCTATATACCTATCATCCATACATTGCAAACCTGGCTTTTTATTCCTTCAACATCTAGTTTCATTATTGGACTTGGGTGTGTTTTACATGCTACTTGATGTTAGTGTTGCTACAATTCATGATTAGCCAGGGATCTCACCAGAAACAGACCTAGTAGTGTGTGTGTGCGTGCGTGCGTGTGTGTCTGTGTGTGTGTGTGTGTGTGTGTGATGAGAAAGAAAGAGCTTGAGAAAAAGGGTGAAACATTTTAAGGAATTGAAGGGAGTGGCTCCCACACAATTGTAGTAGGTGGCACGTCTAAAATCTGCAGAGAAAGCTATGCGTGTAGACTTGGGAGAGTGGATGTTGCAGAGAGGCAGAATTCCTCTGTTTTTAGTGAGTCATTATTTTCTTCTTTACACCTTCAACTGATTGGCCCATCCAAATTTATGGAAGGGAATCTACTTTATTCAAAATCTACTGACTAAAATGTAATCTCATCTAAAATATATATATTT
Organism: Vespertilio murinus; assembly: GCA_963924515.1. Taxonomy (NCBI): domain Eukaryota; kingdom Metazoa; phylum Chordata; class Mammalia; order Chiroptera; family Vespertilionidae; genus Vespertilio; species Vespertilio murinus. The sequence goes on along the minus strand of OZ004707.1, from coordinate 170,667,479 downwards.
ACACCGACATTGAAACCAGCATTTAGACAAATCTCTGGATACCATGGCCTAGCCAAATTGACACACATAATTAAATATAAGAACCCTCCCCATAAAAGAAAATTGCCTAGAGAAATGATTGCTGACACCCCTTTAGGATATTAGCATATTAGGAGAGGCTTCATTCTGAAGCCCGACTTTCTATGAAAAATTTATGAATATTTTTCTGTTTCTACTTCTTTACCTTTAAATTGTATAAAATATGTCCTCTTAGAAATGTTATAAAGATTTTATATATGTATATATATTCAATGTATGACATTTAAAGATATTTCATTCCCACTAAGACTACCTGTGTACTCATTTCAACCATAATAATTTATAATTTACCAAAATGTTCTGGACAACAAGAACAAAATAATTCATTCAAGCACATTTGTTTCATATAGTCTCCTTCCAACACCGCTGAAATTATCACTAAAACATTCCAAAGAACATAAAGTATTTATTAAGAATAACTTACTTTGCATTCAGACTCTGTTACGGAAAAGAGCTAGGCAATGGTATTTTTTTTTTTGCATGACAAATGTATAAACTATACTATTTTGCAAAACATTCTCCCTTCTCTGTAGTATATTACTAAGTAAATATTTTATGAAGTGATTAAGTTTGTGGTATGTTCTGAGTTTGCTTGAAAAATCATACTTTCTTTTGAAACAGGACAACATACCACATTTGCACCATAAAAAGTTGTCAATGATATTTAGATAACACTTCCGTTATCCCTGTAGACGCATGGAGGAGTGTTTAACCCAAATAAATGTCCTATCCTTTAACACTGTGTTCGAAGCCTGCTATATGCCTATCATCCCTACATTGCAAACCTGGCTTTTTATTCCTTTAACATCTAGTTTCAGTATTGGTCTGGGCTGTGTTTTACATGCTGCTTGATGTCAGTTGTTGCTCCAATCCATGGTTTTTCACCTTGGAAAATGTGCGAGGTAGGTGTAATTTGACTGGGGAAAGACTTGTTGCATCTGACAGAAAACTACAAATCTGCCCCAGGGACTGCTCTAAATCTGAGGAGTAAGTCTGTGATTTCCCAGGAGGTGCTTAGGGATGTGTTTTATAATGTTAGCGTGGCCTGTTCCCAGTTGGCTCATGTTTTGATGACTAGGAGAGGCAGTACACAGCTTGAGAAGAACACACTGATAAAAACCAAGTTTGGCTTCCTGTCTGTGCTCTGCCACACTGTGAGTTCAGGTAAGTGAATACATGTGTTTAAGTGTTTATTTTATAATCTGTTAACAGTGTGGGGAAAGGTGGTAGTGATACTCGGAAAAAACTATGTCCAAATAGTCTTCTTGCTGGAGGATTATGTGTTTTTTTCTGTTGGAATATTAGCTATTTCTGACTTGGCTTGCCATATGGAGGTTTTGACCACTGTGCTCATATTTGGAGAGTCTTACATTCGTGAGAGGTATTGTATCAGTTGTCATTTTAATATACATGTAGCTAAATTGGTACTCTGGGAAACTGTTTTTGCCCATATGAAATACGGGCATTGTATATTAGTTTAGTAATAAAAATGTTGGTCTTAAATAAAATAAAATTCTCTTTCTTCACTTCATTTTTACAAAGATAATTAACTGGATGGAAATCTGTAGGTTTGGTCAATAAAATTGCTTTTCCAGCTTCCTCATACACACAATTGGACATATATTCAAAAATATATCCTAGGTTGTATCACTTCAAAATACGGCCACATAAATTGTCTTCTAATTATGAAGTAATCACTGTTACTTCTACTCTGTTTACATACTCTCAATTATTTATTGTAACTTTCATTTATTCTTTTTCTTATTCATTTATTCAGAGTATCTGATTCTTAGGAATCATTATGGTACATTTGTGTGTTTTTTAGTCCCTACCATGACAACATTCTTAAAATGTATATCATGCTGAAACCAGTTTGGCTCAATGAATAGAGCATCGGCCTGTGGACTGAAAGGTCCCAGGTTCGATTCTGGTCAAGCGCACCTACTTTGGTTGTTGGCAAATCCCCAGTATGTGTTTATTTTTGGGGGGGGTACAAGAGGTAGCTGATCTATGATGCTCTCTCATTTATGTTTCTAAATTTCTATCCCTCTCTCTTCTTCTCTGTAAAAAAAAATCAATAAAATATATATTTTTAAAAATGTACATCAAATTGATTTCCTAAAACAAATTTTGAATCAAATTATTTAATCTGTTTTATTGAGGAATATTAACATAATATAAATTGCTTATTTTGCATGTACAAATTAGTAAATTTTGAACAATATGCATTGTTGTTTCATCAACAAAATCATGATATACTATCCCTGAAAGCTTAGCTCATGCTCCCTTGTGATCAATCCTGTCCTTCCAACCCTTATAATTTATAACCTTTGATATGCCATCTATCACTATAATTTTTCCTGTTCTAGAATTTTATATAGCTTTAATTCACCCAATATAGTGACTTTATGTGTGTTTTTGTCAATTAACAGTTTTGAGATTCATCATGATGTCATGTATCACTAATTATTGATTAATTTAGGTCATTAATATTTCAATATATATCAGAGAATAAGCTTACCAATTAAAAACTAAACATTCTAAAAGTTAAGTTTGCATTGAGTCTATAGGGCAAGTTGAAGATAATTGACATTTTAATATCTTCCAGTTCATGAATATAGAATTTATCTTCACTTATCTAAATTTTATTTAATATCTATCAGCAATGAATTATAATATTTATTGTCTGGGCCTTGCAAATGTGGCATTAAAATTAACCCCAAGAATTTTATTATATTTTATGTTATTGTACATGGCGCATTTTTATTTCAATTTTTATTTATTCACTGGAATTATATAAAATGTAGTCTAATTTTGCATATAGAATTTGTTTACTGTGTCATTGCTAAATTCACTTATCATTTTTACAGTTTTTCCCTGTACATGTCATAGAATTTTTAAATATATACTTACATAATCTATTTATAAAGATATATCATTTATTTCCCATTTGTATGCTTTTCTTTTTCTTTTTTTATTGACCTGATGAAAATCTTCACTACAATTTTCTCTACATGTGATGGCAATTAATTTATTATATTTTGCATGATCTTACAGAAAAAATATTGCATCATTCAGATGTTCAAATGTATAGATGTCCTTAATCAAACTAGTTTTCTATTAGTATTTTTAAAAACATGTATTTTGAATTTTGGTTAATGCTCTTTTAGCATTTATTCTGAATCTGTTGAAATGGTTATATATTTTTCATTTTTAGTCTAGTAATAAAGTAAATTACAATGCTTGATTTTTGAATGCTTAACCATCCTTGCATTCCAAAAATAAACTTAACTTTGTTATAATGAATGATCCTTTTTATATATGCCTGAATTGAACTTGCTAAATTTGGGATATATATTTTAGAATTTATGTTCATAAATATTTGTATTTAATATTTTGTAATCACAATTTCTAATTTTGTTATTAGATTAATGCTCCTTCATAAAATAAGCTAGAAAGTATATAATCTTTTCTTCTTTTTCTAATATCCCAGGAGAGGTTGTGGAATTATATTACTTTTCAAAATGATTGCTAGATCTCACCAGTGAAATTCTATAGGCTTAAACTTTCTTTGTAGATAGGCTTTTAACTGCAAATTCAACTAATTTTAAATATGGAGGGTTACTTACCTTATTTAATTTTAAATGAGTTAACTTGTTAGTTAGGTCCTTATTTTATCTCAGCCATTGAATTGGCATAAAGTTGTCCAAAATATTTCATTATTATTATTTTAATATGGTGTTCATTTAAAAATTCTGATATTGGTCACTTGTGGGTTCCCTTTTTTTATTTATATTTTCATTTAGTTTACTAGATGTTTTTAAATTTTATTAAAATTAAAAAAAGATAAACTTGGGCGTCTTTGACTTCATTGGTTTTTTTTTGTTGTTGTTGTTTTGTTTTTGTTTTCTATTTCATTTACTTTTAATTGTATCCCTGCTAGTTCTTTCCTTCTGATTATTTTTAGATTAATTTTTCCTTTCTTACTTTATAGTCATTTAAAATAAAATCATAGGTCAATGATGTGAGAACTTTATTGTTTTAAATGCTATAAAATTTTCCTTCAAAGGTGCTTTGGCTTAATCCCACACATTGAAAATGCTACACATTGATTTTTATTCATTTAAATATATTGTTTAATTTCCCTCATGATTTCCTTATTGGCCAATTGTTTGTTTGGAATGCATTGTTTAATTCTCAAATATATGATTTCTAGATAATGTTTGTTGTTGATTCTAGTTTAATTTGGGGGGGTCAAAAATATACTTTATACAGACTTTTTTCCCCTCTCTTTTAAACTTACAACTATTTTTAATACTCAGGCTACATTTGCATTCAAAAATAATGTGCATGCTTCTGCTCTTTGGTGGGAATGCTCTGTAAATAATGACTCGTGTGTTCAAGACTATTGTGCAATTGAATTATATTTTACTGATTTTCTGTCTAATAGTAACCCTCTGAATTATTCAGAGTGAAATGTTGAAAATCTCCAACTCTAATTTTGGATTTATTTATTTTTCTGTCAGTTTTACAAATTTTTGCTTTATGTGTTTTGAAACCCATTTACCAAGTACCTATATCCTTATGACAGTTTCATACTCTTGATAAATAAACCTTTTATCATTATAAGGTTTTTGTCTTTATCTCTTTTAATCTTCCTTTGATATCTACTTGTTATGATATTTATGCCACAACTCCAGCTATCTTATAATTAGTATTAACAAAGTATATCCCTTTTCCTTTTAATCTACCTATGTCTTTATATATAAAGTGGCTTTTACTTTTTGTTGTTGATGTTAGACATCATATGATCATATCTCACTTTTTTATTCAAAAATTTTAAGGTTTCTTCTGATATTCTTGTATTATTACTTCTCTTTTCTCTGGCTGGTGGGAAATGCAAATTCATCATGCCTCTCTTAGATGCCCAAAGAATGACTAAGCCAGATATTAAAGTGAACACTTCTGCTCGCTTTTGGAGCTTTCCTTATCTCTCCCTGGTACATATTATTCAGTACTGTGTTCACCATTTACAGTCATTTTGGCCTTTCCCAATTTTCAATCCATCTCTCCAACTCAGAGAGTCTCTTGGGATCTGTTTGGAATGCCTTTCCTTACAATGTTGACTGGAAATTTCCTCAGGCAAGAAGCTGGTGGGACAATCAAAACCCTCACCTCATTCATTTCCCTTCTCTCAGGGATCATCATCTCATGCAGCTTATTTCCACGTTTGAAGATTGTCATTTGATATATTTTGTTTCATTTTGGGAGGGAGATAATTTTGAATATATTTTAAAAATATAATTATATTTTTACAGAATTAATTTGCTTGTACATTACCAATAGTGAGCATAAGGACTATAGAATTTATTTTAGAAGGTACATTGGTAGGCCATGTTATCATAGATATATTCAGAGAGCATAATACTTGTTCAAATAAGTATACTTTACTTTTATATTTCCAAATTTAATTCATAATATCTTTTGAAATATCTTGTGCATTTCATTGTTCCAGTATTTATGAAACCAATTTACAGAATCTACAAATTGGAAAGTGTCTTTTGAAGTTTTAATTTAATATTTTAAATATTCTGTGGTTAATTAATATTATCATTCTGATTTTTTTTAAAAAATAGCATTGGTATAGGAATCATTATATCGGGATTTTAAATTAATATTTCAGAAAAATATAATAATATAGATAATTATAGCATCCAAAAGTGATTTATTTTTTCACAGAAATGTCTTTATTAGATTTATTTATATCCATTCATTCTCCAATCACCATTTTTGTTTGCCCAGTATGTAGTATAGAGCTCTAGAGAAAAGATAAGAATTCTAGAAGTTCTAAAATTTAAATTATATTATACCTTCACCTTTCCATTGCAAACATATTGGTATTATTACCATTGTAATTAGCTAGTTATTAATATTAGGAAAGAAGAAAAATGGAGGCCAGACATTGTATGCATGGTATTTGGGAAGCTTTGCCAAGAAGCTATAAATTCACACCCCCCAGAGAACTGCCAGTCCATTCCCTGCAGATCACTGGGGGAAGGAAATTTATTGCACGCAGAAACTACCTTTAAAACCTAACCCTAAGCCTAAGCTTCTGTCCCTCCTGGGCAGACATGTGTCCACAAATGGAATGTGGACACATACCCAATAAAGTCGGGGTGATGTAGGGAAAATACCTATTTGCTAGTCTATCCTGAAAACAAAGATCATTGGATAGAGGGGGTGGAGCCACCACAAGTACATGAACTCTTAGAAGATTAAAATTCACAGACAAAGAAATTCTCCCTCTCTTGTTTCTCTGGTTTGGTTCCTGCTTCCTTATTCTGGTCTGTGTTCCCTCCATAGCCGTGTGGCTCTAGAATGCAACCCCCACAAACAAGCAACTATAGCTGAAACCACAAACTAAACTAGCCCGATGCTGGACTAGGCTGTGCAAATTTGGAAAGGAAACTCTGGGCAATGGCTTTAACCCAGCTCTGCTAAAGACACAGCTGGACTTTTTCCTAGAAGGGACAGATGGAGGTGAGACTTTGGAAACTCGGAAAGTTTGATTTCACGATAATAAGTGAGAGGGTTAGCTAGCTACCTTACCTAGGCAGGTTTGGGTTAGGAATAAAAAGCGGTCTATAGGAGAGAATTACATAATGGAGACTTGAAGATGCCAGAGTGTTTATCTTACTTGTACAGAGAGTAGAGAAATGGAATCGGCAAATAGGAATATATCTGGCCCGTGCAATTAAAGACAGCCATAAACCAAAAGGCATCTCAGGCCTAAGCAATTAAAGTGACCATAAGTTAGGCCAAACGTAGCCCTGACCTGAGTAACTGGGAGGGCTATAAGATAAGGCCTTCTTTGCCAACACAACTTAGGAAAGCTGTAAGATAAATCAACAGTCACTCCAACCAACAAGATAAGGGGGAGAGAAAATGGGGACACCACTTGGGCTTTGAGCTTTGAAAACTATCTCTATATAACCAAATGGCCAACAGGAAAAGGTCAGGTCCACACAAAGAACTGCAGCCTATTGAATGCTCAAGACAGAGGCTACTATGTCTACCTGAGGCTCTAGGAGAGTCACCCTTCTCAGGGGCCCCTCTGTCCTTCCAGGAGGGACAGGGTCTTGGGCTTAGAATTAGAGTTTAGAGGTAGTGTCTGCTTGCAATAAAGTTTCTTCTTGCGATAAGGTTTCTGTACTTCTCACCTATCACCTTTCATCCGTGGCTTCATTATTCGAAACCATCTAGACCAGTGTTTCCCAAACTTTTGACATATGTGTACCCCTTCTATAATTTTCATAACGCTGAGTACCCCTTGTAAAAAATGGATGTATTTTAATAACAATCAAAATATATTTATTTATTTATTTTTGGGGGGTACATACACAAAATAATAATAAAGGAAAAATAAAATTATTCATAAAAATATAAATAAAAGTTATATTATAAATAACATTTATTTGCATACCAGACCACCCGGTGTGCAAATAAATGTTATTTATAATGCCTCACAAGATGGTCTTGACTTGTCTCATGAGAACGTAGAATTAGGCGCAGCTAAGCATGGTACAGTGCATATACCCACCAAACTCCGGTGCAACTCGTACCCCCACCAAACTCTTCCCGTACCCCTGGGGGTACGCGTACCACACTTTGAGAAACACTGATCTAGACAAGAACCTGGGAATTCAGGGTGTTCCAGTCCAGTTTTCCACATTCCATAAATAGCACTCATTCTCCCACTTGAGTCTCAAAAAATTCCTTTTCTGGTGGCATCACAAGAAACCCACTTCCACCAGCAGCAAGTGGGGACATGGAGACCACCCCACCAATAACAGTATCATCAGTGATCTGGTAGCCCCGTGAAACTTGAAAATAATGAGAAAAAAAATGTGAAGGTCTAAGTCTTCCTTTTCCTGTCTACATGGCTGAAACTGATTTCGGACTTCCTTAGCTTAGCAGCATGTTGCAAAGTTTTGGATCTTACGGTCATCCTATTATATTAATTATTTTAAATTGTTTCACTTCTGACTGTGGACTTAACCAGTAATGGTCGGAAGTAATCCCACGGTTAAAGGTTGCCAGTAGAAATTCAAACTAATAGCATTTATGTGAGGCACTCGTGAACTGCTCCTTCACATGGGAACACTGATAGTGTGGGAGAGGCATGCTCTGGGTATGTGTGACAGCCTGGTTCTGCCAGGAGGCCAGTTTGAAAAGTAGGTAGATTAAAGGGCCATCTCAAGTGAATTCTTCAACTGTCTTTTTTTTTTTTAATCCACGGGTGGCGGATGTAGAGATTAATTTTCTAATTGCCCATGGTTAATATTTCATAGCTGTTCGTAGTTCTTCAAAGTTATTTCTTAATTTATAAAAAGGATCTTTTCTCAGACATAAATTCTGCCTCTGTCCTCAGACATCTCTATCTGGTCTTTGACATTCTTCCCAATGATGACTCCTTAATCTCCTTTCCCCTGCTCTTTGGAACATAATGGAGACATCTCTTAATCTGGGTTTCATCTGGGATCCCGTTCTCTTTTTAAACCCTATGATATACCACTCTGTCTACTGGAGACTCTAGGAGAGTCACAGGATAATAGCCATTTTTATCAAGTCCAAGGCAAGTATAGTATATGTTTATTATCTATGTGCGGGTGTCAGAGCTTGAGGGATTTTCTGTTAGAATTCAAAAATGAAATATAAAATTTCAGGTTTTTTAAAATTACAATTTTGGTTCTGCTAGAGCTTAACAGTACGCCCAAATTTAATCTATATATTTAATACTTTCATGGTGTGCTACCATATGTCAGATATTGTGCTCAGTAGGGGGATATAACAGTGAACAAACTATATATACTTAGGTACATAGTTCACTTAGTAAGTGTTGAAATGAAAAAAAATGAATGCAGAAGATTGGTATTTATGAAAAATTGGTATCAGTGGTATTTGTGGAGAAACATAGTTTCTGTTCTGCTCCAACATAAGTGCACTTTAAAAAATATCACTTATAAAAATAACTTATGTAATATCTAAATTTAAAAAAAATAATGTCTCTTGAGAGAACTTCTACAATTTAATTGATGTGTGATATTTGTGAAAGAGTCCTTTTTCTATATTAATGTTTTTATCAACATAAGGTTAACAAAGTTTCAGAATTAAAAAAAAGTTCAGCTTGAAGCCACGGATCAATTTGGTATTATAAAAAGGTTCCTGGCACCGGCTTCGTAAGATCAATGGTATGGTTTCAGCACCCTGCTATACCTCTAGTTAAGTACAAGGATATGAAGGTCCTGGAGAAGAAAAAAAAAATTGATGTATCTGAGATGTTACCCAGAATGTAATCTTACGCTATTTTTGCAAGCTGATTTCATCATACTCCGAAGGATTTATCAAGACGCTTACCTGTTGTGAAATTCAACATGATTTCTTGAGGGTGCAATCTAAGGCTGAGTTATATCATCTCCTCTTAGCTTTGCTATATCAATGCCCATGTGATTGTAATTCTTTCCGGACCTCTCTTATTCAGTGGTTGCTGTACCAAATGGGGGACCAAACAAATGCACGTCATGCTCCAGGACTATTGTGTGTCATATGTATTTACCCAGAGTTCCAAAAAAAAGCACATTTTTAGGTATAAACTTTTATCTTATGCCTTACATAAAATGATCACTTTTGGCTGATTTACACATAAGTGGGTCAAATAGACCGACCCCAAGTTTTCTTCCTTCAAATGTATTCAGCTATTTGCATCCTCCTTATTCTTCCCTTCCCCATCGCTACTGACCCTCTTTGCTTCTTTCTTCGCTAATCTCCCTCGCTCTTTCCCTCTGCATAGAAGTAGGCTACTTTGAAACACACATTTTCCTTCTGGTGTCTTTTATCTTTTTCTTTCTCACAGCACTTTTCTGTTACATTTTGAGTAAGTTTCATGGAAATTTTTATTTGTTGCAGGATTCTAAATAGACCTGACCCTGGTATACAAGCTCTCAGCATAAGTACACAGAGAGCAGAACATGTGAACGCCCAGTCCAGGGGTGCAGGGTGGGGTTGTTAAAGGTGAAGGGATTGGTCAGAAGTTTTGTGAGATAGCAGATGTAAGCTTTATTCTCATGGGATAAATCTCTATCAATGGGTTTCTTTGGCTTCTTGAAATCCATTTAAAATACACATCTCCATGTAGTACGACAGCCTCCATTCCACTGCTTGCCTTTACTTTTCTATTTTTTAAAAATATATATTTTTATTGATATTTTATAGAGAGGAAGGGAGAGAGATAGAGAACTAGAAACATCGATGAGAGAGAAACATCGACCAGCTGCCTCTTGCACACCCCTTACCGGGGATGTGCCCACAACCAAGGTACATGCCCTTGACCGGAATCGAACCTGGGACCTTTCAGTCCGCAGACCGATACTCTACCACTGAGCCAAACCGGTTTCGGCTTACCTTTCCTTTTCATGTTTTTAAATATATTTTTATCGATTTTTCACAGAGAGGAAGGGAGAGTTAGAAAGATCGATCAGCAGCCTCCTGCACATCCCCAACTGGGGATGTGCCCGAAACCCAGGTGCATTCCCCTGACCGGAATCGAACCCTTTCAGTCTGTAGACTGACGCTCTTCCCACTGAGACAAACCGGTTTTGGCTGCCTACCTTTTCTTAACATGACTACATACTTCCTCATTGATTTGTGCTTGAGGTCACTGACCCACATATTCTTCTTACTTCTGGCAATGTGTGTTGTTTTCTCTTACGCTTCTATCAGTTTTATATCCTTATAGATTTTTCCATCCCTGTTGTTGACAACGTGTTTTATATGAATGATTATATTAATCATATTTCAAAAAAATTTAATATTCCATCTTGTGGTCCAAACAAATTAAGGTAGCCTCTGTGCTCACTCTTGATTTCCATATCAAACACGGATCTTGGGGAATTGAAGGGAAACCCTAAATAATAAGGATTAAAACTATTAACGTTTTGCTATCAACCAACCATCTCATGATTTTTTGCCATTTATTTTGTAGTTATTATTTGGGGTGGGGAGGGGAATCTACCATTGCTTCAAGCCACCTTTAACTGCAGCAGTGGATTTAAAGAAGAATTGAGACTTCCCCGAGGAGGCCGAGGGACTTCTCCTTTCACAGCAGGGCGCTTCTATCTGGTGGCATTAACCATAAAAGCCCCATTTCAAGTCTATGATATGCTGAAGGACAACGGCTCATTTCATTTCTTATCAAGAAACCAGGCACATCAGTCATATTCCTCGAATCCACTGACATTTCAGAAAAATTCATTTGAACCAAGAGTGCGGTTTCCTCTCTGCATACTCCAATTAGTTTAGAAGTGGTTTCTGATGAAAATTCTCAAAATAACTGAGCGGTGCATTTAAAAATTCATATTTGCGTGTGTATGTGTCATCAACTCATTTCACAAGCACATATACAAACACTGGTACACCCACAATTACGTACTCATTTTTTACACACACACACACACACACACACACACACACACACGCACTCAGGCGTCCCATCAGCGACCCTGCCAGCAGTATAATCTTCAATTGTCGTGTTCAGCATTAAGAGTAAAATACTTAAGATCTTTCCTCCCTCCTTTTTTTTTCCCTTTTAATCCTGTTACCCCGGGTATTCCAGGGGGACTGAGCTCACTCGTTTGCTCCCTAAATACACAAAATTAGCTGCTTATCGGTTGATCTTCCTACATGATCCTTTAAAAATCCTTTGTGTGTGTGTGTGTGTGTACAGGCCCTTATGCAGCATCCAGGGCCGCTTTTGCCTCCAGAGGAAGCCCAGACCAGCCACCCCCAGCCTTTTCCTCACCACTCACAGGGGGCTGGGGCCTAATTAAATTGCTCTCAGAGACAAGAAGGGATGGATTTTCTTCTTTCCATCTCCCTTGTCACCCATTTAACTCGGCTGACATTCACTGACTCCTTTTTACTTATGTTCAAAAAAAAAAAAAGAAAAAGGAAAGAGAAGAAAACACACACACACAAAAAAAAAACCCCACATGTGCGCACCACACACACACACACACACACACACACACACACACACTGAGAAGCCCCATAAAGACAGGATTTAGAGAAAGGGAGGAGGAGGGAGGGGCCGTGTTCGTGGATAAACTCTTAATCCGGTCACTCCCTGTGATTTATAATTGCAGAAGCAAACAATGGGAACGAGGTGGAGCGCAAAGTGCCAGAAGAAGAGAGGGTCTGATTTCTCTCTCTCTCTCCGACTTCTGATTTTATCCCATTACATTGACAAGGAAAAAAAGACACACACACACACACACACACACACACACACACACACACACACACACCCCTTTTATTTTTTCCTGGGCTCGGATTAATGAGGGGTGTTCGGGAAGCAGGATGAGCGGAGCCTGTGTGTGGATGGGGCTGTGCCCAGGAGGAGCGCAGGGCGCGGAGCGGCTCAGCCCGGCCCGTTATCTATCGATCGGACCCCAGGTCGCCCCGGAGCGGCTGCTGGCGCTGCCTCTCCGAAGCAGCCGAGGTTCTGGGAGCGCCCCCAGAGCTTGGGCCTGACCAGACCGCGCCGGGCCAGCCCCAGGAAGAGGGCCCAGGAAGAGTCAGGCAATTAGCCTTTGAAGGTCACGGCGAGTTCCCTCCCCCCCTTTCCCTCCCTCTTCACCAGGGTCTCCAGCCTTCTCTCCCTCCTCCTCCTCCTTCTCTCCATCACCCATCGTCCAGACACATCTGAGGAGTCCATGCAATTAAACCTCGCCGGGCTCCAGCTGGCTGGGGAGTGAAAGGTCAGGGGGGAGTTCAGGGAGGGGGAGAAAGATGCAAGGTGGAGGGCTGGAGCTCGTGGCTGCCTCCCCGGCTCCCTCCCTCCGCCCTCCCCGCACCTGGACCGGCGCCCTCCCCACCTCCTCTCTTTAATGATACCCGGCGGTGGTGGTCAATCACCGCCCAGCAGTGCGAGGTGCCCCGAAGCAGCACGGTGGTAGGGGAGGGATCGATCAGGGTGGTGAGGGGTTTTTTTGAGGATAATGATAACCTGTGGACATCATGTCCGTTTGTTTGCTGGGCTTCTTGGAGGCTTATCTCTGCTGGCCCGGGCTACCCCAGCTGCTGGAAGGGGCTGGCCAAGTCCTTGGTATTCTTCCCTCCCCGCCTGCCTTGCACTTTGTCTGGCGTCAAAGAGGCCTAATGAGAGGGAGGGATAACGCTGCGGGCTTGCCTTTTCGCTGTCCCGCTTGGCCCCAGAAATAGGAGAGAAAAAGTAAAGATGACCCATCCTGTTTTTTTTTGCAAAGGGTATGCTTCAGTTTAACCAAGAAGCAGCCTAAGCATCAATGGAAATATATATTTTTTTAAATATATACTTCAGGAAAGTTTGTTTGACAGATTCAGCTTAGGTATGTAGAGGTTATGAAAAATCATGTGATGACGGTACAGTTTAAAACGTTAAATATGGACACAATAATTAAGTGAATGCATTGGATAAAAAAAGTAGCTTAGAAAGATAAAGTGGATGGCAATTTTACAATACACCTTTACATGCCGTGATGCCCACGCAAAGATGCATTATTCATTTTTTACTCTTTTTAAACAATTTTTTCAAGGGAAGATAATGACCTTAGAATAATTGCTGTTGGTTATTATTAACCGCTAAATATTTATTTGAAATAATGTGGGGAATCACGAGAACATTGGGTTAGGCAAGGTGATATTCATTAATGCCAATTTGAACAAGGTGTGGTCTTTCCCTCACAGGACTTAGAATCTGCCACAATTAAAAATTTAAGCATCACTATTTTATATTGTGTTGTCATATATTATTTTTAAACCTTGGTGATCTTACTGCATCCATACACTTATATTTATTTATTTTTATCTTCTCTAAGTTCTATACTTTCCTGTTTTCCTAAAGTGGTGATACAGACTCTAGTACAACTAATATCTTACACACAATCAGAATTATTTTGTTACATTATTTTCCACATCATTTGATGAACCAAACTACATTTCTTATATTCTTATTAAATTATTGGATGATGCTTTTAATTTTGTTTCATAATTGGGTGAACAATACTGTGATAAACATAAGTTTGTTATGAAATCAAAGAAGCAATGTTAAAAACAATGAATGTATTTTCAGGAACATTTCTGAAATCTGTTAAAATCTGTTAGAAAGAAGAATTGTAGAAAAAAGAATCATTTATTTTTGATAGACTTTATGACTACAGAGATAAAACTCTGAAAGATATCTTATATAGTTGATGAATGATATTTTTCTTTTACAACCGAATATTATATATTTTGAAATATGTATGAAGGGTGAAAATGTGTTTAGCTAAATTAAAATTGAGTATGGTGGCAAAAAGGTAAAGAGAAAAAAAATTATACTAGAAGAAGAAATAGAACAAGAACAAGAAGAAGAAGAAGAAGAAGAAGAAGAAGAAGAAGAAGAAGAAGCAGCCAACCTGAGATTGATAATAGAAGGTGGTACTTGTGTTCTGGGTACAAAAAAAAAAAAAAAAAAAAAAAGCTGGCAAACATACTAGAGATATACAACAGTGCATGACTTTTCAAAGTGATAGGTTATAATATAAAGTATAACACATAGATTTTATAATTCAACTCAAAAATCCATTTTCATCAGGAGCCAAGAAAATTTAGCCCTCAATGGTGGTTCATGTAAACAAAGTATAATACTTAGGCTACATTAGTGTGTGTGTGTGTGTGTGTGTGTGTGTGTGTGTGCATCTGTGCATACACATTTTCCCACCAAGACACAGAAAACAGTGTGATTTGCCTCTGTGGGAACAAACAAACAAACAAAAACAAATAGATGAATAAATCCTATATCATAAAGAGGTGATATGCAAATTGATCCTCATGCCCTCACAAGATGGCTGCCTATGACCAAGCCATTAGGGGGTGTTAGTGAGGGACGATCAAACAACTGAACAAGCAGGCTGCATGGAGTGACCAGGCCAGCAGGGGGTTAGTGAAAGATGACCAAACAATTGAACAGTAGGCTGTGTAGGGTGACCAATTGGGGGGGTGGGGGGCAGTTAGGGACAACCAGGCAGGCAGGCAGGTGAGCAATTAGAAGCCAGAGTTTCCTGAATTGTGAGAGGTCTATCCCTAAACAGGCAGTTGGATATCCCGTGAGGAGTTCTGGATTTGAGAGGGTGCAGGCTGGGCTGAGGGGACCCTCCCATCCCATGCACAAATTTCATGTACTGGGTCTCTAGTAAACAAACAAACAAACAAACTTGATATCCTACATGTAAGGATTCAATTAAAAATAATTTAAAAGTGCCAGCATATAAGGAATACTTAACAAATTTTAACAAATGTTATGATGATGATTATTCCTTATAGGATTTAGCATGAGGTTTAAAAGGGTTTTTTTTGGTTTTTTTTGGGGGGGAGTCCTAGCATGAGGACAAGAGTGGGTACAAGTAGATAAGAGCTCATTGGGGGAAGATGGAATTAGGGTGAAGATGGTTGAAATGGAAAGGAGTGGGTGGACTTGAGAGATACCTCAGAGTTAAAATCAACAAGGGCTGTTCAATTGCATTTGGGGGTTAGGGTGTGCCAAGAATGGTAAAGTCAATAGCCTTTAATGACATGCTAATACAGTAAGAAATTTTCTTATTTTGCTTTTCTGCTTACCCGGCCACACATCTGTTCTTACTCTGAAACCCCATTTGTTTGTTTTTCCATAACAAATGGATATCATGGGAAAGAAAAGACCAAAAGAGGCACCAGGTATAGGAGAATGAACTATTTGATCACATGTAGAAAATGCTGGAGATTTCCTTTATCTGAATTTTGTTTTTGTGGTGTCAGTATGTGAAGAAGGTATCATAACTGGGCAGAAAATGGGGGTACAAGACAGAGACAAAGAAAATTCAATAAAATGTAAAGATCTTAATTGATTTTTAAAAATAAATGAGTACACGAGCTAATTAAAAACAAAGTGCCTGTAGTGACGCTGGGCTGGGAGTGTGGCGGCAGGTGCAGAAAAACGAAACCACACCCCTTGTGCCCGGAATGGGACCAGGGACTGAGTGATGGGGAAGAGGAGAACACTCTGGAGATGGAGTCTGCATACTTATATACAAAATGTAGGGCATACATGGTGCCTATAGGATTCCATGAAATAACATTCATGTTCATGGGTCCGGTGAACTTGTAAGAAACCATAAGAAAAACAAAAAATGAGTATGATCTGATTGGGGTTTTGTTCTTTTTTTAAAAATCAATTTTTTTTTATTGATTAAGTTATCACATATTTGTCCTCAACACCCCCATTCCAATCCCCCACATGTCCCCACCCGCTTATTGTCCTTGACCACTGGTTAGGCTCATATGTGTGCACATAAGTCCTTTGGTTGATCTCTCCCTTTTATCCACACAGTCCCTTTGAGGTCCAACAGTCTGACCCATGCTCCTTATCTCTGGGTCTGTTCTTGTTCATCAGTCTATGTTGTTCACCATTTCCCCTAGATGAGTGAGATCATGTCCTACTGGAAATATAAGAATCAAAAGTGAGACAAGCAGTAATTGTTATGTTGAAAGGCATATGAATCAGTCTGTAGTGAGCTTCTTTCTGGGCCACCAGTTCTTTTGAGACCCAATTTCAATGTCAAAAAGTTCCTTATGTGTACATGTCAGCAATGATATTTCAGTTCTGGTTGGTGGGCAAATGGTGGTAATGCAGGTTCAAAGGAGGTGTTGGGGTTTTGGTCTTAATTTTAGTTGGGGGAAAATTGTAGAAGACACATGGGAAGAAGTAACATATGTAATCACATACTTTAAAAGTGCTTCAAATTTAGTGTTTATCTTTTTTAAAATTACACAAGACAAAACTTAGAGCCATTTGGTATTTTATAAACAATCTGTCTAGAACTCTCTCATTTATATGTATATAAAACAGCATGCATATCTTATGGATGTAGATATTTGTTTACATGTGTGTGCATGCCCCCACCTGCCAACAAGGAATGTATTTATACCTCCCGGTTGTGCCTGTCCAACTTAAGTATCTCAGGAAAACTTTCAGTAGCTAAAGGGATTATGAGCTCATGTTTTCAACAAATATTTATAAAGCACTTTATGCCCTTTGCTGATCCTAAGGAAATGAAAAATAAAGAAGAAAAACATACATGTCTCCTGCCCTCATGGAGTCAGAGTTTAGCAGAGAAGAGAAATTTGGGGTATTATAGAAGCATAAAACAGACCAAACAAGTCTAGTCGAAATATCATATTTCTGCATCATTAGTTAGTGGCTAAATCCCATAGTTACTTCTTTGTAACTCTGGATTTCTGCATGTTGGGCACAATGATTTTGGTAGCCGTAAAAAGGTTCTCTTGAAAGGAATTGAAGTTGTGAGTCATTGTACATAAAAGCGAAGGGAGCCTTAAAAAGGACCCAAAGAAACAGAATCACACACAAAATTTGAGTGGATCTGAGCAGAGCACTGACAGCGTCTGTTACAGATTATCAAACAGAATTTTGCAGTTTATAAACTTTAAAAAATATATGTTTTTATTTATTTTAGAGAGAGAGAGGAAAGAAGAAGGAGAGAGGAACATGGAATATGTTGGGCAAAAACCAAAAATGTAGGTGAGCCGATGAACTAAGTTTTAGATTGATTAAGTTTGAAGAATTTGTGATTCACCATTGAAAACTGCTCAGTAAGCAGTTGGATATGTGAGTCTAAGGTGTAAAAGAGAAGTCTTGTGGTAGATACGCATTTCACAGTTGTTCTATAAAGATAGTAATTGAACCTGGGAGTGCATGGAATTGTCTGGGGAGGGTGAGTCATATGAAATAAGAAAGAGGATTAGAAAATTAAAAAAAAATCCCTGAGTAACATCAATATTTAGTGGCCAGAAAGAGTAAAAATAAATTGCAAAGAACATTGAGAAGGAGGAGCAGAGAGTAGGACAACCAGAGGAGTCTGGTCTCTGAGAGTTAGTAAACAAAAACTAGATATGCTGGATTCCAAATAAAATTATTAATTGGATTTAGGACTCAGGACTATTGTGGGATTTCTCATGATAACATAAATTACTACAGCTATAACATTACTTTACTATAATACTTATCACTACTGCTGGTACACTATTTTTGGAAAAATATCTTTACTCACCTACAAAAATGGCCCAAAGGTATTACCTACAAAAATGGCCCAAAGGTATTATCATGGTCATATACCCATAAACAAAGAATAGGAGTTTAAATATTAATATATATATATATATATATATATATATATATATATATAAAATTAGCAGACTTCAATAATGAAGACAATGATGATAATAAGGAAGAAAGGAGGGAAGAAAGAGAATTAGGGAAAGAAAGAAGTGAGCAGAGAGAGAAAAAGAAGAAAAGGAAAAGGTAGAGTGAGGAAGGAAGTGAGGAGGGAGCATTTTTGGTTAGGGGAAACCATTCATCTCCATTCTCAGCCATGCAACTTGGGGAGGACTTATTTTTTCACTCATTGAAAATATTTCAATTGAATGGCTTAAGTGCAGGGCACTATTCTAGAATCACAAAATATGGAAATAAACAGCAGATAAAAAATGCAATCCCCATTACCCATGGACAATTAAAGCTTATAAGGTGAAAAGTGATATTTGAGGGGCTTCTGAATAAGAGAAACCCTCCAGTGAATTTGAAAGTATGAACCTAAAACTTGGGGTTTCCAGCAGCCATCCCACCACTGTATAGAGAGTCATCTCATTAATAAAACCAACATAGAAGACAGTGCTAAAAAGTTAAAGTGAAAACAATCAAGCAGAACAAAGTTAAATTAAACCCTGTAGCATTTTTGGGATTCTGGACTAAGCATATTTGAAATCAAAACTGTTCCTAAAGTAATGTGAATTTTATGTTTAGTCTATAAAAGATTAGTTTTCCTAGCACTTGCAACTAAAAGAAACTTAATTTGTAGAGCAGCATTTTCAAAATTTTAAGATGAAAATGAAAATATTGGTTGATATTTCCTTGTAAATGTCTAAAAACTAGTCTACATTAACATTGTTTATACTGTGTACAATAATCATAAAAACATGTTATGCACATAGCATGATCTAGTCAAAAGTCTGCTATATTTATTTCTGTTTTTTAACAAGGCAATATTGAGTGAAAAGCATTCTTTTTGACTATTCATAAGCAATAGAAACAATTAGTGAAAGTAGAAATTAGCATCTCAAAATTGTCATACTTCTGTGTTTAAATTCTTATTGGATTATATAATTTCTGACTTTTCATTATAAATCTGTGGTTTGGGTTAATAAAAGTAAAGGCCACTTCTAGGAATACATCCTAAGAAATCCAAAACACAAACACTATGCTCATATAGCAGCACAATTTACAACAGCTAAGATGTAGAAACAGCCCAAGTGCCCAGTAGATGAGTGGATAAAAAAGCTGCGGTACATTTACACCATGCAGTACTAAGCAGCAGTAAAAAAGAAGGATCTCTTCTTACCCTTTGAGACAGAGTGGAGGGACTTGGAGATTATTATGTTAAGCAAAATAGGCCAGTCAGAGAAAGCCAAATATCATATGATCTTATGCATATGTGGAATTTAGTGAACAATAAACGGATGAACAAAATAGACATAGAGACATAGAAGCATGAGACTTCTGAGACTGCAGAATCTCAGAGGAAAAGCAGGGCAGGGTGGGTGGGTAAGAAGAGAACAACCAAAGAACTCGTATGCATATATGCCTAACTGCTGGACACAGACAATATGGTGGTGAAGGCCTGGGGGTCTCCAGGGGTGGGCTAGAAGAGGTCAACGGGGGAGGGAAGGGGACATGTAATACTTTCAACAACTAAGCTTACAAAAAGAAATCACCTGGAATAGAACTAAAGTCAAGCAACACTTGTTTACTATTGCCTAAATTAGTTACTTTCAGATAAACATAAATTTGTCCAACTCTTAATGTTAATCTCCAGAATTCTCTGGCCTGTGTGCAGTCTAAAGTTCCACTATACTTTATTGCCTCATCAAACCCCCTTCAGAACCAAACATTTAAGAGTCTTCTCCAAGAAGAACATACAGAAGGCCAATTGACATATGAAAGGATTCTCAATGTCACTAATCATCAGAGAAATGCAAATTAAAACCATAATGAGAATGTAGACTGGTGCAGCCATTATGGAAAACAGTATGGAGTTTCCTCAAAAAATTAGATATAATACTGCCATTTAACTTAGTGGACTATCATATCTCATTCTGTTTATATCCCACTTAGAATATATTCTAAGAAACCTAAAACACCAATCAGAAAGAATATAAACACCCCTATCTTCATAGCAGTGCAATTTACAATAGCTAAGATCCGGAATCAGATCTTAGAGAGAATCATGCTAAGTGAAATAAGCCAATCAGAGAAATACAAGTATCATATAATCTCACTCATATGTGGAATCGAATGGACAAAATAAAGTAATAAACAAAAGAGAGGCAGGTTCATAAATACAGAAAACAGATGGATAGACAACTGCTACAGGGGACGGGAATTGATGGGCTGGTAAAAAGGTGAAGGAATTAAGGAAAATAAAAAAAACAACAACATTATAGATACAGACGACAGTATGGTGATTATCAGAGAGTAAATGTAGTTGGAAGAGGTAGATAAGGGTAAAGAGGAGGTAAAGGTGATAGAAGGAGACTTGACTTGGGTAGTAAATAGGCAATCAATATACAGATAATATATTCTAGAATTGTACCTGAAATGCATATAATTTTATTAACCATTGTCACCCAAATACATTCAATTAAAAAATATTGTAATTTGTCTGACATACTTAATAAATCTACCGTGACCCACCTAAAATGAACCATTGCGCAGTCTCTTGTAAATTTTAACTATTTATTTCCCCTTAAAAATGGAATTATCTATTGCTTTATTTATGTGGAAAGCTCTGGTGACCTTGATGTCTCTGAAAATTGTAGATTTTGGAAACATTGAATTGCACATAAAATGGGACCAGTGGTAAAATTGAGATTGCAGAATTTTCAAACATACTGTTGTTTCCATTTACAACATAAGGTTCGCTGAATAAACGTTCTGAATGCTTACCATAATATTTGCATCTTGCTTATAACAAATTGCTAACCGGTAAGTTTATGGGGTAACATATGGGTCTCAGTTCTTTAGTTGGCGGCAGTTAGATAAATTCTACATTTTTTTTGCACACACATAAATGCTTGAGAAAGAAACTATCCATTTTATGTAATCATATGTCCATTTGGACGTAGGTCAGGAAGGACTTGCTAGTGTGCTAGCATCCATAAAAACCCTGCCCCATGCTAATGACTATTTAGTTGCAGGGGTCGGTTCAGCTAGCTGGGCATATGTTATGGTCCATATGTACAAGCCTTCCCGTTTGTGGAGAGGCCAGATGGGACCTCCCTAAGTATGAACCTTCTCTGCTACATGGAATAACTATGAACGGTTTAAATTGTTCAATTGCTTGCTTTTGTTTTTATAAAATGAGTCACTCTAGTGCTCACATGTTGTTGTTTTTTTATAGTTATTAGGTCCTTTTAATTCAGGAAGAGTAGCAAGCCTATTTGTTCATGCAGATCTCTGCAAATGGGGTCATCACTTTCACTCTGTAGTGCACATGAAACCATCACACATATTATTTCACAGAGTTATTTTCATGTGGATTTTTAGATCGGTTTGTTCAAATTGGGTACTATGAAGGAAGTTAGGTGTTCTATTTGGATTTATTATATCAAGCAGAATATATGCATAGAGGGGTTCATCGCATTCAAAACACAATAATTTAAAATCAAAGTTAACTTCTGTGAAAGAGTAAAATTTTTATAAAGATGAAATTTTATAAGCTATTATTGGAGACCACTTACCTGGGAAGCCATTTCAGATATTAGCATAAGTAAATTTTGTCTATCTTTTAAGCAAAGATATTCACTATAAATCATTCTGCAGCAACATCAACATGAGGACTACAATGCCTGGGCTTAATTCTTGCCATTATGTTTGAATATAATACATTTTAATATAAAATATGCTAATTAATGTTTTTCAAAACTTTATAGCAAACTGTTATTTTGAATTAGTATTTACTGAAAAATACACATGTTGCTGTTCTCATAGTTATATGGCTTATTATTGAGTGAATCTGAAAGCCTATAATTAAATAAAGTAAACTTTCAATTATTGAAATATCAATGTCCTAAGAATCATTCACATTTGCATACTCAAATTTAGTAGAAAAGCAATATAATTTTTCAAAATTTCTGCAGAGAAAGCACGTAAGCAAGTCAACTACCTTATCAAAAGTAGGTCATGACCAAGATAAAGAAATTAAAACTTTAAATAAAAAAATCTAGTAGTTAAAATTCATGTTTACCAAAATTCTGTCACCAAGCTTCTGAATTGTGAGATATGATAGTCCACTATTACTAAATATTGTTATATTTGGTCTAGTAAATGCAAATAAAATTGTTAATCTTACAGTTATAAAGAATATGTTATTGATAGATTCAGAATATAATATGTCTATGTTCCAAAAAATTATGTGAAAATCTGGAGCTCCAAAATTAATAAAATAAAATAAATTTAGAAACTTCTAGTAATTGTGTAATATCTATTATGAAATTGCAAGTGTGCTGTCTTTTATAAACCACTTACCTTTTTGGCATTTTCTATCCTTTAGCCAATAAGTTTCCTATTTTTTGATTATTCTCTTAGAGAATAGGTGGGTGAAATACAACAACCTCCCATAATTGAATGATTTTTTTTTTGCTGTAAGAAGGAAAAAACAGCACACAAAGAGAAATTTATGAATTAGTTATAAAAAAATCCGAGTTTATAAAAGAACACCCCCTTTTTGTGATTTTGTGAGTTTTCTTCTTAAGTACTGTGTCCATGAATTATCTAAGACAGACAATGAAGTTGTCATATGTTTTATATAGTTTTGATAAAGAAAACTTTTATTTTCTTAAATGATACTTACTCATGTTAATTTAACTTAACAATTCTTTAAGTTCTGATTAAAACTGGAAAAATAATTTAATTTTTCTATTAATCCTGTTAATCCACATGTAACTGGAGTAACATTTCACACAAGTAATTTTGAATCATCATATTATATTAGCTTGGGAATAATAACAACCAGAATTCATCTAACAGTGTGTTTCTCAACCTTGGCACTGTTGACATCTGGGTCAGTGATAATTGTCGTGGGGGCTCTTCTGCACATTGTAGGATGTTTAGCAGCACCCCTGGCCTCTAACCACTAGATGCCAGTAGCACTTCCCAGTTGTTACAACCAAAATATATTTTTCCAAGCACAGCCAAATGTTCCCTGGAGAGCAAAATTATTCCCTGCTGAAGACCATTGACCTAACAGCATTATTGACAAAATGTTATCTGTTTTATATTAAAGAAGGGAGAGAGAGAGAGAGAGAAAGAGAGAGAGAGAGAGAGAGAGAGAAAGAGGCCAATGGTAATAACAAAATCTTTACTTTTTTATTTTTAATAAAATGCAAAGCAAAATTTGGCACATCTTCCATTTTTATAATTATATATAAGATAACAATTTTTATTTATAATACATCTTCAAACATGGATCGTTCTTAAGTCATCAAACAATTAAAAATAAGGCACGTTTATCACATTATACTTACTAAGACAAAGAAATAAAAAAAAAAACACCCACACAATTGATTCTGGCAGAAATTATTTCTTGGTTCATGCAGATAAAGTTTAAATCATGGAATCAGTGATGAAAAGAGGAAAATGAATATCAGATAATCAAGAACATACAAAATCATCTCGACCCTTTTTATTTTATTTTAATTTTTACTCCAAGCAGTTCTATTTGTTTGCAGAAGTTGGAAACACAATGATCAAAGATGTTTTTTCTATGATCTTCTGTCTGTGTGCATGTGTATATGTGTGTGTGCTACTAATGACAAAATACAACTTAAGGAGAAAAAAATGTTTTCATTAAGTATCTGTATCATTCCTACTTACTACTAAGTGAATTTTAAATGACACAACAGCAGTATTTAACTTGCAAGCAGTGACATGGAATCTAAAACAAAATAAATCCATGTGTCTAACTATAAGTACATTTTGATCCTTCCCACCTGTTCTATTCATTTTTAGAAAACTTCCCATAAAAAGTTAAACTATCGCCGAAACCGGTTTGGCTCAGTGGCAGAGCGTCGGTCTGCGGACTGAAAGGTTCCAGGTTCGATTCAGGCCAAGGGCATGTACCTTGGTTGCAGGCACATCCCTAGTAGGGGGTGTGATGTGAGGGAGGCAGCTGGTAGATGTTTCTCTCTCATCGACGTTTCTAGCTATCTATCTCTCTCCTTTCCTCTCTGTGAAATATCAATAAAATATATTTTTTTAAAAAAGTTAAAGTATCTTCAAGAAAGATACAAAGTTCAATGTAACTTGTATTATTTTCTGTGTTTGGTTTGGTGGTCTGAGGTTTATAATGTGAAAAACAAATGAATGCTTTTGTATTAAGATTTTAAGGTTAAAAACTTTTTAAATTTTGACTTCTGGTTTTCATTATCAGCACAATATTTTCTTTAAAAATCTCTCTGCTGATTTCCATTTAAAGCATTGACAGAAGACTTATCAGATGACTAACCTTCAGAGAGCAACCGTGAAATTAGGATATAATTTAAAGGCAACTACCAGAAACACTGAAATTAAATGAGAAATCAATAACCATAATATAACCATGAATCCCAAAATAATTGGAAATTAAATAACATACTTCTAAATAATTCAATAGTTTGAAAAGAAATAACATGGGGATTTAAAAATATGTGAACTGAATAATAATGAAACTACAATATATAAATTTTTGAGACATATATAAAGGAGTACAACAAATGGTCTTAAATTGAAAATATTTCAAATTAATTACTAAAACCACTACTTAAGAAATCAGAAGGAGAAGAGACATTTAAGTCCAAATTAACTAGAAAAGTAAAGCTAATAAATGTAAGAGATTGATTCTAATTTTAATGGACAGAAAAATAAAAAATAAATCAGTAAATCTAAAAATAGATGATTTGAAAAATAAATAAAATTCATAAGCCTCAATATATTGTTTAAGAGTAAAATAGAAAATACAAGTCATCAGTATCAGGAAATAAAGATGGCCATCACTGACAATTCTGCTAATATTAAAGTGAAATCAAGGAGCTATTAAGATAAACTTCATCTCAAAAATTCAACAGCTAAGATGAAACAAATTCCTTTAAAAGACTCAATCACCAAAACTGACCAAAGAAAACATTTAGAAACTTGAGAAATTCTTTTCAAGTTAAAGAAATACCTACAAAGATAATTCTATACTGATTAGCTGGTGAATTCCTTCACATATTTAAGGAATAATTATTATTAATTCATCATGAACACTTCCAGAAAAACAGAAGAGGAAGAAATAAGTTTCAATTATGCCCAGGAGGCCAGTATTATCTTCTCCAAAAGAGACAAATATTTTACAAGAAAATAGAAAGATAGAATCCCACATAACCATGTGTGCAAGAATTATTTAAAAATTGAAGTCAATGATATATTAAAATAATATATAATATTTATTCTGGCAATGCAAATTTGCTCTAAAGTCTGAGAAGTCAATAAATGTGATCTATCATAAAATAAAAGGGGAACACCATAAGAGTCGTTTCAAAAACTCAAATAAGCATTTAACAAAAGTCTCCGCCCATTTAAAGCTAAATATAGGAATAAAAGAGAGAAGGGAAAAATAAGCACATTAGTAATGTAGGAAGTCAAGAAAAACACTGTAACCTTGGTAATGCAGTCAGGTCACTGAGTGTGCAAGTTTCCAAAAAAGAATCATCTCCTCTCGGTTGCTGCTATGCAAAGACCAAGACAAAAGGGGTAGGAGGTCTTATGTACTCGTTTTCAGAATAAGGAATTTCACTCTGATCTGCCCTGAAAACCAGGCAGCTTTCTTTCCCCCAATGTTAGTGCCGGGCCCAAATAGTTGGTACCGTATTTGCCGGCGTATAAGACGACCCCCTAACATTTCCACTCAAATACAGAGTTTGTTATATACTCGCCGTATAAGACTACCCCCCACTTGGAGGCATATTTTTCAGGGCCAAAAAATCATCTTATACGCCGGCAAATACGGTACATGTTCTGGGTAGCATTCCCCGAAAAAGGGTGAGCAGGGGACTCAAACTTAATTCTTGGTTCTCTTATTGGTTTGACCTCATCCTAAATGGTAAGGATAATGGCCATATGGTTGAGAACACTCCATACTGACTCATTCTCCCGTGTCCCTGGTGGGCCAAAGTGGGGGACATAATGGATTTCGGTACGTGTTATGGAAATGTTCTTTGTCTTGCGTCCAGTCTTTTTGGATGAAAACTATGGGTGTAAGTAGGAAATGATCTGCCTTACTCATGGAGGGCAATAACTTCGTGCAGCACTCCAAAATGGTTGCAGGCTTACAGTCAACTGACTCCTTGGTTTGCTCTTCATCAACAGAACATTCTGGTTAAAATCAGGTCACCGTCCTCCTACACTAACGAGGGAGTCATTTGGCAGCAACAGCAATGGCCCCCACTCCCACAACTTCCTTGCAACAAAACACTAACAGATACTTCTGAATGTTTTCCTTGCCTACACAATCAGATGAGGCAGATGAAAGCCATCTGGCTGGTAAGGAAGTCAAAAAAAAGATACATTAGACTGATCCCTCTCAAATGTATGATTAAACTCAGTTATTTGAAATGAAGAAGACATTTTAAGACCTCTCAGCCAGCCAAAGGGCCACATTAGAGGCACAGTCAATCCGCGCCCCCCTCAATTATATAAATAAGTACTGTTTGGGGCATCAACAAGACTCTATTATGCTCCTGGAATTATACATCTTGCGTAGGATCCAGACATAAACTGGCCTCCTGAAAACACAGTAACTGCACTTCCGGAACAGTTATAACATAACTTCAAGTGTTTAAGAAAGCACCACCAATAGATCATGCAACTCCTGGATGATAGTGCACATTTGTCCAAAATGTGGTTAGCCTTGTTTGTTAGAGATGGGTTATGGTGGGAGGATTTCAGAGGAGTAACAGATTCCTCATTTATGAATAGCCTCGGGGAAATTTCCCCTACAGATGGAGTCATAGAATTGAAAAAGATAATATAAGTTGCGTCTCTGATTTTAGTTGAAGAGTGATTGATGGTATGCCCTTAATTATGGAGGGCATACCGATTAGATTCAACCCACAAGTACGAGTTGTTACAGATGATAGAATTTTTCCAGTCTTCCTCCTTTCAGGCCAAGGCAGAGTCTGTGCAATTGCTAATATGTCCTGCTATGCCTGGGTTAATGCCTTAAGCCAAACAGAAAGGTCAATAAAGAACCCAAGTAGAAAGCCATCTGCCTTCCTAAAGTAGACACTGATATTTTATGGAACTTGGGTTGGGTTCAGGACCCTGGGAGTTATGATTGTGCTATCATCGTACACCAGGTGTTGGCCTCATCATGCTGCTTGTAGTCTGTTCAAAGTAGCCTTCATTAAATGAAATAATTATACCAATTAAACAACCGTGGCCCATCATCGGTCTGTCTGGGGAAATTTTTCAGAAGCTAAGATGATGGGGAATTGATGGCTGAATTATTGGTAGACGATTATCCACACGTCTGTCGTGTTTCTGCACATTTTGTGTATGGAGGAACTTATTGCCTTTGTTCTTTGGAAGGGTTCGTGTAAATGAATGGCCTTGGAAGATACAGGTAGGGTCTCTCTCCTCTCCAGAGCAGAGAGCAGGTTTCTGCCTCCAGTAAGCAATGCAATACAATAGAGATTCCTTCTACTTTGAACAAATGTTTTATCATGTTTATTTATAACTCCTTGTGAAGTATTAGAAATGCCTAATATTGGGATTAGTTACTGTGATGCCAATGTATTGCATATGAAACATTCACCAAAGCCGGGTTGGCTCAGTGGATAGAGCGTCGGCCTCGGGACTGAAGGGTCTCAGGTTTGCTTCTGGTCAGGGGCACATACCTTGGTTGAGGGCACATCCCTGGTGGAGGATGTGCAGGAGGCAGCTGATCGATGTTTTTCTCTCATCGATGTTTATAACTCTCTATCCCTGTCTCTTCCTCTCTGTAAAAAATCAATAAAATATATTTTTTAAAGGAAAAATTCACCTGAGCTATCCTCATGTGACCCCATCAGATTTGGGGTCAAAGGGAATTAACGTGACTACGAAGCTCACTCTGCTTGTTGTGCTTCAAGAAATGAAGTTCTTTGTCTCAGACCTAATAGACTCATGTCTATTGCCATCATTCCTTAAAACTGTAGAGGTGTGCTAACTTTCAAGTATGGTAAAATCTTGGAGCTTTCATAGTTTTTGACCTTACAATAGACACAAATGCTTGAAGTGGACATTTTTTCTTCATTCTTTAACTTAGGGGAACAGCATTTAGTATTTCACCATTGAATACAGTATTAGTGGTACTATTTTTCTTAGATGACCTTTTATATGCAGTTGCTTTTGAATGCTCTAATCTCTAATGGCTATTTCCAAAAAGGTAAAACATTTTTTTAAAAATTGAGGGGCAGAGGCAATAGACCTTTAAATTTGATGATGTTCCTTCTGCAGAGGCGGGTGGGTGATTTGCAACAATCAGGGAGAGGGTGCAACAATGGCTGTCCACTTCTGTGTCTGCACCAAATGCTGTTTTGCTCAATAGTCAGTGTTCCCCCCACATTATAATAAAGCTGAATGATTCTTATCTCCTAATAATGTTCTAGCCACCCTAACATCAGCATGATGCATTAACCACCTGTTTGTGGTGATGCTGGTGTAAGCAAATCTGCACTGACAGTCATGAGAAAGTGTAGCATATACAAGAATGTACAGTACATAATACTTGATCATGATAATATAATAAATGACTAAATTAATGGTATTTATTATAATAAAATTTTGATCTTATACTAGTAGCCCTGCACATGAATCCACAAACCAGTAGCTCCCTGCTGCCTTCCTGTAGCTCTCCACCACTTGCTTGTAGTTCGCTGCCCCAATCTCCTGCACATCCGTGATCTGGTCAGTACACAGTTGGCCATTATGCCTCGTGGCATACAAATAATTAGCATATTCCTATCTTATTATATAGGACTAGAGGCCCAGTGCACAAAATTTGTGCATGAGGGTGGGGGGTGTCCCTCAGCCCAACCTGCACTCTCTCCAATCTAGGATCCCTGCGGGATCGGGTCTAACCAGGCAGTCAGATATCCCTTTCACAATCCAGGACTGCTGGCTTACAACTGCTAGCCTGCCTGCCTGATTTGCCCCTAACCGCTTGTGCCTGCCAGCCTGATCAACCCCTAACCACTACCCTGCCAGCCTGATCAATACCTAACTGTTTCCCTGCCAGCTGGATCATCCCCAACTGCCCTCCTCTTAATATTCCCTCTTTATTAGATAGAGTATTTTCTTTAACGTATTGGACAGTGTACCTGCCGTGGTCTTGACAAAACAGTAAAAATGTAAACCCAAACTAAAAGTGTCATAAAATAAACTTGAACAGGACTCTCATGAGACCTTGGAAAGGTGATATCACGTGTATTTTTCTTTCTTTCTTCTTTCTCGTTCTTTTTCTTGATGTTTCATCTTTTATCATTTCTCTCTTTTCTCCTTTTATTCATTTCCTGTCCTCTCTTTCTCTTAACTTTTCCATTGGTAGAATTGTCAGTACTTGAATCTGTCTTGCTTCCAGAAGATAAAGAAGAGGGAAACACACTGTGATCTGAAGAAAAAGATTATCTATTTTGGGATTGGTGGTGTTCTTGGTTTGTTTGTCATATCTGCCAGCCCTGGCATCTTGTGTGTGGGCACTTCTTATTCAGGTCTATAAAACCTCCCTGCCTTGGTGAAAACTGTAGGGGAAAAGGCCTTCCTGGGTGGGCTCAAGCCCTGTCCAAGGTGCTGAGGAACCAGGGTGGGGAGCACCCACCACTGCCCTTGCAGAGCCAACCTCAGGACCTTGGGGTACTCTACAGTAATGTAACTGCAATGTCCCCATTTGCCTTCAGATATTAGTTGTAAGTTACTTCCGATGTGAAACCCTACCTTATTTTGCGGTTTATAAAGATTTTTAAACGAAACCCATTTACCTCCCTAACCTGGTCAGAAGTTGCTACGCAATGGGAGAGGTTTGCTGGGCAGCATCACCCAGATACAGTCCCCTCTCCCCCCATCTCCAATCACTCAGCTGGTGGTAAGGGAAGTTCCAAGACTATAGGTATGTGTGTGTGTGGAGGGTGGAAATCATTCCATGGGGGCACAGGCCCTTTGGAGGCTGACACCCCAGACTGAGTAGATGTATTTTTAATTCTCTTTATACAACATTGATGTCTAATGAATGGATTTTAAAATCTTATAATTGTACCAACAGAGGTCAGTAAGACTGAAGGCAGAGGATTTGAAATTTAGAACTGATTTTTTTTTTGAAAAATCAGTTTAATGGATCTAAAGATCTATATACACATACTGGAGGCCCAGTGCATGAATTCGTGCCCGGGTGGGGTCCTGCTGTCCATCCCATCTGGTGATCAAGCCGGTAGCCGTTGCATGGGGGAGGAGCAGTGGGCCGTTGGCCATCAGCCTGCCTAGATGGAGGTGGGGCTGGCCAGGAGGAGGGATCAAGGGCTGCTAGTCACCCCACACATCCCCCATCAAGGTGATGAACTCCTTTAGCTTTATTATCTGTGAAGCTCTTTATCTGACCTTCAATTCTAAATGAGCTTTGCTGGGTAGAGAAGGTCGTGGCAAGAAATATTCAAAATGACAAAGAGCGAGTACCTGTAGCCTGGGTTACCTTCCTTTTGAAGGCACACAGCTGCTCCAGGGGCTGAGAATTTAGTCTCCATGAAACCCAGGTTAGTCTTTGCATTGGTGGAGTGGAATCACTGAGGCCTATTTGAAAGTCGCCAAGGCTATATATCTGGTAGGAGTCGCCTTTCAGAAGGGGTGCGGACAGCTCAGTCACATGCTCCCTTGTGCTCTTGACCAGTAGGTGGCATGGGAGGGGCCATGGGAGGTTGGGGGGAGGGCATCATTGGGATTAGGCTTGTTGGCTGCTGCAGTGCGTGTCATAGCCATAGGTCATTCTAGTTGTTCTGCCATAATGGTTGCTGGGCTTTTATATACACAGATTACCTCTCTTATTGATTGAAACTGTTCCAGATAATTTGAAGCATGATTATAGAAACTTAGTGGAACTTTATCCTTAGGAGAATGAGAGAGTGAGAGAGAAAGGTGAATCTATTGAATTAAATTAGTAAATAATTAAGAGTGACTATAACAATAATGTTCACATATTTTAGATTTAAAGCCTGCTCAATAATTTTAAAATTCATTTGAATCTGCAACTATTTAAGCTGTGAGCTGTGCACTGAAGAGAAAGTAAAACCACAAATTTTAAGAATGTAGCTGGAGGTAACATACAAATCCCATTGATCAGCCTGGCAGAGAATTGATGCTGCAATTTGTGCCCAGTGACACCTTCTCTCTCTTATTCAACTGCTTCAGAACATTATCAGAAGCTCAATGTGATACACCAATATGGTGACATACTTTGTCATAAGTCCTTGTTCAAATTAAAACTTAGGTGCCCGCATTGTGAATTATAATGGACAGACAGCCTGATTCCATATCACTATGTGTAATCCAGAGAAGACTTGACTCAACTTGACTGCAAGTTTCCATGCATTTATTAAAGATCCTAAGAGTCAGCCAAATTGGCAACAGAGCATATCAGTCTCTTCAGGTGAAAACAAAATAGAGGAAAAGGATAATATGTACCCAGTGTTGCAGTCTGGCTGCAGACGTCTCTCTGGCAGCCTTCTCTCTCCAAATGCCTTTCCTGATGTTCTGATCAAGTTTCCTTTAACATTCACTCTTGACTGCATGCTTTGATTCTCTCTCTCTTTTATTAATGTGTTTACTACCTCAGCATTATCTTTACAGTTCATTCCCTTCTAAGCTTGTTCATTTCTATAAAACTTTTGGGAAAGCTTTATTGTCTTTCATTTGATATATACAAATTTAATTCCGAAGGTTATTTATGTCATTTAGTGTTTTATTTTTAATATACTCAAATAGCATGAATCTCCAAGAGAATGCTTCTAACCATATACTTTGTCCTCAATAAATATATTCAAATTATTGGCAACTGTCAGGCAGAGTGTGCATATATTGTTTGTTAATATTATCAGAAGTTTGTTTCCATAATCTGTTATACAGCATACTAGAGGCCTGGTGCACAAAATTTGTGCACTCAGGGAGGGAGGACTTCCTCAGCCCAGCCTGCACCCTCTCACAGTCCGGGAGCCCTCAGAGAATGCCTGACTGATGTCTGACATAGCCCTGGGGAGTGGGCCTAAGCCAGTAGTCAGACATCCTTAGCGCTGCCTTGGAGGCAGAAGAGGCTCCCACCACCACTGCTGCACTCACCAGTTATGAGCCCGGCTCAAGGCTTTTGGTTGAGCAGTGCTCCCCCTGTTGGGATCACCAGGGGGAGCTCCTGCATTGAGCATCTGTTGCCTGGTGGTCAGTGAACATCATAGCGACTGGTCATTCTCAATTAGGTTGATTTGCATATTAGCTTTTTATTATTTAGGATTCCAGACAGGATTCATCTAAGCTTGGTTAAAGAAATATCCTACAACACATGCTGCTTACCATGTCTGCCTAAAAATGAAGATAATAATTCTATAACAGGCAGTTGAGGCACAGCTGGTCCAGATATTTATAAATAAAACTTTTATACCATATAAATAATGTTGGGACATTAGAAACACAACATAAAGCTAAATTGCAAAATAAAAAGTATGCATAGTATAATTTGCAGTTAAGTTTTTCATAGTTGTTCATTCACTTGTACCCTTTATTTGAAAATATGCGTTTGACTACTCTTGATCTAGGCACTATACTGGGTGCTAGAGTGTAGCTAGGGAATAGAGACAAAGTTGGTATTTGGTGCTCTGCATGGAACCTATATTCTAGTGTGCAACACAATAAATTAGCAAACATAAATAAATATATTGTACAGCAGATGAAAACAAATTCTGTGAAGAATCCTATATAATAAAAGAAAAACAGGCAAATTGACCATACCTCCGCTATAGCCATAAGCCACGCTTACCAGCCAGTCAGGATTGAGTATACAAATTAATCCAACCAAGTTGGCAGTTAATTTGCATATCAAGGCATAGAGGGAAGACCTAAGACAGCAGAGAAGGAATCCAAGCCCTGCATAAGGGAGCAAAGATGAAGAGAAACAAGCAAGCAGGGTGGCGGAGAAGGGAGGGAAGCAGGTAGGGTGGTGGAGACCATTGCAGGAAGCCCTATTCTTGCGGGAATCTTCCTGCAACAGGCCTCTAGTAGGAAGATAAAGGAGAAAGGTGTTTGTATTTGGAGAGGCTGAGAATATGGAGTGACCATGGAGGGCTTCCCAAATGACTTGATATTTGAACAAAGACCTGAAGGAAGCAAAGAACCATAATGATATGTGGGAAAATAGAATTACCGGCAGAAATAATAGCACCTACATGCCCCTGACCTTGAGGTATGTTGGCAGGTTCAGGAAAGAAAAGGGCTTGAATGTGTCTGGAGCAGAGTAAACAAAAGAGGAGGGTCTGTTTGGATTCCTTTGACCTAAGGATTCATGTGCAAATGATTTATTAAAAAAATGATAAGGGGGAAGGGAAAGTAGAAAAGCTAAACATGAATGCAATTTCAGGTGAAATCACCTCAACCCTGGTTATCTGCCTACAATTTCTCAACATTTACGTTTTACCAGTATTTATGAATTGTTTAAAAAGCACTGCTTTTCTCTAACACTCAAACATTTACTCACCACCAAATATTGATTTTATTACTTGTGCCAGCTTACTCCTGACTTTTTTCTTATCCCCTCCTTTGCTGTTAATCATTCCCCACACGCTCAATGGTAGTTCTCTTCCATCACAATATCTCCAGGTCTCTCTCCCATTATCCTACCACGTTATATAGATTCTATTCTACACAAAGGTTTCTAGGACCAGGAACACAGACTTGGAAAACTTTGATGGGAAGAGCAGTCAGAAAAGCTCTGAAGGATGAAATGTATCCTTAACGAGGCAAGTTAAGATGGCTGCACATATGGAGGAATGGGCATATTCAGAATAGGGTGCCTGTAGATAAGGTCTACATAGTAAGCAAAGATAAACGATGAATAGTAATAAAATTAGGAGGCTATTTATGTTGCTGTGAATAAATAAGGTTGTTTTAGAGTAATAAATTTGACAGTAAAATAGTAGACAAGTTTTCAGGTAATTTAAATTGGCTAATTGAAATAAGGGAATATCCTAGAAAAACTAATTGCACTTGACAAAAAGCTGTTCCTAAAGTGTTAACTAAAATTTTTATTGGTAATTCATCTCAGGATAAAATTTCACAACAGGAAATGAACCTAAAGCAGTCATATTATAGTGCAAAGAATTAAAATTTAAAAGCTATCAAGACTACATCATAAAATTTTCAAAAGCCTCCTAATATTTAAGTCAAAAAAGGGGAAGAGGAAGAAAATAAGATAAAATTTATGAACAACAAATACGTAATTATCAACAAGTGAATCTAAAAACCAAAGTAATTAAAAACATGATGAACAATATTAACTGTTGAATATAATAGAATCGGAGATGTGGAAGGGGAGTGGACTGAGGATTCTCAAGGAAAAGGGGAGTGGGGGTGCGGGAAGAGACTGAAAATAAACTGTGCACCTATGGACGAGTAAAATGGGGGATGGGGAAAGGGCAGAGGGTGGGATGGGAACCTGGTGGAGGGGAGCAATGGAGGGGGAAAATGAGGAACATCTGTAATAATATGAACAATAAAGATTTATTAAAAATAAATAAATAAATAAATAAATAAAATAAAAATTTAAAACATTTTTAAAAAGGGGAGGGAGGAAGTAGAAGAATATCATGTAAGGAAAAATATCCTGAAAGTAAATTACATCTAGAAAATTTGTACTTTAGAAAATTAATTGTAATGCTATCACCAAGACACTCATGAAAAACACACATGGTGTCAAAACAAGCCTAGGAAAATCATTTGGGCAAAAAATGAAAAAGGATCCCAAGTCAAATTTATAGAAAACATTCCTTTATTAACTTTTGGTTGAGAATATGTTTTTATGTTTTCAGAAAACAACTCTGAGACCTGTGGATTCTGGCAACAGAGAGGAATTGACAGGACTACTCCAACCATGAAGACAGAAGAGTAGCAGTCCAGAGATGGAAGTCGCTGATGACACCTTACCATAATAGCAGTCAGCAGCTGTGTATCACTGCAGGTTGCCCAGAACCAAACCAGAGAGGGTTGGACCTGCATCACCACCATTTGCCCACCATCCAGAACTAAAATATCATTGCTGACATGTACACATAAGGAACTGTTTGACATTGAAATTGGGTCTCAAAAGAACTGGTGGCTCAGAAAGAGGCTCACTATAGACTGATTCATATGCCTTTCAGCATAACAATTATTGATTGTCTCACTTTTGATTCTTATAAGTATATTTCCAGTAGGACATAATATTACTCATCTAGGGAAAATGGTAAACAACATAGACTGATGATGAACAAGAACAGACCCAGAGATAAGGAGCCATGGGTCAGATTGTTGGACCTCAAAGGGAGGGTGGGGATAAAAGGGAGAGATCAACCAAAGGACTTATGTGCACACATATGAGCCTAACCAGTGGTCAAAGACAATAGGGGGTTGGGGGCATGAGTGGGGGGGGGTTGGAATGGGAGGGTTGAGGACAAATATGTGATGCCTTAATTAATCAATAAATTGATAATAAAAAAAACTTAGGTATAAACCTGTTGCAACAAATACCTAGGTGATAATTTGATTGTGTTTTATTTTATATTTTTCTGAAAGCAAGTCTGAATTATTTCAGGTGACATTTTGAAGGTAACACCAAAGAGCTGGGGTGAATATCAGAATAGAGAAAGGGGGGAAAGGCTTTATCCAGGCAACAAGTGTGGCCAATTGGTGCCTTGATACCATGTTAAAAGCACAGAATGTCATTTAGAATTTTCCTACCCAAGACAGGATGAAGAGATTATTATTCATCTTATTAATCAATTGGAATTCATCATTGCTTGGCAGTGATCTCATCAATTTCCCTATACTTCTAACTATTCATATGTGGGTAGAGAGTTGGATGCAGAAAGCTAAGATACCAACAGTTGAGGCAAGACATTATTAGTTACAAAAGGAAAGTGAGTCTTGACAGAAGTGTCCCAACTTGGCTGAAATCATGGGTGAGCCCAAAATGAGGGCCAGAACACTAGATACATCTCATACAGGTGGTGATGATAACATCTTATCAGTGATGGATGCCTGAAACCCAAGAAACTTGAGATTATTATTCAACTTTTCAGATCTTTTGGTCAATTTTTTTTATGTCCCCAAGGACTTTACAAAAGGCAACTCTTGGGTGGTAGATGCGTGAATCTGACCAATTTGTTTCTGTATGGATTTACTCAGGGGTTAGAAATAGGTAAATGATTGCTTTGTGAAAATGATTCCAAGTTAATCTTAAAAAGAAGTTTTTGAATTTTTGAAGGATGTTTTCTTAAATACTCATATCTCAAGTTTCCTAAGCTTAAGGCCTATGAATAAAGCTACTGGCATTTTGTGAGCGTTAAATGACTGGCTCCTGAACATTTCATAAAGCAACTATTTTCTCCGTCTTTTTGATATATTACTATTTAACTATGAGATTGAAATCTCAGAATAATCTCACGCCTCGGAGATTCCCATAAGAAGTTATATATTCGCTGTGTCTCTAGTAGGCTCCTTGACCTTTCATGTTTTAAACTGAAGCCCTTTTCTATCATTAGATTTTAAAGTTTTCAAAAATCTAGGGAGAAGTTTTTTGTCTTATCCTCCCTCACATTGCCTCTGGGCTGAGGAAGAAAGTAGGCAAAACTAAAGATTTCTGTCTGCCTTGTACCCAAAGGAAGTTGAAATGGAAGCCTCATGTGCAATGACCTTAATGACTATTGCTCTTTTAACAAAATGTATACTTAAGAGTTCATAGAATAGTTAGTTCAGCTGGGCACAATTTTAAACTTTGGATAGAAGACATATTTCTTCCTTTCCAGAGGGAATAATTCTTTTATTCTCAAGTTTTACGTAGATTGAATAGGGGGGAAACAATGTTTGAGAACAATTTAGGGATGACCAAACTTCTAGCATCTAATAAGGCTATATCCTCTAATTTGTCCACAGTAACCTGAATAAAAATATATTGAATATTTTTCTCATGTATCAATCTGCCTGTCATTGCAAACCTAGTTAGCAAACATATTAAAATACGAATTAAATATGATATTTCATATAATATGCTAGACAGATTGAAGCAATAAATACTCATTTTTGATACATATTGCATGTGTGTATTTGTGTCTACACACATAGAGGAACTTACTAATACCAGCTAGCAAGAACCTATTGATACATTTTCATGAATTTTGTGAGCTGTTTGTTTAACCTTGTCATAATTAAAAGTTAAATTATATAAGATTATAATTAAATAAACTAAATTAAAACTGGAGTAATTATAAATATTCAAAACTCATTACCTTTTAGTTATTTTTCTACATTTTACCATTATCCATGCTCTTGAACTTGTTTATATTTATTTTATCTACATGGTGGGAATATTATCTAATTGCATGGTATATCTCTAAACTGGTAATGTCAAGGTAGTAGCTTAAACTGGACCTGGTGCAAGTACCTAGGTGAATGTTACAAATGAGGACTTGTTTTGTTGAATAACTAAACTTAAGAAAGTATAAAAAATACAGATTAAACTTTAAAATGTGTCCGTTGCCACTATATCATCAATAACACAAAAGTTTCAGGAAATATTCTTACAGAACTTGGAAGTATTATTTAACTTACCAAATAAATTGCTCTTATCAATGACAAAAAAAATGAAGTTATGACTTATTCTTCAGTTTCACTTTGCTTTACTCATTAATATAAATAATAATATCAACCAGCATTCATCAATTGCAACTATAGATTGGTTAAGGATACAAGCATTCAAAACTGATAAAAGAATTATATGAGAATCAATAGGCTATATGAGATTTAAGAAAATACACTGTATTTTTATTGCTATTAATAACAATAAAATTTATAATACACTGATATATATATATATATATATATATATATATATATATATATATATGAGAGTCTATTTGGATTGACTGGTTAATAGATACACATATAGATAAAGATTTATAATTTTTTTGGGGGGAGGGGAAGGAAGCTGGTTGTTAAACATTTACCAACACAGCTTTGTATAAATAAATGGTTGTAATAACCAAAACATTTTATATAGTTCTTAAAAATAATCAAGGTGATATAATAAAATTATATTATTTTTGTAGCATATTTAAGCTTTGTGTGTTATTAATTTATTTCAAGTAGCATCAAGTATCCTAATATATAAAAAGCCAGGGGCCATCACAACCAAAACAATGGGACAGATAACCGAATAGCAGATTGAGTTGGGCAACAAGGCCAGCAGGGGGATTAGTGAGGAATGACCAAACAATTAAACAGCAAGCTGCGTGGAGAGATCAGACTGGCAGGGTGGGCAGTGGGGGTGGGGGTTGACAAGGCTGGCAGGGGGTGCAGTAAGGGGCGACCAGGCCAGTGGGAGGACAGTTGGGGCGACCAGGCCAGCAGGGTGGACAGCAAAGTGCAATCAGGCCAGCAGAGAGAGCAGATGGGAATGGCCAGGCTGGCAGGGGAGCAGTAAGGAGTGACCAGGCCAGCAGGGGGTAGTCGTTAGTAGCCAGTGATCCCAGATTGTGAGACGGATGTCCGAGAGGTCCCGGATTGGAGAGGGTTCAGGCTGGGCTGAGGGGACCCTCCTGCCCCATGCACGAATTTTGTGCACTGGACCACTAGTATTTAAATAATGTAGAGATATTATCCAAAAAAATGTAGAAATAGCTCATAGATTTTTGAAGTTTAACTTGACATAACCTTGGATAAAAACAAAGATTACGTGCCTTTATTATTATAATAAAATGGAATATGTGTGCTTTGGTTTGATTTTGGAATAGGGGGGGGGCATTATTTCAAAAGAAGGGAATATCACGATTTCATTTCTTTCCATGGTGATTTTGACTTCTCTAAATTGCTTGTTTTTTTATGACTATTCCTCATCACTTCTTTTGCCTTTTAGCCCCCCTGAAAATGAGTTCTCTTTCTGACACTCCTTGAATAATAACATTTGAGTTTGCACATGGGAGTTGAAAACAGGGGCCCTCAATGGTAAAGGTGTTTGGAGTCCTCACGTTATAATGTGATCCCAGTTATAGATGAGAGCATTGTAATGGGTGAGATATTTTTGTTTCTACTACTAACTGCAATACATTTGGGGTTGCTAATTAGGAGAAAATTATTAGACCACAGCGCAGTCATCTCATAGAATATTTTGTGCGTGTGTGTGTGTGTGTGTGTGTGTGTGTGTGTTTAAGTGTAATAGGCATTCCTTCTAACTTGTTAAATAGAAGTGAGCATATTACTGTCTTAAAATGGATAGTAATACTAAATACCCCTGAAGCAGGGGTTGCAAACTGGTCTGTGGGCCAAGTCTTTTTTTTTTTTAAGTAAATGTTACTGCAATAGGGTAGAGCTTTTTTATTTATTTATTTTTAAATTTTTTTTGTTTGTTTGTTTGTTTAGAGAGAGAGGAAGTGAGTGGGAGAAGATGGAAACATCAATGATCTGTGGCATCCTGTACACCTCCTACTGGGGATCAAGCCTGCAACCCTGACCAGGAATTGAACCAGCAACCTCTTAGTGTATGGGATGATGCTCAATCCACTGAGCCAGGCTGGAGCTCAACTTTTACGTGTTGTCTGGGGCTGCTTTGGAGCTAGAGCAGTGGGTTTGAGTAGTTGCAGCACAGATATCATGGCCACCACGCTCAAGTTATCTAGTATCTGAATCTTTAGAGCAGTGGTTCTCAACCTTCCTAATGCCGCAACCCTTTAGGCTCTATAAGCAGTGGTTCTCACTGGGGATGATCTCTGGGGTTGAGATCATCGGAAAACACAGATATTTACATTACGATTCATTAACAGTAGCAAAATTACAGTTATGAAGTAGCAACGAACATAATTTTATGGTTGGGCGTCACCACAACATGAGGAACTGTGTTAAAGGGTCGCAGCATTAGAAAGGTTGAAAACCACTGCTTTAGAGAAATACTTTGTTGAATGCTGGTCTGAAGCAGGAATGACAGGCCAACAAAAATCAATTGACTGTCTCTAATGTAGTCATTAATCAGTAATGCATGTGATGGATGAAGCAGTACAAGTATTTATACCAGATATTTGCCATTCTTTATGTAAAAAAGACACCCAGCCCTAGCAGGTTTGGCTTAATGGATAGAGCATTGACCTGCAGTCTGAAGGGTCCCAGGCTGGATCGTGGTCAGGGGCACATTATTGGGTTGCAGGCTGGATCTCCAGTAGGGGGTGTGTGGGAGGCAGCCAATCAATGATTCTCTCCCATCATTGATGTTTCTATCTCTCTCTCCCTCACCCTGAAATCAATAAAAATATATTTAAAAATAATAATAAAATTAAATTAAAAAGACAGCCTTAAAGTAGGAATTATCAATGTAATCACAGAGAATAAATCAGTTCTTTTTTTCACTTAATATTCAAAAGAGTTCAGCATAATCACACATTTTAAAACAGTACAGTTTGAACACAAATTTCTAGCATAACCACAGGGTCAATTTGTTGCCTTTTTCATGATTTCTTAATCAATATAGATCATAGAAGTTTTTCTCTTTGCTTTTCTTAAATGAAATAAAGTATCTTTCAAGTTACTCTTTATAAAGATAAGGCTTTATAGGGTAAAGAGCCCACTTTCCCTGTTATGTCTGTCTGCTATCTGAATCTCCCTTTAATTCCTTTATCACAGAATTAGATATCAGAAGAAGCCCTAACCAGTTTGGCTCAGTGGATAGAGCGCTGGCCTGTGGATTGAAAGGTCCCAGGTTCAATTCCGGTCAAGGGCATGTACCTTGGTTGCCAGCACATCCCCAGTAGGGGGTGTGCAG
The DNA here is from genome assembly GCA_963924515.1 of Vespertilio murinus. Lineage (NCBI taxonomy): Eukaryota > Metazoa > Chordata > Mammalia > Chiroptera > Vespertilionidae > Vespertilio > Vespertilio murinus. Next base: position 170,626,134 of record OZ004707.1, on the reverse strand, counting down.
GAGCCAGCTTATAGATGTTTCTCTCTCATCAGTGTTTCTAACTCTCTATTCCTCTCCCTTCCTCTCTGTAAAAAATCAATAAAGCATTATTTTTTAAAAAAAGAATAGTGACAAGCAACATGATATGGTGAAATCAAATATTTTAAACATTCTGCCTTTACTTATTTAAAATCACCTATAACGCTGAGGTGAGCCAAAACTGGTTTGGCTCAGTGGTAGAGCGTCGGTCTGCGGAATGAAGGGTCCCAGGTTCGATTCCGGTCAAGGGCATGTACATTGGTTGCGGGTACATCCCTGAAAGGGGGTGTGCAGGAGGCAGCTGATCGATATTTCTCTCTCATCGATGTTTCTGGCTCTCTATCTCTCTCCCTTCCTCTCTGTAAAATATCAATAAAATATATTTAAAAAAACAAAACAAAACAAAACAAAAAACGCTGAGGTGACCTGTTATGCGGCCTTAGACCAAGCATAAATCCTCATTCCTCTGTTAAAGACGTCCTCACATGATCTTTCCACTTTTTTCATTCTTCATATCATTGCTTCTATAGCTCTCCATCATGTCTTACCTGTTGACGTATAGACCAACTACCCTATTTTATACAGAGCTTTGATCTTTGCCTACTGGTCCCCTCAAGGTTGATTGCAGTTAAAAGCTACTTCTGCTTCTTTTCTAACCCAATAAACTAACCTGAACACATTTCCACTTTTTTTTTTCTTCCCATCCATAAAGTGTTACTAGACAGAGTGGATGCCAGGAGACCTGGATTTGAGAAGAGGCTGTATTATTACTTCTTTATGGAGCTCTGCCAGTTCCTTAAAGTTTAGTTTTCTTCTTATTACAATGAGGAGGTTGGCTTAGATGATTTGACATCTTTAGCCCAAAGTATATTCTTTCTTTGAATAACTCCCTTTCTCGAACTTCATGTCTAAGCAATTCTTGAAAGTGATGCCAACCAAAATAGTAGAGTGTGCTCTGCCAGAGGTATGGACTTCATGCTTTAGGGACATCCATTTTAGATTAGTTTTCCCTTCAATCTAATCCCCACTTTCCTCCCTCCCTCCCTCCCTCCCTCCCTCCCTCCCTCCCTCCCTCCCTCCCTCCCTCCCTCCCTTCCTTCCTTCCTTCCTTCCTTCCTTCCTTTTTCCTTTTCTTCCCCTGAAACACTCCTTCCATCAATATTATTTGAGAACTGCATCCCACTGGATATTTTAGCAGTCAATTCTAACTCAGACACATAGACCTTGCAGTTTAAGGGGCTTAGGTTATAAAACTAACTGGCTACATTGAGGCATCATTTTTTTAAAGACTACTCTTAAATGAAAGAATAAAAAGGGGGTTTCAAATTTTAAAAGAACATCCATCAAATTTTATATTGCCAGATTCCCCTCCAATTGCAAACTGCGTATTGCTAGAGACATTCTTTCTGCTCGCGGATCAGTGATTAGAGTAAGGTTAGTACATGGATTTACATGCGATTCCACACTGGCTTGCTATCTATCAGGAAAGGCTTTGTGGAACATAAGAAGTATGTTCCAGGAATGTCATCGCAATACTTCAAGGGTTTTTTTCTTTAATAAAAAGGGCAATGGGGATCATACCAATCCACGGAATTTGCATGTTTTCCCCTCGCCTCGCTGAAAACATCCTTTCAAACCAGTTTCAAACCGGAGCAATTAGGTGGGTAATTGCCCTAGTCTGAACTTAGCCTTAAAAGCTTATTCTATGCAACTAGAGTAATTAGACTTACTTCTGCTGTCTTTTTTTTCTTCACTTCATTGTTCTCGTGCATTAAGATAATGTTACTGTGCATGGGTTCACTTCAATGCAATGGAAAGGAGGTTGGGGATGGGGGGATAGAAACACTTGAATAAAGAGGAAACCCAGCGAACAAAACTGAAACCCAGCTTGTGACAGCAATCACGAAAAGTGTTTGCCCTGGAATAGGGCTTGTTAAACAGAATTTTAATTAATCTGAAATTTGCAACATACCTGCTTGTCACTGTCCTTTGTAATCACTAGTTTATGTTCCTAAAATAGATATATGAAATACCTCACGGTTTGCCAGATTATTTAGCCATGCTTTGCTATATCAAATTAATCTTAGTTGGTAACAGGATAACAGTTTTAGTTGTTTTTTCTTCGCTTTATCATATTATAATCATTATCCAAAGGGAATATACCAGGTCAAGTGTTAACAATATGTGCATTGCAAAAATAAAAGTTAAGATTTGCCATCTGTTCAAAAATGGTACCGCTGCATTAGATATTTTTCAAGAAAATTCCCTTTAATCCAAATAACATTTTTAATTTTATTTCAATTTTTAAAGACTATAGATACATTTTTGTGAAGCAAAATTAAAATACACAAATAAGAAGTAGGTCAGAATTGAAACATTGTAGGGCAATACAATGCACCTTTGTGTCTATTTATAAATAGAAATATAATTTCTTAGGATGTGTTCCATGGATATAAATTTAGAGCTGGGAAAGGCATGTGTATTATAATACTCATTAAATATTTGTTTAATTCAGGAAATTGTAAGATTACAAAACTGCAATATTGTTTACATTCAAAATGTTGGTCAGAAGTTGCTGAGTGGGCCCTGATTCTCAGGTTCTTGCCCAATACCCTGCTCTGTATTCTGGGTGAAATGCAATGGCTTCTTGAAACTGTGATTTGCTGCCCCCAATATCTGTTGTTCATATATATGTAACCAGGTCATACTCATATATACCTGGACACACTCTTTCTCTTCATGGAGACACATTGATCTGCTATTTATTTATTTATTGTTTATTTATTTATTTTTATTAAGATATTATATGTGTACATACCTTACCAATCCCCACCCACCCCCACTCCCAAACATGCCCTCCCTCCTCATAGTTTTTCCTCCATTGGTTATGCTTATATGCATGCATACAAGTCCTTCAGTTGATCTCTTATCTCCTCTATATCTCCCTACCCTCCCTGCTGTAATTTGACAGTCTGTTTCTTTACTGTCTCTGTATCTATCTTTTTGTTTGTCAGTTTATAATGTTCCTTATTATCCATAAATGATGTGGTGGATCATGTGGTGTTTTCAACGTGTTGATCTTTGATGGGTCCATTTCTTTTGCTGTGTTGCCTTCGCTGTTCACCTGCATACAATGTCTCCTCCGTAATAGTAATGCTGATGTGTGGTTTAAGTTTCCAGGCTTTCAAAAACGGACCATAACATCCACACAAAAGGCTAGTCAAAGAAACGATCTGAGAGGAGACCACACACAAGTTTAATTTACTAATTATAATGGAAGGACACACTTCTCTTCCTTTTCTCTCAGCTCTGTGTCCTGAACTCAACCACAGTGGGACTGGAAGAGGAGGTCTTTCCCACACCCGAATGAACAAGGTCAGCTTTTCACAGGATAAACGATGGCATGGGAGAGAAAAGGAAATTGGATTGAGTCAACAGATGATATTTGATATTTGATATTTAAACCTGCCTTTGCCATGTATTGGCTGAGCAGATTTGAATTTCATTTTTCTCACCTGTATAATACAGTCAATCATACCTTCTTCCTAAGGTTACAGTGAAGGTTAAATGAGATATTATACAAAGCCCATGAACAATGCTTGTTAAATACCAGAGTCATGGAAGGTGGTGATTAAATATATCATTTTCCCTCTACTAGGACCAACCACCTTGTGGTGAAATCCTTAAAAGCAGGAAGATAACAATTCATAGGATCTCTGGGGCCCATCACTGTGCCAAAAACACAATTGGGACGGATACATTTTGCTGAGAGGATGCATTAAGTGGATAAGAAAATGGTTGTACGAATTCGAGCTTGGAATGCAAAAGCATGTAGAAATAATACCATAGATCAAAAGTAAATTTTATTTTTCAGTGTACAGTAGCAATGATAAAATAGCTTCTCTTTTTTTAAAAAAAATATTTTTATTGATTTCAGAGAGGAAGGGAGAGGGAGGGAAAGATAGACACATCAATGATGAGAGAGAATCATTGATCATCTGCCTCCTGTATTCCCCACACTGGGGATAGAACCCATAACCTGGCATGTGCTCTGACTAGGAATCAAACTATGACCTCCTAGTTCATAGCTTGACACTCAACCCCTGAGCCACTGCATCCAGGGAATAGCTACTTTCTTATGAAGCTTGAGTAGAGTGTGAAAGTTCTTGGCAAGGACCAACAAGTGTGACTCTACCACTAAGTACCTGAAATAACTCAAACCAACCTAAGTCTGCCTAAGATTTAAAATCCTCATCACTAAAATCTGGACTTAGCATAAAATGTTATCTAGCATGTCACCTACCCTCCCCTTCTAGAGTTCAGGAAACCATCACTTTGAAGTGGGTCAAAATTTATGGTGAGGAAGTACATCAGGAACTCCAGGGGCAATTAGTCCTACTTCTCCTCACTCCTACTCTTAGATCTGCAGCCCCAGCGTCTTTCAGCAAACAGGTTTGCAAGATCAATAAACATAGGAAGACAGAGACACTTTGCATATGGATTTAGTTTTAAAAGAAATGGGAAAAAATAGTAGAATATGCTTAATTAGAGCAGATTCTGAAATAAAAGACAAATGTGTTAATTAATCACTCATCTTGATTTGCAAAAGGTCACACCCAAATATGCAACAATAGATACCAGAAATTAGAAAGAGATATTGTGCCACCTACCTCCTCTTCTGATAAACTACTCCAAGTTTTTAATATAATTTGCAGGAGACATATGCATTGAGATGCAAGTGCTCTGGTGTGCTTTTCTTATTAGAAGCCTGAAAATTATATATATATATATATATATATATATATATATATATATATATATATATATATATACTAGAAGCCCAGTGCATGAAAATGCATGCTCTGGAGGGGGATCCCTCAGTCCTGCCTGCCCCCTCTCACAGTCTAGGAGCCCTCAGTGGTGGGAGGTGACACGGTGATCAGGGAAAGGCGATGCTCCTATCACACTTCTGCTGCTGCCATTGCTGGCAGCACAAACCTTGGCTGGCCCTGGTTACCTGAGCCTCAGGTGGCCCTAGGCAACTGGGCAGACACCATCCCAGGCTTGCCTGCACCTCCTGCTGGTCCCCGGAAGCTGGGGGGCTGAGGGCAGGCCCAGCTGCATTGAGTGCCTGCTACCTTTGGTGGGGCTGAAAGGACTGGGAGACTCTGGTGGGTCTGAGGGGACTGGGCCCTACCATCTTGTGGCTATGGGCACCGCCATATTTGTGATATCAAGACAGTCAATTTTCATATTTCCTTTCTTAGATAAGAAATATATAAAGATGTTAACTCAATTTTGTTTTTCTCTTCACCATCTAAGTACTTAATGACTCCTTTCAAAAATACCTATTTCTTGCTTCTATTATTGGTGTATTGCTCATGTGACAACATTACTGAGGAATCAGAGCTTCAAGGGCTTGAACTTTCTCATCCAAAGGAAGATAGCCTCATTTAGCAGCTGTAGTAGAATAGGAAAGCAGCATGAGGCCAAGGAAAGGTTACACAGTGGGAAGTTTGTGCTGGCAAATACCAATTCACACCTGTTTGGGGCCTTCAGGCAACATCAGGGGTGCTGTTTAAATGGACTCTGCGTGCAATCTGTGCATGGTCTGGAGTCATTGAAATGAACTACACTGATTCTTCTCCTTGGCAATTATTCCAATTATGTGGATGCACCACTTATCAGAGTGCTGATTAAGTGGGTTTACTAGCAGGCACCAAAGGAAGACTGTGAGGAAATCCACCAAAGTGTGATATTCACACTTTGTAAGGTTTCCCTCACACTCACTAATGTCTTATGTTATACAGAGAGCAGCATAGAACATTCTATGTATGTATTTATACATGTATTATACACATACACAATTTTAAATTATTTTATACTACTTTGAAAACTGCAGCCTAATTTCTCTCCATTGCAATGGTCAGGGTTTCAGGTCACAAGGACAATATACAGGAGGCAATTTCTTTTTCTACAAAATAGCATGAATATTAAAATATAAAATTACTAGTAAACAACTTCAACTTAAAATGAAAAAAGGAATACTTAAGAATAAATACAATGAAATATTAGAATCATTTGCTTCCCAAAGACTATAAAATGTTGCTGAGAACAATTAAAGTGAATTTAAATAAATATAGATATATGTCATGTCGATGGATTGACATTATTCTACCCATATGTAAATTTATCACAGCTACAAATAGAATTCTAGCAGGGTTTTTTTTGGGGGGTGGGGGGTAGAAATTGACAAGTTGATTCTGAAATTTATATGGAAATACAAAGGATCTAGATTAGCCACAAAATATTTGTAAAAGAAAGACAAGGTTGAATAAATTACACTAAATGTTACAACCATAAGCCTTCTAGAAAAAGCAAATGTCAATATCTTCATAACTTTGAGGTTACCAAAGATTTCTTATGAAAATTACCCATATTTAAAAAAAGTATGATTTTCACCAGAATTTAAAATTTCTACTTATCAAAAACACTTTCAAGAAAATGAGTAGACAAATCACAGTCCAGGAAAAAATGGTGCATTAGTCTGTTTACCTATAGGTCTATATCTAGAATATATAAAAATTGTAGCAAAGAGACAGTATTAGGGGGAAACAAAACAGGAAAATAAAAAGCCAACACATAACTAAAGGCCTTATAATGAAGACATATGAATAGTCAATAAACACATAGAAAGGTCAACATCACAAAACATCAGAGAAATACAAGTTAAAATCCCAATGATAGACCACAACTTCACCCAGTAGAATGCCTAAACTAAACACCCTGACATTATCCATTTTAGAAAGGATTACATATAACTGGAATCCTCAAAGTCTCTCTCACCACTTCCCAATATTTACCTTCTCCAAAGCTAATTATCAGAATGGCTAATGTTTTTAAAACTTATAATATCAAGTGTTAGCAAAGATATGGAACAACTGGAAGATTACATGCTGCCAGTGGCCATGATAACTGCTAGAATGAATTTGGAAAACTGTCAATATTTTCTACAGCTGAATGTAGAAATATATTATGACCCAGCGATTTCACTTCTGCTCAACAGTGATACATATAAATGGTGCATTCAAAAATTGCAAAATAATTTTAGTAGCATTATTTATAATAGCTGCAAACTGTAAATAATCCAAATTTTCATAAACATTAGAATGAATAAGTAAATTTTGATATATTCATATAATAGAATTGAAAAAGAAAAAAATGATTCTAATAATATTGACATATCAATATGCTATATACATTTCTAGATAAATATTGAGCAAAAATAATACACTGCATAATATATTCTGCATACTTTTATTTGTTTTATTTTATTTTAAAAAATATATATTATTGATTTTTTACAGAGAGGAAGAGAGGATAGAGAGTTAGAAACATCGATGAGACAGAATCATCAATCAGCTGCGTCTTGAACACCCCCTACTGGGGATGTGCCCTCAACCAAGGTACATACCCTTGCCAGGAATCGAACCCGGGACCTTCCATTCTGCAGGCCGACGCTCTATCCACTGAGCCAAACCTGTTTGGGCAATTCTGCATACTTTTATTTATATATCTGTAATGATAAAAGTCACAAGAATAATTGACTCTGAGACTGAATATGAATGAAGTATACAAGAGGATGTGTGTATGTTATAAGAATTTACCAAACTGTAATTTGGAATGTATGTAATTTATATATGTCATATATCAAATATACTTACAAAACAGTAAAAAGGAGGGGGCAAGACATCAAGTAATAACTAATAGATTCTCTTTTTGACACACAATTTTGGAGCACACAGATACTCCAATCTGTTCCTCTACCTTTCTTTATCAATCCATCACCCACCATTTAAGCATGCTTAGTTTGATAAACCATGCAGTTTATTTTTTCATCTTTCATTAAATCTGCTTCCTGAAACTTGCTGTATCTCTTGAATAGGATGTTGGGATCCTGCAAATAGCCTTCTAGATCCTGTTCCTAAGACCTTCCATGCTACACATTACCAACAAGCAGCCCAGTCCCAGGGTCACAGAAAATGTGGGAAATCAGGTATTTTTAAAAGACATTTTTAATTTCGGTTGGAATTTGAGGCTCACCCTGATATTTACTATCATCTCAAAGGACTGAATTAGAGCTTTTGTTAAATAGCATTTTTATCGAAAAACCTGATACCTGCTCTATGAGGGTTGATTAACTCCTCTAAACAAATACACCCTAAAATGCATAATGTCTTTAGCACAAGAGAAGCTTGTATTTAATTCACATAAGAATCTAAGATGGTAACAGTCTGCCTTGGGGAGGGGTTTGTAGAACTCTTTAAGGATCTAAACCGATTGAGGACCTAACACCTTGGGCAATTGGTTTACAAGATCACTGGGAAATGAAATTCATAAAGTTCCATAGAATGGATATGGGCAATGCCTGGAAGTGCTGAATATCAGTTCTACTGACAAGTAGAACTAGCAAGAATTCACTCATGTTGCCACACTGAAGGAAAATATAGTCAAGTTTGGGTTCCAGGAAGAGAGGAAAGCATGAATTTTGGTAAAACCAATTATCTTCATCAGACCTAGGAAGCATTGGCAGATTACAAATATAAATAGTGGGTAACATTTAAAAATTATCTGTTACTATAACCTTCCAGCAAAGTAATATAATACCTTGGATAGTTCCCAGCCTTATCTTTCATCTATGATACAAGCTGAAACACTTTGGACAGAAGAGACCAAATGCAAGACTAATTTCAGAGAGTTGATAGAATCAATGATTTATTTCAGAAACTATCCATGTAATTAGAATCAAAACCATTTTCATGAAATTATCAGAGCACAAATTATAGCAACTGGAAGATTATTTTAGATTTGGGAGGAATCGTAGACATGGGGTTCATTATTTGTAAATCCCCTGATCTGAATAAATAGATAACCACATATGCACTATTATAAGCATGGTTAATGCTGTCATACAGTCAGTTTAACCTCCAGTTCTCAGCTGGATTCTCTTTAAAGTTGGAGACTACTGATGCTTTGTGTAATGTCTCTACTTTTTTTAAACTTGTTTCCATTTCAGCAGTTACCATTTATATCCTGGCCCTCATAACTTTACACATGGGTTATTTCAACAGACTCCTAGCTGTTCTCCCTCAATTCGGTTTCATGCCAATCCATTCTTCATAGTGCTTATGAAATTAATCTTCCTGAAACACGGTTTCATTACAGCTCTTTCCTGCTCCAGAATGACGTGGTTCCCAGTTTCTTACTGAATCAAACATAAGACTTTCTACTTTTCTCCTTTTGAATCCTGCTCTCATCAGCCTAATGCATGGACCTTTACCACAGAGTCATGAAGTCTTATGGCTCTTCATATGATGTGTTCACTCTCATGTCTGTGCCCTCCACTCTTTCATCTCTTTCTATAAGCCTCCCCTCATCTTTCAGCCATGTCTCACTTTTTACTCAAAGAGTAATCATCTATTTATCTTTTCTAATTCCTTTCTTTACTTCCCATTTGGCACCTCCTAGCAGATGTGTATTTTTAATTTACACTTAAATTTCACGAATGGTTGCATATTTTCAAATTGGGCATCACTGTTTCAGTTGAGGAAAAGGGTTATTTAATATATGTTTATGACTTGTTAATATTATCATTTCCCAATGTTCTTATGTGTCTTTAGAGTTCATAGCATGATGCACCATGTACAGAAAATGTTTGGCCTATGTAATGTGGATGTATACAGGAATATTTTATGTCATGTAAGCCTTTTGGGAAGAAGATTTGGCTTATGAAGACATGTGTAATATGGTAAGGGGATATAAATTATTTATGCCTGCAAAAAACAGAGTCAAGAAAGAACTACTGACAGAAAACAACAAACAGAAAACATATACTGCTAAAGTCCTTATAAAGTCAGAGCAGATTCCCAATTTGGCTTCCAGCTTTCTGATAGTCAGCAAGTAGAGGGAATCTTCCACAAATAAACTATTTCATCAGGAGCAACATATCTTACCAGTATTCCTTATTCTACAATCAGCTATATTAATAGCTTCATGACTATGCTTAGAACAATAAATCTAGGCTATTTCTACTCTTCAACTTTTGAACCATGAAAAAGAGCCAAATGAGACAGAAAACAATATTTTTAAAAGTGGAAGCTATATTGGAACAGAACTCACTAATCTAACCATTCATACTGGAAGCAAAGCTGACCAATTGCTTATAATTAAAGTGAACAAAATAATCCAGCATTGAATTGGCTGTAAGGAAGAATAAATGACCCAGTGAACAATTATCTTTGCAATTTTAAAGCTAAACGAGACTTTTAGGAAATGATTGATCTTTAATCAAGGGCTAGTATAGGTGTGGGCCTTCATCTTCATTTTCATGATCTCAAAGCTATCAAGTGATTTCTGCTCCTCTAGACATCATGGTTACCTTCCAGGTATGAAGAAGAGAAGAGGAGCACAAAGAGCAGTACCTGCATCAGTAAAGTGAAAGCTTCCCAGAAATATTCATCTTCCCTCTCAATGGAACTATGTCATGTATCAGCTCAAGGAAAGCTGGATGGCAAGTATTTTTAGCTGTTACATTGGCTCTCTGAACATAATCAGAATTCTCTTGGTAACAACAACAACAACAACAACACCAACAGAGCCATGTATAATGTGTAGAAAGAGAGTAAGACAAAAAGGTCATATCTCTGTGACAATTGTTGAGCCACTACACACATCCTGGATTTCACTTGCTTTAAGAGTTAGGTTTGAATTGTGAAAGCAGCTTAGCCAAAGATGCCTATCATTGAAAGTAAGGGAAGGTTGGCTTCAAGAAGTCGGACCAAGATGCATGGAGCCAGAACTTGAGGTGTAACATTTGAGATGTAAGCCAGTGGTTCAATATATAGTGCCCAATGTGTCATCGTCAACTCAGATTTAATCTGAGATGTCATTGGTACCCAAGGAAGCTACACTTGACAGATAAGGCATGAAAAGTTTGTATCATAATCAGGTAAGGGCTCTCAGTGTTTCTGATTAGAATTCCATAAAATAAAACAAAACTAAATATCTATGCATTAGCAGTTCCTATTGCAGGAGACTGGTAAAGTGAGGTGAACTCATAAATTCATATTCTTACCTAATCTCTTCAAACTGGAATTCAGAGCATACCTTCCTATGGGAGTAATGGACACCTACAAGTAAAATGAGGCAAAGAGCCTCAACAAAATCAATCTACACAGTAAATATGGAAAGACGAGCTAGTCATAGTCTGCATTTTATCTGAAGATAGAATCTACCCAATTTCTGAAAAAATAGATATGAGGTATGGAAGACAAGTCAGGCATATTCCAGGGCCTTTGGCTCTGCCATTGAAGGATGAAGGTAACATCAGATAGTCTCAGGAGACTTGCAGAGGAGCAGTTTTGGAAGGGAGTTGGGAATTCAAATTTGGACATGTCCAATTTAATTTTTTTAATAAATCCACATAGAACTATGAAGTAGTCAAAACAATGGGTATAGCATTTAGGAGAGAAGTCTAGCCAGAAGAAAAAAAATAGAGTAGTCAACAAATAGATGCTAGTTAAAGTTATGATACTAACCAAACACAGGAAATAAATGGTAGAACCTGGATTAGGATTTGCTTAAATCTAAGCCAAAATGTGACAGCAGTGTCTACAGCAAGTGGATCTAAAAAAGTGAAGGCTGATATCTAATGATAAAACCACAGAAATGACTTGCCTGGAAGGTGGGTCAGGGATGATGTGTGAGTAATTTTGTAAGGAGAGGTGTTCTGCCAGGAACAAAATGGGGGAGTCATTGCTTATCTGGAATTCAGGTTCTCCTGGATCAGGGAAATGAGTGGGATTGTGTGTGAAGTGGGTCTGGCTGAGGACAGCAGACCAACATTTCATTGGACTCCAAGGGCAACTAGAGGCAGATGCACTGGCACCAAACTAGTGACTCTTTGAGCTCAGGAGAGCAATAGGGTGAGTGAGTAAAAATCTGAGGAAAAGAGTGTTACCAGAAGTTACTCTGGTTATATATATAGCAACATACTTATTGCTATGTATCTGATCACTTGAAAGTTTTTGTGTGTTCATGTTTAGATTTCTGTAGGATCTCTCTCGTGGTGCTGTGTTGTCGAGGTACGTTCTAACGTTTGAGTGTGAACCATGATTTCTGGAACTTTATTTTCTGAGATTTTGGTGACAGCTGGTTTCTCTGATGAAGAGCTGCATTTACTTTTACTAGATACAAGGTGCACTACTAATCCTAAAACAAGAGCAATAAATATGAATCTTAAAGGATTCTTGAAATCACAAAGGAATGAGTGAATTAGTATTAGGATTAGGATTAGGATCTCCTATGAGGGTTGGCATGTAGTGATGCATTCTCAAGGGAGACTTCTCTTTCCTCCAGTTGGCTCCAAAGTCAGAATAAGAAAATGTCATTTTTATATTCTACTGTGAGGAAAAATTCACCTTCTCATTTCCCATCATGCCCTTTGTGGTTCCAGTAGTCTGGGACCATACTATTGCTAAGGGAAGTACGTCTCTCTCCAGTCTTTGCTTTGGAAGCTGCATGACACTGGATTTTGACTTTTTCCTTTAAGGGAAAACTGTCCACATTACTGACTTACCTCTCTGGAGTTCTTACTTCCATGATCCAGCTCAAAGATGTTTTAAATATATTTTTAAATATGCATTATATACAGTTGTTTTATAAAGGATATAATTCAGAAGGAGATCCATAGACTTCTTCTCAGGCCCTTATTTTCTTCTAAAGAAGATTGTGTGATTCAATATCTTGATTCTGGACATATAATTAAATTACTTGTTCATATAATTAAAATTATGGGGGTAAAAAAAGCTGTGGTACATTTACACGATGGAATACTATGCAGCTGTAAAAAAAAAAAGGATTTCTTATCCTTTGTGACAGCATGGATGGACCTGGAGGTATTATGCTGAGTAAAATAATCTGGTCAGAGAAATACAAATGTCACATGATTTCACTCATAAGTGGAATCTAATTTAGATAATAAAAGCCTAAGTGACCATTATGGCAGAATGATCAGAAGGACTGGTTGCTATGACGTGCACTGACCACCAGGGAGCAGACACTCAAGATAGGAGCTGCCCCCTAGTGGTCAGTGCACTCCCACAGGGGAATGCCACTCAGCCAGAAGCCAGGCTCAAAACTGGCAAATGCAGCAGCAGTGGTGGGAGTCTCTCCTGCCTCTATGGCAGTGCTAAGGAGCAGTGAGCCAAGTGGTAAGGAACAGTGATCAGGTGGGCAGTAAGGACTGAGGATTCTGGGCTGCTAGAGGGATGTCCAACATCCCTCAAGGACTCCCAGACTATGAGAGGGTGTAGGCGGGGCTGAGGGTCTCTCCCCCACCAGTGCATGAATTTCATGCACCGGGTCTCTAGTTAACATAATAAGCTGATAAACAAAATACGTCCAGAGGCATGTATATACAGAACAGACTGATATATCTCAAATGGGAAGTTAGGGAAGAGATTAACTAAAAATCTTATATACATACACTATATGCATAACCAGTAGATACAGACAATAGTGTGGTGAAGGCCTGGGATGGGGTATGGGCTGGGTTGAGAGGGGATCAAATAGGGGGAAGTTGGGGGACATCTGTAATACTGTCAACAATAAAATAAAAAGAATATCCTTAGACTCACTATCTAGATATTGGACATATTACGTAACCTTTTAATATAATTAACATAAGCCTTTATAGTACAGGCTTCAAAATTCTTACTGGTGTAATAGACACTAACTTAAATAATGGATGTAAAATTGTTCACTTCTACCTCATTCATTACAGGATATATTCTACATAACTGGAGTTTAATCTTGACTATACTATTTGATATATTCCCAAACTTAAGAGGAGACTGCTCTATAATTCATGCATATTCTCAGCAATGTACTATGATTTTATTAAGGGGAATTTCATCATCTATAATATAAAAGACTAAGTGGCCAACTGTCCGTCTGTCCAACTGGCCAACCAACTGAAAAGTTGGTACATATTACACACACTGGCAATTTCAAAATAAATGTTGATTCACGCATGTGCGATACATATAAAGCTCTCGCTGGTGCCAATCACATGCATGTTTTAATTTTATATTACTGGAGACCTGACACACAAAATCCGTGCGTGGGTACAGTTTCTAGGCCTGGCCTGTGACTAGGGCCATCTTCCCTGGCTGCCCACATCCAGCCCCACCCCACCATCGCCATCCACCCCCTGTTCCCCATTTTCCATCTGGCAATTGCAGCCTGCCAGCTGGGGGGAGGGACGGAGGGGTCAGCCATTCCCGCCTCCTCACCGGCCCTGCCTCCACCACAGGTCACCCTCTATGTGGTGTGACCAGCGGAGGTGGGTGCTGTGGCTTGGAGCTTCCGGCACTCCCCACCACCCACCTCCAGTTCCCTGTTTGCCATTGGGTGATCAGAGCCTGCCTGCCAGGGAAAGGGACCAAGAGGTGGTCAGTGCACCTCATAGTGATTAGTCAAGTGGTGGTTCTGGTCATTCCACCATTGGGGTCACTTTTAACATCACCCTTTTATTATATAGGATATTATAAATACTATTTTGACATGTAATTTTTTGCAGTAACATAATTACTATACGAATCTTTCTTCTAATTAATTTCCTTTCAATGTGCATGAATCCATGCACTGGGCCACTAGTTAAGTATAAAATTGACATGAAATGGCAGAGTAATCTTTGTAACTTGTTTCTGTGATAAAAACAGACATGCACTCTGGGACTGTCCATCTGGCACCTCCAGTGATAAATTAAAATTTTATTTTTAATTATCTCCATTCTCATCAACAAGTTTTTTTTGTACTAAAAGAATGTTACATTTTTTTCTTTAACATTTAAAGTTTTCTTCCTTAACTTCTGAGCAAATGACTTTCAATCTCATTAACTTATTTCATGCATTTGTATGTGAGAAGAGAATACCTAAATGTTTATATGTTGTGTTGTGTGTATCTTCTGTGGATTAGTACTTAAATGACCTAAGACAAATATATATTATGGTAATTTTTCTTGCAGTTTCTTTCTGTCCACCCAGATCATTAGAATGATTGGTAGTGAAGCTAGTTGGTCATCATAGATGATTATTATCTCTATGAACACTAAAGCAGATATGGACTGCCATTGGATCATATTCTTTAAAAAAAAAATAAATATTTTATTTCAGAGAAGAAGGGAGAGGTAGAGAAAGATAGACACATCAGTGGTGAGAGAGATTGGCTGCCTCCCACATGCCCCTACTAGGGATGGAGCCTGTAACCCGGGCACGTGTCCTGACCAGAAATTAAACCATGACCTCCTATTTCATAGGTTGATGCTCAACAGTGAAGCCACATCATCTGGGCTGGACCATATTCTTTTAAATGTTTTATGCTATTTTCATCTTTGTGCATAGAATTCCTTTCCTAGGAACCTGAATTATTCCTTTGGTTATCATTCTATTTTTGTAGAGGATTTTTTTTTCTGTGCAAAGCTGATTATAAAAAGTTCTCTCCCCACCCGCCACCCCCTTTTGTCGTGGCTGCAGTCCAGCATGCCTGTATAGACAACATTAAATATTGAACAATACTTTACAAAAATAAATGGGAATATAACGTATTGACCAATGTCAAGCTAAGCCAAGAGTAGTTTTTCCTTCTCTTTTTATTGATCAGAGGGATTTAACATTTGGATTATGATATAGCCTTTGACGTTTGGCTCTAAACTCACAGAGCAAATTTGTCGTCTAGTTGAGAGGCATTCAAGCCAGAATTTGACCACTTTGGTGCTGGCCACCAGGTGGCAGATATAATAGTTCCCCTGTTAATAACTGAAAGGAAAAAAAAATGGAGCTATTTTTTTAAATCATATGTTAATACCAGAGAGCTCCTAGTGTTAAAATCTTGGAACATTATTTAGTTTTGCTTTGAGTTTTGTGTGTGGACGTGAATGAAACCAGTTTCTGGAACATTGGTGCCATCTGCACACATCACGTTGCCACTTCAATTCACGTATTCAAGTTTTTTTTTAAAAAGAGCCTCCCCCCCCTTTTTTTTTTTAAACCATCCCAGGTTTTTTTTTTTTTTATTAGCTGATTGAGTTGGAGCAAAACCAAACATGGGTTTGCCTCGCTTGACTACTGGGCACCCCTAAATCATTAAGGATGAAGGGGGGTCTCCATGGGTAGGAGTCCAAAGCATTGCTGAGGGAGAGACCTAAGGTGGCAAAATTGTCCATAATTTGTCCTCCCATTTTTAGTAACAGCCAGTTTTCTCAAACATAAAAATCGTTTCCAAGAAGCAACTTTATTGCCTTTTCCTTACAATTAGAGAAAAGGAGGCAGTGGTGTTCAAATGATGCTTGACAGCCTGGCTAACAAGCGCCAACCATCTGTGCTATCGCAGCACTGTTTGTATTTTTAATGTTTACACATACAGCAAAGATAATTAAAAATAACTATAATTAAAAATGATTACAACAAATTACTTTTCCCTCAACAGTAATGTGTGTCTGTAACTTATAAGTGACTTACTAAAGTAACCTTTGTGGAGTCTAACGAGTAAGCGTTAGGATGATTCCTGTCTTGTTTCTGAAAGTTTATAGAAGTGGGGGAGGGGAGACTTCCCCAACCAGAAAACCATTTGGCTTAAAGTACTTCACAAACTATTAATAGCAGAAGGGTTATGCCTGTAACAATAATACAAGGTATTTTTTTTCTCTCTGAAAGAATACATGTAGCTTTATTTTTTTTTAAAATGTAGCTTCTTTTCTTAAAATATCGAGGGCAAATGGAAAAAGCAAACTTACCTCCCAGCTAGTCCTCCATCAATACAATTAAGTTGTTCAAAATGCCCTATTCAATTTAAAGAGACCATTCCCATCAGAAACAATACCCCAATCTGCCTTGTCAAGAACCTCCAAGCCTTTGAATATCCTCAAAGTACCTTCTCCAAACAAGATGCAGGTAAATAACAGGAGTTGAATAGTCTTTTCAAGAAAAGAGCAGAGAAATGGACATACCCTTTGTGAAAGGGATTAAAATTTAATTAATTAAATTTTAGAAGGTAGGGGTGTAGCCCTTTGGATCTAAACTGTCTGTACTCTAGTTCCACATCTTGCATTTTCTAAGGGTGAGTTAATGTCATTTGTGCCTCAGCTTCCTTATCCCTACTATAAAGATTATAAAAATCCTATCTCACATTGCAGTGGTTAGGATGAAGTGAGTTAATACACATGTACTTAGAACAATGCATGGATATAGCGAATTTAATAGTAACAAATGTTAATAGCTTTACTTACATTGTACCCATCATCAGGCGAGATCTGTCTTATGACTGTGCCTTATAGTCAGCACTTGCACATTCCCTGCATCCTCCTTATGTTTAATGAAGAGAACTACCTATAGCTTAGAATAAATTCACAAAATAGAGTACCCAGGCCTATTTGATTCTGTTTTGAGGATTTCAAGAAGAGCCTGAATGAGGCTTGGGGACAAATTAATATTCTTCATGGGCTATTTATTAATATTTTATTTTTATGTTTCTCCGCTTTATTGAGGTCTGATTAAGAAAAATTGAATGTATTTAAGGTGTTCAATGTGCTGCTTTGATATATGTATGCATTGTGAAATGACTACCACAATGTTATAGTTATATTAGTGTGATGTTTTTGTTTTTTTAATATTTTTATTCATATTTTACAGAGAGGAAGGGAGAGAGATAGAGAGCTAGAAACGCCGATGAGAGAGAAACTACCACTCTTTATTCATTTAGTTCCTTTAATACTTGTTTTATATGTTCTTTTATGTTGATAATTAGCATCTTTTGGTTTCAACTTAAAGAACTATGTTTAGTGTTTATTTTAAGATAAGCCTAGTGGAAATTAACTTCTTTAGCTTTTGTTTGTCTGGGAAAGTATCTGCCCTTAGTTTCTGAAGGATACTTTGATAGAGAAACCATTTGTGGCGGGCAGTTTTATTCTTTCAGTAACTTTGATGATACCATCCCACCTCTCATTGCCTGCAAGTTTTCTACTGAGATATTCATTGATAGACTTATTGGAACTTGGTTAGATGTAGAGTATATTTTCTTTCAGTGCTTTCACAATCTCTCAGTCTTCAGATGGTGTCATTGACTTTGCAGATGGAAACACCTCCACTAATATTTACTGACTGGCTTCAGGTAAACCAACACCTTCACTAGTCCGAATCCCAACTAGGGATTATGAGGCTCTCTCAGACCTTTCCTATTTTTGCAATGACTCTATACCTCTATATATCTTATTTCCTTAATGGGGAAATTCTGAAGATAATTTGCCTTCTCTCAATCTTGAAAAACCTGCCTGGGTATGGAGAACTTTCTGTTTGATTTTCTAAGGAAGGTGCTCTAAATGCTCTAGTTTGTGTGCCTTCTCTCAATTCTGCAGAGTCAAGCTGTCTGTGTGTGTACCTGCAAGGCTAGCTGCAAAGGTCCAAAATTGTCATTACCAGTGCCGGGTGTGGGAACTGGCTACAGTGGGCATGAGGGGTGCCCATGAGCCAGTTAGAGGGTCTGCTTGTAAGTCTTCCAAAGCAGCTTATCTGAAAGCTTCCCAAATGGAGTTCATGAAGGGAGTATCAGAAACACTGACTCTTTGTTGAGTTCTAAGCTCTGCTAGCGAGGTCTCCACTTCTATGCTCTTGATCTCTCCCAAACAATTATCTGTGCTAATCACCTCAGTGTTCTAGGTACCCATCTCCTGAGCCTTCTGGATAGGTGAAAAAGAGTGAGGTTGCCATATCCGGTTTAGCTCAGTGGATAGAGCATCAGCCTGCGGATTGAAGGGTCCCAGATTTGATTCAGGTCAAGAGCATGTACCTTGGTTGCAGGCACATCCCCAGTAGGGGGTGTGCAAGAGGCAGCTAATCAATGTTTCTCTCTCATTGTTGTTTCTAAATCTCTATCCATCTCCCTTCTGTTGGTAAAAAAAATCAATAAAATACATATATATTTTTTAAATGAGGATCTGAATCCTACACAGCTGGGGAAATCAGGCACCCTTTCACTATGTTCTCACTTTTTCCTATGGCTAAACTATGGACTTAGGGGGTCTTATCTTGGCACTGAACTGTCACCCGGGGGAGAAGGGTGATACAGTGAAGTGATAGGGTTTTCAAAAATTTTGGTTAGGTGAAACTTCTCTGCTAGACCCTCATAAAGGTGATCTTATTCATGGGTTGTTGTCAAAAATTGAGAGATCAAAAATTGGTCAGGATGGCTGCAAACTTCTATTCTGCCATTTTGCTGATATCACTCCAATAATATTTTTAAATCAGTGTCTTATTAGGGAACTAATTGGGCCTGGAGATCTTGTAGATATAAAGATGTAAATCCCTCCACATTTTAGAAAATACTATATTAAGATTAACCTGAATCAATTTACGTCTCTTCATGTAGATCACGTGTGTTCCCTTAAGCATCGGCTGGAGCTTCCAAAGAGCATGCCCTATATGCGCAGGTGTTAAGTTTTCTTCTACTTTATTCGTGTTGGGGTGCCTGACAAGGGCCAGCACATTCCTGCTAACCCACTAGGGATTGTTTGTCTTTGCTGCTGCTCCACTGCCCTCACCAAACACAGCATTGTACTACTGGAAGCAGAGCTGACCCTTCATGGTGCCAAAACTGGGTTCAAATTATGTTTATAGTCCAACTCAAAATGGAGTCATGAGGAAAGATTCAAGTAATTGCAGTGCCATTTTTCTCAGTTTTAATTCTTTCCAGCAGCTAATGTCTTACCTGCCTGTTCAAATTCAGAAGGTCAATTTCTTCTTTTCTGAGGATACATTCTCTCCTGGGAGGTTAGGCTACTGTTCAGCTTCCTTTGCAAATAGGCTCCTGCCAGACTGCCCACTGTTTGCAAATAATGACATATATGTCCGAACACCAACAGAAGTCCTCCTTAAGTGCTTTTCCAGAAGCTTTCTTTCTTTCTTCTTTTTTTGAGGCTTATTTTTTTCTCATTTTTTTAATTAAGGTATTATATATATCCATACCTTACCGATCCCCACCCCACCCCCACTTCCATACGTGCCCTCCCTCCCAAGAGTTTTTCGTCCATTGGTTATGTTTATGTGCATGCATACAAGTCCTTCCATTGATCTCTTATCTCCCCCATATCTCCCTACCCTCCCCGCTATAATTTGACAGTCTGTTTCTTTTACTGTATCTATCCTTTTGTTCATCAGTTTATAATGTTCTTTATTATCCATAAATGAGTGAGATCATGTGGTGATTTTCTTTCATTGACTGGCTTATTTCACCCAGCATGATGTTCTCCAATTCCATCCAGGTCGCTGCAAATGATAAGAATTCCCTCTTTTTTATGGCAGCATAGTATTCTATTGTGTAGACGCATCTTGCATAGACTGGTGTGTCTGATCTAAAGGCACCTGACTTATAGGGATTAAGAAAACTTCTGATGATTGGATCAGAAGCTTTCTTAATCCCTACAAGTCAGGTGCCTTTAGATCAGACACGTCAGTCTATGTAAGATGATCAGATAGAATACTTATATTTCCAGTTGAAAGAAAATTTAAAACATATTTTGGTTTACTGATACTCTGTCTTTAATATTGCCTGAAAATGCAGACTTACTTGAGCAACTTTATATTAAAAAGTTTTAGTTTAATTAAATTCAAGTAATCCTTCATATTCTGTTTTTTTCTTCTTATTATTATTTACTAGTGAGCACTTCTTTCTTCCTTACCTACTTTCTATATTCACTTTTGCTCTGAAGCCTGGATATTTCTATGGGAAAATTTTGTCTATAATGTTGTTTCTCAAAATTATGTAAGTAAGATAGTACCAGAAACTCTTACTTTCTCCAAGGGACTACATTGGGGAAGAATGGTGAGAGGAGCCTACTATGGAATATTCACAGGTACCTAAGGGTGATGGGTTTCATTTTAATGACACATATGAGAAAACAAAGACACAAATTACCACAAGTATGTGGGTAATTTGTAGATGACCATTTCATTTTATTAGAAAATAAAGCATTAGATTAAGAGACTATACATATTATACATTCACAATAGTTACCCATAGTAATTAAAGTTGTTTATTAAAATGTTAATAATTTAGTAAGGTTAAAGTGAAATAGTTAGCTTCAACATATTAAATTATTTATTCCTTATATTATTGGGGAAGTATGATGATGGGAAGAAAGTTTTGTTATGACAGAAATAGAAAGTAAATAAATAAAATTAGAAGAGCTTTGTCGTCAGGTAGTGTTGTGAACACAAAACCCTACTGAATGTTTATACGGTGGAATTCCTGTCCAAAAAGGCCAAGACAAATCCAGCCAAAGCCAAGTGTTGAACTAGGATCTGAATTATGTTGTGTTGTTTCAGAGAGTACATTATAGTGGAAAAGTCTGTGGCTATTGGAAAGTCCAGGCTGAGAAAAGCAAGGTCAGTACTCAAGGACTAGTATACCACATCAGGGCCAAGAAGCTTGCGTTGCAACATGAGTTGAGTCAATATAAAGAGCAGTCACTGAAGAGGGCAGGGCCTCAGACAAGGTTGAGATTCCAGGGACTTGCTTTCAGTGTCGTTGGTTGTTGACCTGCTGGCAGAACAACTGGCTTCAAGAATCAAGACAAACATGGAAAACTATGGATGAGATGATACTCCTCTCAATGTAAAATTGATAAACATAATACATTTTTTAGCGAGAATTCATTCAACAGAGTATTAAGTACGAAGTATGCAAAAAGAACTATAGAATGAATTGGGGATGCTACAGTGAATTAGACATGGTCTTTGTTCACACCTGGAAATCAGAAAGTGTAAGTACTTGTTAAATGCTTCAGTGGAAATTAGAAGAAGGTACTCTGGGATCACAAGGAGCATCATTATACTTGATCTCAGATGGCAAAGGAAGACTGTTCAGGTTAATAATGTCAGGGCAGACCTTAAAATCAGATAAAAAATTTGATCTAGAATTCTAGATAATGGAAAAAATAAGGATGGGACATATGTATACACTCACAGTTTAGCATGCCATATATATATATATGCCTAAGCCAGTGGTTGGCAAACTCATTAGTCAATAGAGCCAAATATCAACAGTACAACGATTGAAAATTTTTTGAGAGCCAAAAACTGACTTTTGTTCATGGGCCATGAAGTTTCAATCACACTGTATGTGCATGCCCACACATGGCATTTTGTGGAAGAAACACATTCAAGGGGCCAAAGCCGCATGTGACTTGTGAACCTCAGTTTGCCGACCACTGACCTAAGCAACTCTGACAACTGGCTGGCCGCCCGGTAGCTATGATGTTCACTGACCACTAGGGGGGCAGACAGTCAATGTAACCAACCCTCCTGCACAGTCAATGCAACCAACATCCTGCAGTGCTTCCCCTCCCTGGCTGACTCTGATTGGTCCCAATTGCTGGCCAGGGACCCTGACTGTGCAGGAATTCATGCATTGGGCCTCTAGTGAATTATAAAAGGCTAAAGCAAATGTGGAAAGATAGATTCTGGGATCTTGAGTCTTTTTTTCATACCTTGACATGGGATTGGAGTAGAATAATGTTGATGAGTTCTTAAGACAGGAAGTTCCTTCTATTAGCTTATTTTTTTGATGAGCAAAAAAAATGTATTTTTCATTTGTCACTGGTGTACTACATAATTGGAATAAAAAAACCCATATACACTTAACTCATATAAACTTGTTTAAACTACACAGAAGAAGCTTTTTGTAGTAAAGGGGATAGACTTCATCTTGGATGGTCATTGATCATTTGTTCTGTTGACCTACATTGTCCATGGTTCAGACAGGTTTCCTTTAGATTAATAGATACCATGAAATATTTGAACTTTGTTGAGAAGTTCATGTCCTAAGCATTATCACTGCAGAACTTTTTCTTTAGTAAAAAGTATAAGTTTTTATTTAATAAATATATGACACCTAATGCCAACTTATCCACACCCATTACAAAATTTTCCTCCAGAAATTGATTGCAAGTTTATGATTATTAAAACAGGTTGTTGACTCAGAATTGACAATGATATAAAGCCAAAACCGAAATAAAAATTTTGCCAATTTTTCCCCCTTGACCAGATTTTACATGAAATGTGTTAACAAATTATGTTAAAAAACAATAACAAACAAAAAAGACTAATTATAAGAAATTGTGTTTAGTATGGAAAAATGACAATATGGTGGAATAAAAAATAAAACTAGATTAATGAGTAAATAAAGGACAAATATGTAAAGAATTATAAAACAGGGGAAAGAAGTAACATTTGAGAATGGAAGTAACTCAGCTATATTTTTTTATTTTTCTAAATATTTTTCTCTTAAATTTTTCAAAAATTAAAAACTTTTATTTGCACAGGCAATCTATTGATATTAATAACAATCTGTTTTGTTTTTGTTTTAACAAGCAGATGTGTATGGTTTATAGGAATTATGGGATTTTATATTATTTTTCATGTGACCTCTGAAAAGTGATCTGTACAAAAAACAGTTTTCCCACCTGACCAGTATGGCTCAGTAGTTCAGCATCAACCCATGAACCAGGAGATCATGGTTCCATTCCCAGTCAAAGCAAATTCCCAGATTGTGAGCTTATTCCAGTGCGGGATGTGCAGTAAACAGGTGATGGATGATTCTCTCTCATCATTGATGTTCCTGTATTTCTCTCCCTCTCCCTTTCTCTCTGTAGCACAGATTAAGACTTAATAGAGGGGATATATTTTCTTAATGTATGTTCTGTGACAAGAGATCTATGGAATAAAAAACTACATCAGGATAAATGATAATATTTGCTTATCTTTTCAAATGTGTTTCTCATATTGATGGCTCTCTCTCTCTCTCTCTCTCTCTCTCTCTCTCTCTCTCTCTCTCTCTCTTCCTTCTCATTTCTCTAAGCATGTTCTTGGGTGAGGATTTAAGGAAAAAAAAAGATCAGTTTAATTTAGTCTGGGGAAGAACTTGCCCCAGTACTGAGCAGAATGTGAAGAGTCTCAAGTATTCAGGCCATAGGAATAGATTTCCATTAAATATTTACTCTTAAAGATAACTCTGCTAAGGAAGATTTAATTTTCCCTTTAATCATTTATTTATTTATTCTGGAAATTGAAGATGAAGGTGGTTCGAGGCAAAGAGCAATGGAAGAAATTGGTATTCCAAATAGCTCAAGTTGGAATTCTGATAGCTCAATTGGTATTTATTTCTTTTCAGATTTAACCTTTTGGAATTATTAATTATTCAAAGTGAGTATACAGTTTCTTGGGTCACATACTCTCTCTCTCTCTCTCTCTCTCTCTCTCTCTCTCTCTCTCTCTATATATATATATATATATATATATATATATATATATATGTAAATTTGGGTCACTATATATATAAATTTTATTTTATGTTTATTATAAATATGTATATAGAGTAACTGAACTTATTTTTAAAATAAATCATAGTAGAACTTAGAAATTTTAAACTTCAAAGTATTCTCCTGGGGAATTCATACATTTATTCTAAATAAGGCTGCTATTTTTCAAAATGCATTTAGAATCACTCTTGAGATTTAAAAAAGTGCTATTTTACCAACAGCATAAGCTAAATTTATATATTTGTGTTATAATTAAATCACACATTTTAGAAACCAAATCCCATATTATCCAGTTGTTATCATTCTATTTTCATGTACAATTCTAGCTATGGTGTATATTTTTTATTGTTCCTGAAAATAAAAATAAAAAACACTGTCAAAAGGTTAAGAATTTGCCCTGGCATGGTGGCTCCGTTGGTTATATTATCATCATGTATACAAAATGGTTGTGGGTTTGATTCCCAGTGACAGGGCACACGCCTCGGTTGCAGGTTACATACCTGGTTGGGGCACATCTGAGAGACAACCCATTAATATTTCTCTCTCACATCAGTGTCTCTCTGTCTCTATGTCTCTTTCTTTTTCTCTAAAATCAATGAACATCTCCTTGGATGATGATTTTTAAAAAAATTAAGATTTCACTTTAAGCAAGGTATCTTGATAAGTGAATAAATGCATTATGAGTTTTAAACTCATAAATCTCCATATCAAAGGGATATTCTGCAATCTCTGCACTTAGCCACCTAAAATGAGACTAGATGTGACTTTTGCAAGAGTCGGTGCTTTTATCCTTATTCAAAAACAAACAAACAAACAAACAAACAAACAAAAACAACATTACATAGCTTTATAGGCATTCTGGGTAAATAGAAAACAGTGTTATACACATAAAAATGAGCATGTCCTTTTACCAAAAGGAAGAAATTATACTAAGTAATTTCTTAGTTAGTTATACTAAGAAATTATACTAAGTAACAAGTAATTATTTCAGAAAAAAATACATCTGCTTTTCATTTTTTTTCCATTCCAGACTTTGAAGTGAACGTGATCTTTGAGATCATTAAGTCCAACCCATGCATTATTTCATAGGGGAGGAAATGTGGCAGAGAGAAACCAGAAGCTATAGTGTATCCAAGGTTATGAAATCATAAGTCTAATACTATAATTAGGTCCTTGATCATTGATACAAGATTCTTCCCATTCCATCTTGGTGCAAAGCTAATAGGATTCATTTTATATGAGATTTACATAATAAAAGGCAATTTTTAAGTGTTAAATTATAGGATATGTTCATGTGTTTTTGTGGACTTTAAAAAGATGAAGCAGCTTTGTTAACTTTGTTTCACAAGCCAAAAACATTACACTTTAATTTAAAAGTCACATATGGGTGATTCAAAAATGTGGATCACTTAAGAAAAAGTCTAGTTTCCTTGCCATCAAAATGCTGAAATTGTTTCATTATTTTACCCAATAAATAGTGAAATCAGTGATCATTTATCAATATATTCACGGTTTCTTGCCCTGACACTAAAAGATGCCGAAGGCTTTTGATTTACTTTTTTATATAGCCAATACTCTGGCTTTGCTTTCTTGGGGGACGTTTAAAAATATTTTAGAAATAACCTTTCTCTTTTCTTTGCATTTCCTGGTTGACTACCATTTACCAAGACATTTAAAATGCTCAAATTCTTGCATATAGAAGTAGATAAACATTCTTAATATTATTTTTGTACAAATCATGTTCATATAAGGCTTCCTTTTGATAATAAAGTGTACTAATTATTTGAATTAAATTGTT
The DNA here is from genome assembly GCA_963924515.1 of Vespertilio murinus. Taxonomy (NCBI): domain Eukaryota; kingdom Metazoa; phylum Chordata; class Mammalia; order Chiroptera; family Vespertilionidae; genus Vespertilio; species Vespertilio murinus. The sequence goes on along the minus strand of OZ004707.1, from coordinate 170,599,888 downwards.
ATTCCTTTACATTTTGATTACCGTGTTTCCCTGAAAATAAGACATCCTCCAAAAATAAGACCTACATCCCCTGAAAATAAGACCTAGCACATCTTTGGGAGCAAAAATTAATATAAGACACTGTCTTATTTTTGGGGAAACAGGTTAGTTAGCAGACCCTTTTATCATAATTCTCAAACAAATTTCCAAAGCTCAAATCTTTGCAAGGTTTTTTTGAAATACCTCAATAAATTAAAAAAAAAAACAAGACAAAGAATGAAGGCAAATGACAAAAACAAAACAAACAAAAACACACACACACACACACACAACAAAATCCCTTATGAGATCAAGGATAACTGAGTGAAAGGCTTCCATGTATTTTAGGGAGAGCTGTTGGTGGGAGAGTGGGAAGAAGCCAGATGGCAGTGGGTTGATGTTAAGAAGCGGAGATATCAAGGATTGAATTGGGCTGTGAAGGGGAGGATGGAGGTGTATTTGTGGTTGGAGAGGGATGTGCTATCCAGGAAAAATGAAGAAGGGCCACTTTCACTTGTTGAACTGTTCACTGGAATGATGTAGTAGAAACCTGAGTTGTAGGACTAGCTTTCTTGTGGGAGAGGCTGAATGAAGGCACAATTGATAAACTTAATGATGGTGGATCGTCAGATTTCCCATCCAAGCCCTTATCTTTTTTGAAACAGGAGAGGAGGGAAGAAGTCCTCTGCTGAAAGTGCAGAAAGAGAAGATAAGGTCAATGTGAGGGAGTGGAGGAGGCCTCGGAGGTTTTGAGGTGAACCAGCATGAACCTTGACATGACAAGCAAGGCATATGTGGCCGCCTGGGGCAGTGGTCGGCAAACCGCGGCTCCCGAGCCACCTGTGGCTCTTTGGCCCCTTGAGTGCGGCACTTGCACAAAATACCACGGCCTGGGCAAGTCTGTTTTGAAGAAGTGGCGTTAGAAGAAGTTTACGTTTAAAAATTTGGCTCTCAAAAGAAATTTCAATGGCTGTACTGTTGATATTTGGCTCTGTTGACTAATGAGTTTGTCGACCACTGGCTGGAGGATTTATTTTGGTGAGATCTGTAGATTCCCTGCTTCTCCCAAGCAGCCCTCTTTTTGGATATTGGTGTGGAAAATTTGACTAGTCAACTAGATCTTTTTGAGATTTCCTCTTGTGTATACAGCAGCAGACAATGAGAGTAGCTGAAGGATAATCACCCCTCTTTCTTATGATACAGCCTCTCCTTAAGTTTGGCTAATGCAGGATTGACTGCCATTTCCACATTGCTTTGCAGTTCACACTTTGATATGCATCATCTCATTTGATTGCAATACAACAAAATGGCTTTATTATTAAAATTTCCATTTGATAGGTGAGAAAATGTGAACTCAGGGAGGTTGAAATGCATTAAAGATCACACATAGGCTTTCTGACTGTAAGGGCCCAGTTTTGCACCACGTGTAGGAAGCTTTCAGAACTATATTTGATTAAACCACTGAAGGTGGAATTTACTGGAGTATAAACTGAAGAGACAAAGGCAACTCCTCACCTCGCAGAAGGCGGACTATCTCACACACAAATGAGAGAATTGGAGGTTTCTTGAAATCTGACAAATAACAAGGTTAGATGCAATACATAAAATATATATATTACATCTTAAAAGAAATCAATCCTTGGTTCACAGCTCAAAATAGCATCTTTTTTTTTTCAGGTGCAGCGGAGGATGCTCTGGTATTATATCAAACAACGTTTAGTGAGCAAAAGTAACTGAATGCAATATATTAACCAACAACAGTGCCAGTGCTTTTTAAAGGCACAGCATTGATTTACTTCTTTCAAAACCAAAGTGACAGCAAAAGGGAGAAAACATCATATGATTCAGGAAAGATATCTGAGAACTTAAAAGTGGCAAGCACAAATCCATTAGTTAAAAAATGGGTCAGAAGACAAACCAGAAAACTGTAGACTAGTGAATCAGTGAATTCAACATCTATTATAAGTAAAATACAAGATATCGTGAGAGGAAGAATATAGGAGGCTAGGAGTCAGAAAAGGAATTGCAATAAGAAGAGCTTTATGAATCTATGGCCAAGCAAGCAGGTACAGCCATAAATTAGATTTTAGGTATTTTATAGTCATCCGACATGTATAATTTATGTATTAGTGATTTTTAGGGAATTTGTAAAACTGTTGCAATAATTTACCTATCTTTGGAGGGTCATGTAAATAAAACAAGATCTTGTTCAGTCATTTATTTCCCTGAGTAGCTCAGCGTGGCTCAGTTAATGCACCCAGCGAGATCTAGAATGGGCAAGGCTATGGGTATTTGCCTCGGCTGCTATTGTTTCCTGGAGACTCTGCCCTCAGGTTTGAATTAATAGGATAGTAAGCCCCAAGCAGCTGGCAGCTGAGTGCAGCTACTGTCAGAAGAAGTTTGTTTTGCTCAATTCACAGCTTTACTTGGCCAACTTCCTATTCACTGTAGCGTCAGGGAGAATGGGTATAAGGGGAAAGGGGATTCCAGAATGGCTGAGTCAGTCCTGGAGATGGAGCAGGAACAGATAGTAAGGCCAGGTCTATGTCTACATAGACCTGGTCTACATGCAGCTCAACCTTCATGCAGTCACTAAAAGGAGGTGACAATGCTTGTTGTCCACTGCCACAGTATTGCCAGCCCTCTAAGTAATGCATGGTGAGGATAATCATGCACAATGGCAGGCTTTTCTTAAAATCAGGGTGAAGTAGAAAGAACTTTTCACTTTGCTTACTGAACTGTACCCCTTTGTTTAACATAGTACCCAAAATGCTAGAGTTAGTAGAGTTCTATTTTAGTTTCTCTTTGTCACATTTAAATGTTATTCATTTATTTTCCTCATTGGTTCTTTGGCAGAATATGTGATTAGCATTTTATTACCTTATAGTACCGAACAACAGTACATCTTCAAAGTGTGCCAAGACCTCCTGCTTGTTCAACTGTTCCCATCCTAGCTCATCCCAGATTTTATAAATCAAGAATATCTACATTAAATATATATATATATATATATATATATATATATATATATATATATATATAGTGGTTTTTACAGAGAGGAAAGGAGGGGGATAGTAAGTTAGAAACATTGATGAGAGAGACACATCCATCAGCTGCCTCCTGTATGCTTCCTACTGGGGATGAGCCCGCAACCTATGTACATGCCCTTGACCGGAATCGAACCTGGTACCTTTCAGTCTACAGGCCGATGCTCTATCCACTGAGCCAAACCAGATAGGGCCAAATCTCTACAGTTTTAACCCTGGGATATGTTTAACAAGACCCTTTGGTGACTTTTAGAAACATTACATGCAATACCTATAAAGTAAAGAGCATATTTTACAACTTTACCGTGGGCTGAATCTTGGCATACTGAACACACCCATGTAACCAAGCACCTTAATCAAAACACAGAATATGACTAACACCTTTTGGAGCTGACAATACCTCTTTACTATGACCAAAATCTCCTAATGCTTCTTGCCACTGCTTCCACTAAGGGTAATCGCTACCCTGATTTCTAAAAGCATAGATAAGTATCACTATTTTGTAATTTTTTAAATATATTTTATTGATATTTTACAGAGAGGAAGGGAGAGAGATAGAGAGCTAGAAACGTCGATGAGAGAGAAACTTCGACCAGCTGCCTCTTGCACACCCCCTACCGGGGATGTGCACGCAGCCAATGTACATGCCCTTGGCCGGAATTGAACCCGGGACCTTTCAGTCCGCAGACCAACGCTCTACCACTGAGCCAAACCGGTTTCGGCGACTTTTTTGTAATTGATATGAATTGAATCAAACAAGATACACTCTTTTGTGACTGGCTTCTTTTACTTGATATTAAGTTTGTAAAAACTGATCTATATTTTTGCCTGTAGTCTTAGTGCTTTCTTTTTTTCTCCTGTTGAATAGAAATATACCATGGTATATTGTGAATATATCATGACTTATGTATTCATTCAGTTTTTGATGGGCAGTTGGCTAGTTTCCAGCTGTCAGGTAATTTTGAATAGTGCCATTATGAACATTCTACTGCATTTTTTTTGGAGTACATATGTTTGCATTTTTTGTAGAGAACATCACAGCAAAAATTGTACCAGAAAAAGGAATGGACGGAAGAACTTACTCAAGGTTATTGCAATAGGATAGAATGCAATTTAAACTCAACTCAACTAAAATAGGAGTCCAGAGGGTTATTAAAAGCTGGGGTGGGGAGATTATAGGGCACCTGTGCTTGCTAACTGGATATACCCAATTACCCACCTTCCAAATAAGAGGTAGTTTTACAACTTGCAGCCAGGCACCCACTGACATTAGGATTATATCCTCCAACAGAGACAGTGAGGTAAAGGTGCTATCTTCCTTGTTGGTCATATTTCAAAGAGATGAGTCCCAGGTCCTCAAAAAAGAAAGTCTTGGGTAATAAATTTTGCATCTCAAAGGTGCAGAGACAGAATTTCTAATGGTGGGTTCCTAATCCTAATCCAGATCTCCACAAAGTTCTGCATCTCTGTTGGAGAAGCTGCCTCCTTGCAGAGAAAGAACACGCGTTTTTGTGGTCTGTTTTGTTTCAGGGCAGAACTTCAAGGACCTAAGCCTTACCCAGGTGACCTTCTTTCAGCTTCCCACATCTTTCTGTACAGTGGTGTTAGGTTTGAGTTCTCAGAATGAATGAAATACCCTTGAGCCACAATTGAGTCACTTTGAAGTTATTGGTCTGTTTTTAAGGGGTTTTTTGTTGTTGCTGCTGCTGGTACCTTTCTTTTATTTTTATTCCTGATTCATATTTAATAACTTTCTAAATATGTTTTTTTTAGCAATTCTCTATGTATATTTACAACATCATTTGCAGGTCACACAAAATTATCAATTTAAAAATTAGCTTGCTATACTTTATCAGACCTTTAATTCACTCACTCCTATTGCCTTGACAGGGCCAGACCAAATGATTTCATAGGACTGATATGGCCCATGGGCTAGACGTTCACCACCCTTCCTCTATGTGATGAAATAAGGTATCTCTTTATCAGCTTGGTCTTTCACATTTCTGGCCAATTTATTTCCAGGGGATTTCTATGATCACTTAAAATTTACAACCATTGATGGAGTAATTTAATCATTTAATAAGTCAATCTTGACAAAACCAGTTTGGCTCAGTGGATAGAGTGTCAGCCTGGGGACTGAGGGTCCCAGGTTCAATTCTGGTCAAGGGCATGTACCTTGGTTGTGGGCACATCCCCTGTAGGAGGTGTGCAGGAGGCAGCTGATCGATGTTTCTCTCTCATCAATGTTTCTAGCTCTCTCTCTCCCTTCCTCTCTGTGAAAAATCAATAAAAATATATTTTAAAAATAAATAAAGTCAGTCTTGTTTTATTTATAACATAGTGATGGTATAAGGCATTTCTTTGAATGCCCCTTATCTACATTTAAAAAAATATATTTTGTGTGCGTTTCTTCTCTGTAAGAAGAAATCATGTCATTTCTTTCTTCTATATGTTCCCTATGGAGAGAATTTTTATCATAATAGTATCCTTACATCAGCAGAGTAAGTTTACAAGTAGAAGACATAAATCATTAAAACGAATGAGAAAAACTCAGTGAGGAGTATTTTCTCAGGATACAAAGAAAGCTATCACCCAGAAAGAGGCAGTGGTAAACAGAGTCAAGTGCCACACAGAGCCCAGGTATCGTACAGAACATTGTTTTCCGAATTTGAAAGATGAAGGCTATTGAGCACTGTTGACTTCAGCAATAGCTGTTGTGGGAGCAAAGGTCAGATTGGTTTGAGTTAGAAAGTGAAAGGGGAGTAAAGCAGAGGCAATGAGTAAGAATTACACTTTAGAAATACATGGCCATGGAAGAAAGGAAAGAAATTGCCAACTAACTAAAATCAGTCATTGGGATGAGGAGAAATTTATTGATTTTTATTTTGGGAGACACAATATTGTGTTTATAATCTGAAAATGAAGAGACAGTATGAAGAGAATATTGTTGGTTAAGGAGAGAGATCGCATCATTTTTGAAGGGAGTTACTTGAGGAGGCGGTGGAAATGGGGATAACCTTGAAATTGCACAAGAATTAAGACTTTGTAAAGACCACAATTTAGATGGCGGCACAGAACCTATTATTTGCTTACCCATAAAACCATTCTTCTTCTATTCGCTTATTATGCAAACCTTGATTTCATTAGCATGCCAATGTGCTTCATCTGAGGGGTTAGTCTAGCCATTATTGATTAAGGTTCCTTATAGAAATACCTCCTTTTCCATATACTTATTCTCTTAAATTTTCATGCAGTTCTATTTAAGAAAGTAAAACGTTGTCTTCTAGGAAGTGTTTACATAAGTTTTCCCTTTATTGGTAAAAAAAGAAAGAAAGAAAGAAAGAAAGAAAGAAAGAAAGAAAGAAAGAAAGAAAGAAAGGAAAGAAAGAAAGAAAGAAAGAAAGAAAGAAAGAAAGAAAGAAAGAGAAAGAAAGAAAGAAAGAAAGAAAGAAAGAAAGAAAGAAAGAAAGAAAGAAAGAAGAAAGAAAGAAGAAAGAAAGGAAGGAAGGAAGGAAGGAAGGAAGGAAGGAAGGAAGGAAGGAAGGAAGGAAGAAAGGAAACTTGACTAAAAGATTCTTTTTGTTATTACCCTAATTCCTGATATTCAATGTGACTTATAACCCATGGAAACTCTGAAATCTTTAAAAACTATCTCAAAAAACTCCCCAGTTTCACCATAATACTTCCATTTTGGTCAAGTAATAAAATTATAGCAAAATTAATAATTAGTATCTCTTATTAAGGAAGACACTATAATTGTTTTTGTTTCATATTAGGCAATTTCCCATTACTTAGATGGATAATATTCAATAAATATTAATTAATTAAAGCATTGGATTGTAACATACTCATTTTATGGGAGACATATTCTAAAATGCTTTATTTAATTCCTCAAGATAAATTAATTCTCTGCTTAACTATTTTTAGGCATCATTTTCACCCATTTTATGAAAAGCATTTCTTTCTTCCATATACTGTAATCATATATATATATATATATATATATATATATATATATATATATATAATTTTTACCTCTTCCATTAGTATGGTCCATGAAACTAAGGTCAATTATTCGGATATAAGAATAATGTACACAGCACACAACTTAGGTCATATTTTTAAATGGGAAATTGCATGCCCTTTAGAATCCTCTCACTCTCATTTCTTACCATCTGGAATGGAGTACTGGTGAATTAGTTTTGAAGACAAAATACAAAAAAACAAAAAACAAAAGAAAAAACCCCCAAACCTGGGATGTGAATCCTGGATGACTTTAACGGAGCATTCTAGACTATTTGCCCTCTTTCTCTCACCTATTTCTCCCAATGCCTAGCTGTTATGAAAGTGACTTCTCAACACGGAGGTCATCTGATGAAATATCAGAAATAAATTCTTAAAAGCTGAATCCGCCCCCCCCCCCAAACAAAACAAAACAAAACAAAAAACACATATTAATCTGGAAATGGCTAGGATACATCAAAGCTGATATGCTGGTGTTATTTATCCATTTCTTTTTTTAAAATATATTTTATTGATGTTTTTACAGAGAGGAAGAGAGAGGGATAGAGAGTTAGAAATATTGATGAGAGAGAATCATTGATCATCTGCCTCTTGCACATCCCTGTTGGGATTGTGCCCTTGACCTGAATCGAACCTGGGACCTTTCAGTCTGCAGGCCGATGCTCTATCCACTGTGCCAAACTAGTTTCAGCTATTTATCCATTTCTTAACAGAAATAAAGATCTCTAATGGAATTAATTTAGTATAGTGAAAAAAAATCTGTACACCAGAGTTGTAACTGTGGACTTTAAACTAGATTACATACAGTAGATAATTTATGGAATTACACAAATGTTTAAGCCACTGTTTTATACTTAGGTACAGAGGAGGAGACAAGAACTCTATTCCACAGGGAGTGCTAGTAAGAGAAAAAGCCCCCAGTATAAATGGGTAACTGATATTCATCTTGAAAAGTGTTTATCATAAAAATGTGAGTAAAGGATTAAGAGGTACACACAATAGGGATAAATCAATTGAATCTAGGAGAATTAGAAACATTTTTTTTTAAAATCTGATTATTTCAAATACTTCTAGTAACATTGTCAGAAGTTAGGCAAAATATTCTTAACTCTGAGGCATCATCCTCTTAGTAGATAAATCTATAGTAACAAAAGCAAAATATGCCAATTAGACTGGACATCCTTCTGGACGATCTTCCAGAGGAGGCCGGGCTGTGAGGGAAGCCTGGTTCCCAGATGCCATAGGGAAGCCAGTGCTAGTGGCTGGGGGGAAAGGCCTACACTTGCATGAATTTCATGCATCAGGCCTATGAAAGAAAGTCGAAGGAGTTTAGAAATTTAGAGACAATCTTGGGGCTTAGATGAAAGAAATTATGTCAATTATGATTTTGACATGTACAATTGGTTTTTTAATAGCAAGTAATCATATTTTAAGAAAAATATCATGTAAAATATAATTTTCTAAAAAAAATGAAACTCATCCTGGATCAGATGGTTGACGGTCTTCCCATGCACGTGCAATCCCCAGTCAGGGCACATACCCAGGTTGCAGGTTCCATCTCTGGTCAGAGTCCTTATGGGAGGCAGCCAGTCGATCTTTCTCTCTCTATATATATATACATTTTTAAAAATCAACAAAATCATATATTTTTAAAAATGACTCAACACATTTCTCCAAGCAAGCTGTTTTAATATCTATTTTTGCTGCCTATTGGCAGCTGTGTTAAAATATAGGTTCTTTTGAAAGATCATCATGACAGAGATCAGTTTCAGGGATATGAAAACAGTGGGTAGCTGGAAGATTTCTCCCCTGCTCCTCTGTTCTTGGAACTCTGATTAAGATTTTCCTGGGCACAGCAGAAGATAAATTGCTTCAATGTTCAAATTGCCAAATTTGAATCAGTAACAGCTATTCAAACATTACAGTCTCTTAACTATTGTCTAAAGTTTATAAAAGATGGAGGGGTGATTATATCCACTTAATTTCCCCCCTGTTTGTGTTTAATAGGGCTTGGATAAAGGAGGAAAGGGAATCTGAGTGTTGCCTAGATATAACAATAAGGGCAATAAGATGCACATATTGTGATAATCCACTGAGGGGAAAAAATCCAAACTCATTTTGCTCTGTCTTCTAAGCCATCTGAGAGCCTTCCTGCACTTACCGATACAGACACAATGACTCTGTGGCTGAGTTTGTGGAAAGATAGCAGCACATATTGTAGATGAAAGCACAAACAGATATTTATGAGAAACTGGGTTTCTATTTTTTTAAAAAAGGGAAAGTTGGTTGTTATTTTGAGGTATATGTGTTAATGTTTAAAATCGGAAACTTTGAAGAATATGTCACTTATTCAAACAGGCCACTTTTTCTAAAAAGAGAAAGACAACTTTTTCCCAGCGAGGCTGTTGTAAAAGGGTGGCTTTGGCCGGGGCAGCCCTTTGTCCCCCCAGCTGTAAGAATCACCTCTACAATATGTCCCTTTTGTTTGTTCACTGGCTCCAGTGCCTCTCTAGGGGGTGGGGAATGTGTGGAGAAAAAACCTGTTACTTTGTTACCCCCTGACCAGATTGTTTCCAGTCTGTGTGCATATTTTTATTTCAGCATCTTGTCTTAAATCTTGGCTTTCCTCTCCTTTCTTTCTTTCTTGCATATTTCTGCCCATCCTAAATGAATAATCCTGCTGTTGAACCAAAAATAAAATACATGTTATTAATACATCAAATTCTGTAAATCCCTTCTGTGTATTCTTAAAATTGCCTGTGTAAGATTTAAAAAAAATATATACTGGCCTTTTATGTTCCACTTGCCAGCATGTCTAATTTTCTCTTTATAAAAATGTAGTTTCCATAATGCACCGTCAGTTCTCAGTGTGTGCTATGTTTCCATTTTTTATGGGCATACAATCTGTGTTTCTATTTACATATAGAAAGTTTATGTTAATTATAATACATAGATATAAATTGTATATATGCGTTCATTAAGATAACCACATTCTAGTCGTTTTTTGTGAGCATTGTTTTGCTAAAGACTTTTGGGCTTGGCACCACTTCACCACTTCAGATACTGAAACTGAGACTGAGAGACACTGACAATACTATATCCGTGCAGATAGCTATGTAACACCACTGTGCACGCACACACAGACAATGGGGTCCATGGAGACCAGCTGGGCTCTGATGAGAAGGGAGCTACATTTCGTCAGGATCATACAAGAGTCAAACACATGTTCTTTAGTTGACACAAGATGCCAACACATCTCCAGTCTGAGATGGTCTCTTCTCCTCACCCAAATTATAAAAGAAATGCTTTATTTAAAACATCATTGTATTAGACCAGGGCTCAACATAGAAACTAGGTTTTCTATTTTTGTTTTTCTGTTTTGCTATATTAGAATGAAAGTTTTTTTATGTTTCTGTTATAGATTTTATCTCTCAAATGATACATATTTTTACTTCCGGAAGTATCTGGAAAAATTAAATTTCGGGACAATCAATTTATTAAATTATGCAAAGCATACACACATATGTTCTGTGATTTTTAAACATGTGTATTTTAAATGGTGAACTTTACTGACTAACATTAGATGACAAAATTTAAAAAAATTGGTTTATATTACACGGGTTTTTCTGATTTCTTTGGATTTACAAATTAAAGTTTACTATGACCTTCATCATGGTGACCTTTAGAAAGAACTGAGCAGACTCATCTTTTCATTTAGGACTTCAATTCACAAATCCGTCAAGGATGTTCTAAGGTCAAGTTCAGAGTCCTCATGCCAGGCAGGAAGCAAATATATTTTCAATATGAACTATAGTATTCTCTAAATGTTACAACATGAGTTTAGCTATTATGCATGTGATAAGTGTGCCTGGACACTTTTGATTTGGTGAAATTATTAATTTTGATGTTAATGCCCGTGTGTATACATGCATAGATACTCCTCTTCCCAAGTTCTTTACTGAGCCCATTGATAAAAATGTCTCCTATGAATTGAGGGATTAGTTGGAATAACATTTCCAATATATCTGTCCACCTCCACCTCATTCTTCTTCTCTTGGGAAAAGTAACTACTCTATTGATGTAAAGCCTACAATTCTTCAGCATATAGCAGTAGGAGCAGCTATGAGCTTGCTTTTGTATATTATCTCTATCAGTGACAGGAAGAAAATAATAGTTTGTCTCTCTCTCATGTATAGAAATTTTCCTGGTTTAAATCACCATGGGACAGATTCTACTGTGTAGTTGGAGAAAGTGAACCATGGATGATATTTCCCATTTGCCCTTCCGATTAATTTTAATTTCTTCTCTGTCCTGCTCATTATCCCAGATTGTGTCATGGTTCCCACACCATTCGACTTACTGTTGGGTTTGGCCAAAGGGCCACACTTGTAGGATATTTAAAAGAAGTGGGGACAGGACAGTGAAATCAAAATATTTATTTCCCTATCTGTGGTCCACAAGATTGTATCCCTATTCTTACATTGAAGTTTACTGTTCATCTCAATGTTTCTTAATTTATGGGATACGTTCTTCTGGTGTCCAGTAATCCCTTTCCACTTTTGCACCTTTGGGGCAGGGATGGTCATAGAAACTGCCACTATGTCTTGGAACTTCATCATGCATCTAAACCTACTAGTATATCTTTATAGACAGTCTTTTAAAAAAAATAAAACCTCCTTGAATTACAGTTTCCATGTGGCATCTGACACATAACTGTGAGTTCTAATAATTTCCAGAAAGGAAGAAAGGACGAGTGCCTTTTGAATCTAACTTTTAGCATACCTAGAAATTTCAAGATATATATCCTCTGGAAAGGTAGTCTCAGAAAGACTAAGGCCTTTATTTACCCCCAGTTCAAGATCTACCTTTTGCCCAATTTAGAATTTCAAAAACAGGAGCCCTCTTCCAGCTTAAGTGCTAGGCCATTCATTCACCACACTCCAGCTGGAATTTTCTAAAACACAACGAGCATTCTCTCACTGTGAGAACTTTGCCTTTACTGTTACCTCATTTTGGACCTCTTTATCATAAAAAGGTATCCTTATGGCTGCCTCCTTCACTTCAAAATGACAATTGCTCAGCTCTTGAATAATCAATAAAACCTCCCCTGAGACACTCTCTAAATAAATACTCCCCTTCAGTTAGTCTCAAGCTCTTTCTTGCATGCTCCCATAATATACTCCCAGCTCTGCATGCAAATCTGTCACATTTTGCCTGGCTCATCTTTTATCCTATAGTACCTTGCTACAAGCATTGAAGTACATTTAACACACTGCAACATTCTGTTTTTAATCTCTCAGCCTTCAAATTACATTCTCTTTAAGACATCTAATCTGATTTCCAAATTATTGCAGATGACAATTCAGTATTTGGCCATGACATAGCAGGGCCTGTAGCCTTCCAGTTTGCAATGTGTTTTCTTACTACCCACTGAGCCAAAGCCCTGTACTTTAGTTAAGTTTATATATATATATATATATATATATATATATATATATATATATATATATATATTTTAACAGAGAAGAAGAGAGAGGGATAGAGAGTTAGAAACATTGATGAGAGAGAATCATTGATCAGCTGCCTCCTGCACACCTCCTACTGGGGATGTGCCTGCAACCAAGGTACATGCCCTTGACCAGAATTGAACCAGGGACATTTCAGTCGGCAGGCCGACGCTCTATCCACTGAGCCAAACCGGTTTTGGCTTAGTTCAGTTTTTTGGTTTTTTTTTTTAAATTCATATTTTAATGGTAGCATGCTTTTTTCTTTTTTCCCCTTTTTCTTTTACTTTTTCTTTTTATTCTTTTCTTTCTTTCTTCCTTACTTTCTTCCTTACTTTCTTCCTTTTTCTCTCTTCCTTCCTTCCTTTCTTCCTTTCTTTCTTCCTTCCTTCCTTCCTTCCTTCCTTCCTTCCTTCCTTCCTTACATCCTTCCCTCCTTCTTTCCTTTCTTTTTTTTTTTTTTTTTGCCTAGAGTGCATAGAAGACAATGGCCTAGAATGGAAAATGCCACAGAATGAAACAAGGAGAGAAGTGAATAACTGAACAGAGTCCATTGGATTAGACAGAGAAAAGCTTACATATGGCGGCTGAGAAAGGAATTTCCATGGAGTGACTGAGTTGCAAGCAGACTGTCAGAGAATCCTTGAAAAGGACTCTGGGAATGGAGGCAGTTTTTCAGGAAATCTGATTTCAAAAAGAAGGAGAGCCTGAAAGGGATCATAATTTGAAGGGATCATAATTTGGTGTGTTTCTCTTGGGCTGTGTTAAACATTAAGCAAGCCCAGAAGAAACAAGGTGGTAGTTAGTTAAAAAAATAATCCATTCACCAAAGCTCCTAAATATGCTCAAGATAAAATTTAAATATTTAAATTTCATCTCTAAGATGTATTTATGTCTTTTGATTCATATGTTGACCTATTAAGATATCCAGAGACAAACAGCAAAAAGAAGGAAGAAAATCCAAAGACCTAAGTAATTCACAATTTGGAACATAGGTTCTTGGAAATCTTATCCATGGTTTAAGAACATTAAAACGTGATCATGGCTATCTTTTCTTAGGAGTAAAGTTACCTAAAGTAAGGTTATGCAATGTTGGGCCCATATATTTGAATATAATATATATTTCTCCTCCCTCCTTTCTTCCTTCCTTCCTTCCTTCCTTCCTTCCTTCCTTCCTTCCTTCCTTCCTTCCTCATTTCCTTTCCTATTGCTTTCAATTAGACAACACAATATCTATTATCTATCATCTATCTATCTATCTATCTATCTATCATCTATCTATCATCCATCTATCTATCTAACTATCTAATCTATCCCTTCTTACCTAAACATAAACATATCCTATGTGGGCACTTGTAGGTATATACATAGATATGTATAGAAAGAAAGAGAGGTAGGGACAGAGACTTTGATAACTATCACCATATTTTAAAGTTTGTATTCAACTGATCGTTGACAGAAAAATAACATAAAAGTAAAAGAAGACATATAGAAAGTATTTGACTAAATGTATCTTATGAAGATATCATAAAAGTGTCAGTCATTCTAATAGTGCTGCTTTTTTTTTTTTGTCATTACGTTAGTTTGGAATGCCTATTTGAAGCTTAAGGATCAGCCTAAAAATGGCAAATTATGAACGCTTTTTCTGAGACAATGCAAACTCAGTATCACCACTCTTTTTGGCAAATGGAGAGGTGAACAGGCTATTTTAGACTAATTTGTGGTCTCATAAGGGCACTTAGGACAGAATGGGACATGGGAAATGGAACATTGATTATGCTCTATTTAAATGGCATCTCTAGGTTTATACTGCACTATGGCAGTAACCCTGTCTAATACAGCAAGAATGCCTGTGCTGTTGGATCAACATCTTTGCAGAGGGTTTTATTAGTTATTTTGTCAAAGAGGAACTGGAAGTGGTAAACTCTTAGCAAATATGCTTTTTGTGTGTGCTACGTATCTTTGTTTTCTCCCAAATCTTTAAACACAGACTTTTGCCCATAGGAATTGCATAGCAGAAACTTATTTAGGGATGGATGCATGTATGAATGAATGAATAAATGAATGAAAATATCCCCCAATAAATTCCCAAGGTAAAATAGAAATAACAATACAGTTCAAAGTCTTTAAAGAAGAAAACCAGTGTTCCTATTTCCATAACTTCTTCAATCCCACAATGTATTTCTAGCTCTTTGATTCATGCATAGAAAGTGTTATCAAGTTACTACAAATCCTTAGCCTAGCCGAAACCGGTTTGGCTCAGTGGTAGAGCGTCGGTCTGCGGACTGAAAGGTCCCGGGTTGTGCAAGAGGCAGCTGGTCGATGTTTCTCTCTCATCGACGTTTCTAGCTCTCTATCTCTCTCCCTTTCTCTCTGTAAAATATCAATAAAATATATTTTAAAAAAATCCTTAGCCTAAGTGACTAATTCAACAAGTCATAACAATCACTTGTCTATATTTAAAAAATATATTTTTATTGTTTCAGAGAGGAAGGGAGAGGGAGAGAGAATCATTGATTTGGCTGCCTCCTGAATGCCCTCCACTGGGGATCAAGAACATCGTGACCTCCTGGTTCATAGGTGGATGCTCAACCACTGAGCCACGCTGACGGGGCTCATCTACATTTTTACTTTGCTATGTTCCTGGTGGCAGTTACCTATCATGTTACCACCTGGAGGGCTCTCAGAATTCTCAAGAAAAATCTTCAAAAGCATTGGTTTCTGTATTTTTTAAAGGTACTTATTTTATCAACGTTTGAGAAAATCATTACTTATTTTCCCACAATTCAATATAAAGCTACATAAAGACAGGAACATTTCTGATTCCTTTTGACATCTTCTGTAGCACTTTGTATTGAATTAAATATTTGTCTGCTTATTTAGTCCACCCATTCAACGTGTATCAGCTGTGAATGACTTCCAATTTCCTCCTTTTCCCCCTAAGTATTAGATTTAAATAAGGTATAAGCTACAGACTCTTCAACTGAAGTGTCAGTGTTTTAGCTAGCTTGTTCAACATAAAATGCAATGTGCATTTTCTGTTTAAACAGAAGATCCTAAAATTCCACTTTGAGAATCTATAAACAAATGTCATTAGTTCTATTGAGATAATTAGTGATACCCTGGCATGCCCAAGGAACTAGAGTTGACATTGGCTCATGTAGGATATTTCTATTCTAGTTTATTTTTCCCCCATAGAGAAAGGGCTAAATTCAGGCAGTACTGTTAAGCAGATATGCCATAGTATTTTTATTGAGACAATTCATAATTTTACTAGGGATTTTTAAATGCTCCCACCATTTCAAATATTCCTAATAGTTTGAACTTCCGGAGTGTAGACACCACTCAGCTGAAGTTTGACTACAGGATAATTTTGACAATGAAGTGGTGGATTGATGGTGGATTGATGGTGTAGATATGTTTGACTGAACTACATTTTAAACAGTCGTTGATGGATTATGGTTCTGCTTCAGATTCTCTGTTCAATTTTGTGCAGCTCAGATGCCTTCAGGGTAAAATACTTTAAAATCAAAGCAAAGTTTCAACATATTAAAGTTATTGCTAATATAACTTTATTTCTTTCTCACAATGTCAGTGTACAGTAGGGGGTTGCAAACCTGAGTCTAGGTACTGGTTCCATTGGAGACATATTCATTTAATTGATAGGAATAAATACCTTAATAATATCCAAATCCAGAGAGTATGCCAGGAGAAGTTCACATAACATTTTACAGCACCTGGATGGTTTTTTAGAAAATGTTCGGGAACATTCAAGGCCCCAGGATGTCCAATATCAAATAAAATAATTTTTTAAATTATGTTTGTTTCCTCTCTTTTATAAGCCTACATTGGCTTACAAAATAATTTTATTTATTCGATATACTTGTTTGAGTACTTGAATATTATGAGCTTTCTTTTCACAAGAAGTTCTGTACTTTATTTCTCCCTCAGTAAAAATGAGTCACTATGCTTTCCTTGTCTGGTACCTCCTTTTATCTGTGCCTGTAGACTGTGAGTACCTAGGTTGACTTTACTTCCTCTCCTGGGGGGGCATCGCAGTCAGTAACTTTAATGAGAACATTCAATGCATAAATATTACAAATCTGGGATCTAAGTGATGAGACGCTAGAAAGAGAAATACATGGTGTAATTGAAGCAAGTGGGATGCTAATGGAGCTGCAGGAGCTGGTGTCTAGTTAGGGAAGACAGCAGTCTACGCTGAAAGTTTAGTTTTCCTGATCAAAATGGAAGTCTTTCAAGGACAGCAACTGTTTTCTGCAGTAGGCAAAGAAAGAAAAGTTGCTGTTTGAGAAATACTCTTTGCTTTGATTATTTGTATATTTCCTATTAAGCATAAAAATTGCCTGAAGGAAGAATGAAAAAAGCGAGGAGCCATCAAAAATTTAAAATAATTACAAAATAGAAACCAGAATGAGCATTTTACATGTATCTTGTCTGATTTTTTTTATAACAATATGTAGACCAAAAAAAGTAAATAGAGCTTCCAACTGTGTTGGAACAGATTTGATCCACATTTCTCCTTCAGTGGGTACAAAATATATAAACTCATGTGGATAGACTTTCTTGGAAGTAAGCCCTTTTCTACTACATTATGTGCAATGTTTTTGCACCTGTTTTTTGCTGCAATTTTACCAACAAGGGGTCCAGGAAAGCACTGCTTTATAGTTGGCCTACAGCCAAACCAATAAACAAAAATGTCATTAATCACTGTCACTTGTCAATTCCCCGTTTAAGAAATTGTCTCTTTTCATTGTTGCTACTAAAAACACAAGGGAGATTGATAAATTTTGTTTTGGAGAATTAGCTAAGTTTTCAAAAGTGAAATGTTTTTTTCAACGGTAAAATGTGGTATTTAAAGGTAGATTACAGCTAAAACTGAGTATATCTGTAAGAGCAAAACCATGCATGTGTGTGTGTGTGTGTGTGTGTGTGTGTGTGTGTGTGTGTGTGTTCATCCAAGAGACTGTGCTGAAAGGAATCTGCTTTTAAACAGAGTAATATTTCTGCATGCTATTTCTTCTAGGTGTTGGTTAAAATATCAGACTTTGTGTAGGACAGCACTTTATGTAAGCTTCCCTGTACCCCTTATACTTAAAAATATAAAGGAGTCACAGCCAAGGGCAAAATAATCATAAGGTCTTCACAATTTCTAGTACAGAGCTTAGATCAACAGTACCTACCCCACTGTACACAGAATAGTCATATTGCCGAGACCGGTTTGGCCCAGTGGATAGAACGTTGGCCTGCAGACTGAAAGGTCCCGGGTTCGATTCCCTTCAGGAGCACATACCTTGATTGCGGCCACATCCCCAGTGGGGGGTGTGCAAGAGGCAGCTGATCGATGATTCTCTCTCATCGATGTTTCTAACTCTCTATGTCTCTCTCTTCCTCTCTGTAAAAAAATCAATAAAATTAAAAAAAAGAATAGTCACATTATCATGTAAGCAAATATATTAATCCATTTACAGAACAAAAGCATAGACCAAAGAAGGAATGGTTTTTCCCACATTATCATCTTGATAATCTGTCAGGAACAAGGAGACTTCCAAAGATGGTAATAGGAAATATTCAAGTACTATCCCATATTCCATTGTATAAGTTTCAAGTAACTTCATAATGGTTTATAGCTGTGGTCCAGTGATGTAAGTGAAATAAACACTGAAGAGGGAAACAGGCATACTCTCTGCAGGCAGTGTGATCAAGTGACCGAGAGTGTGGGCTCTAAAATCAAACCTGAGTGTGATTCCTGGTTCTATTACCCAAGAGCTTAGTCACTTTGGGTGAGTTATTAGATCTCTGTTTTAATTATTAGAGAATATTTTGCATCAAACAGAAACGTAAACACACACATACTTACATATAACTCATAAACCACAATGTCTGCTCAAACGTAAGTATTCAATAATGATACATACATAAGAACACTACACACATATATATGTACATACACGGGCATGCACACATGCTTCTCTTTAAGTACAAGGACCATAGGATTGGGATTTAAAATTTAATTCTTCCAATTTTTGTGTCTATAAGCTTCAGTTTTTACAACTGTAAAATGAAGAAAATGGCAACACATTCGAAATTTTTGTAAGGATCAAGTTAAATAAGTAATGTCAGGACCTAGCATAGTACCTTACGTACAGATTCTGGTCTCTCAGTGTTCGTTGAATTTGAATTTGACAGTGTCTTTGAAAGCATCTTTACCATGTATAACATAAGCTGCTAGGCACTTTGGGATGCAAAAGCCAACATATTGAAAATGACTTGATTTGGGGGTACTTTGTCCTGGTCAATGCCTGAATATCGTGAAACACCCAGTTCATCACACTTGGCAGTCTGATCAGTTGGGAACCTGGAAATGCTGGTTAGTGCATGACAATGTAGGAGCCAAGAGCTTCTTATATTTGTCAAGTATTATCAAAACAATTGACAGGTCTTAGTCAAGAGAGCTAACTTTTCCAAGACTCTTCTCAGGATACTAGAAACCATGTTCATCATGGATGTGGGACATTTTTTATGACATGTGATGAGTGGCAATCAGGTCCAGTGTTTTGATAGCCATATAAGCTAATTAAACACAATGGAAGAGAATGCCAGTTGGGCTTTAGCAAAAAGTGGCTCAGTGAGACAAAATATTTTATTTCTTAACTAGAGGCCTGGTGCACAAATTCATGTACCAGTGGGGTCCCTTGGCCTGGTCTGTGGGATTGGGCTGAACCCGGAACTCCAACATCCCCCATGGGCTCCCATATTACAAGAGGGTGCATGCCAGGCAGAGAGACCCCACCAGTTCACAATTAGGGCTGGGGAGAGACATGGGAGGGGGGGCAGCTGGGGAGGGGCCATAGGAGGTCTCCAGGGTGTGCGCAGCCTATCTTGCTCAGTCCTGATCTACCAGACCCCAGCAGCAAGCTAACCTACCAGTTGTAGCATTTGCCCCCTGGTGGTCAGTGCACATCATAGCAACTGGTCAACTCTCTGCCCCTGGTGGTTAGTGCAAGTCATAGTGAGCACTTGAGTGGGCTTAGCATATCATTAGCATATTATACTTTGACTGGTTGAACGGCTGGTCAGATGACTGGACACTTAGCATATTAAGCTTTTATTATATAGGATAACTACTCATTGATAGAATCATAACATTCCATATTTTAAAATGGGGTCATATAATAAGTTCTTAAAAATTGGATAATGGTAAAATACCTTTTTTTTTACTTTAAAATAGATTTTGAATATAAAGTTTTTCAAATAAAATATGTATTTTATCTAAGGCAATCTTGGTCATTATGCCACCCTCAATAGCTCTTGGCCCCATTTCTATGGTACCATCATGTTTTTCTTAATTATTATTGTTATTATTTAACTAATCAGCTAAGCTGTGCTGCTACAGCAATTAGGGAGAATAAATACATTTATGGAGCACCAAAAATATTTTTTAATATTAAACTCACTTTTAATGAAGTGTGTACACATGACAATTTATGCCCAGGAAACTGCAATCAACTATATTTCCATGGTATTTATCTTAAAGTGAAATGTTTCCTTTGAGCTCATTTCAATCTCTTTCCAGTACTTCTATTTTGGTGCCAGGATATTGATGTCCATTAACTAGTAGGGTAAATCAGCAGCATAAGTATGTTGGAAATATTCCCAAAGGCAGTACTCTGATTTTTTTTTCAGATGTAAAGATGACAATCAGTTCTTGGGAGAAGCCGGCTATTAACTACCTGCTGAGTTTATTTGCACATGTCCTTCTCTGTTATATTCAGGCATCTAGAAATTAACTTGTTGCTAAATTACTTTTTGTATATATGATTACATTGAATAATATGAGATTTTGACCAAAAAAAGGGCAATTCTAAAGTATTATTTTAGGTCATTCAGTCTCTAATCTTTTCTAGGGCTCTTTTGCATCTAAAGTGTCTTTTTATTAAGTTATGGAAATTGGAACCCATCTCCTAGTTTCTAAAAACAATTATTGTCGGAGTGTGTGTGTACTAGAGGTGTTTATATGCTCTCCTTTTCCCATTATGATGCCTTTCTTATTATTGGAGTGAATGTTCTGCTCTCTGACTGAAAATACCTGTTTTTCAGGTCTTGTTTTTATTTTTGTATTCTTTCATTTTCTCAGGTGCTTATTCTTTAATAAGTTTCTCCCGATTCATGCTGCATCAGTTAAAAGATTTTTCCTGCTTACCACTTTGAGAATGGTTCTTCCACAAAAGATAATATATGGTATAATAACATATTTACTTTGACCCTCATAAATATCTTTATTTTTCAACTTTTCAAATATATACCATTTTACAATTTTATATTATAAAACACATTTTAGGAAATACTGCATATTGGTAATTACACTGAATAGCAATTGGAATTTTCTCCATCTGCCCATAACTGTAATATACACACACAAAAAAATCTTTTATTAGCTAGACTAAGAGGTAAGATCTTTTGTGTTAGAGATCTAAGACTAGGAATAGATGAGAGGCATTTTTCTCTTTTGGTGTGATAATAGTCTTTCTGATAGAATTAAGGGAATAATAGGACTGTAATACCTTTCCTTTGATTTTATTATTTCTTCCTATTACCCTGAAATAGGCATTCGCCCTTTTGCTACTTAGCTATTGAACCAGATTTTGCAATAATTACTCTCCTTTTTATCTTTTAAAAATTCAGCCCATTCTATATATGGCTATTATATTAATTATCTTAAAACACTCTTTTGCACAAGCTGTTCCTCTAGTTGAGTCTTCATTGACACTTTAGTGCTTAGAGAAAAAATTTTCAAAATACTTAGCTTGGCATTCAGAAGCCTGCAAAATGTAGCTCTAACTTTTCCTCCCCCCTAAATGGTGTGCACACACCCACCTGTGGGATTTAGCAGAGTGTTAAAAACACTGGCTCTAGAGATTGTTTTTGCTTCAAAGCCTACATGAATATGGGCAAGTTATTTCTCTCTTTAAGCTTCATTCTCCTCGGAGATATAATGAAAAAATGAGTATTTATCTCATAGGATTGTTAAGTATTAAATGTATTAATACATGTGAAGTTCCTAGAACAGAACAAGCACAATACCTAGTGTAGGTTTTTTTTTTTTATTTAATTATTATTTACTTGGTTCAAAATTTCTTCCCCACATCATGTCTCTCATTCCCAAACCATCCTATACCAGATCTTAACCAAGCGAAAACATTTCTGTTATGTATGATACTGGATTTTTTCTCCTGTGAACTTAGAATAATTATACATTTGTGCTAATTATTTGAGTTTTATTACTATGCTCCCTTTAATTGCGAGTACAATATTAACACATGTATGGTTTTATTTTCCCAACCAACCTCATTATACCTACTAGAGTGCCTTGCATGCAGTATATACTCAACAAATAACTTTTATCGATTATATTGATTATAAAAGTAACTAAGAAAATCTGCTCTAGGGCTATTATGCAATTAAATGTACCTTAATTTTAATATTTTCAGTCCTCTGAATTTCCCTGTGTATGGAGCTAAGTGTCTTAAAATAAGAGACCAATATATGAAACATGACTTAAGTTTTGTTTAAAATGTGTGTGCAATTGTATAACTTTACAAGAAAATCAGAAAAGACAGATACCAAACAGAAATTAATAACTCCCTGATTGGGGTGAAGTGAAAATGCTAATCAGTTGAATAGATAGAAGCACTCCATATTTATTTTATATAATCCAGATAAGATAGGGATACAACTATTTGGTATATTATTTTTATATTCTAGTAAATTTTAAAATAAAAATTTTATGAAATGTATGTGCAGAAAGATTAGTGCTCCGCCATAAGAATAAAAACATAGTATTAAAAATAACTCATTTCAGATCTAATATGTAAGTAGTGTGAAAGTAATCATTTTTATGTTTTATTGATTTTAGAGAGAGAAAAAGAGAGAAAGAGACAGGGAGAAAGAGAGAGAGAAAAATATTAACGTAAGAGAAAATCATTGATTGGTTTTCTCTTGTATGTATCCTGACTGGGGACTAATGTGGCAACCTGGACATGTGCCCTGACCAGGAATCTAACTGGTGACCTTTCCATGCATGGGATGATGATCAATTTTCTAAGCCACACTAGCTAGGATTGGAAGTCATCATTTTAAAATTTAACAATAAGAAAAATTTTTAACAAGCTGAAAAATCAATGATTTTTTATCAGGACTAGCAGAAAATTGAGGTCAAGGACAAACTACAATCTGGATATTTAGAGAGTCAGATGAAGACTGAGAATTACAGCCAACATCAGCTTACTTGGAATAGATATATTGGAGCCAGAAACTGGTAGGAAGACTTTAATGTTTCTATTACCACATACATAATATCATCACCAGCTTGCAACAAAAAAATCACCGTGAATCCTAGAAGTACAATCTGAAGAGACAACACAAATATCAAGACCAGATTCACATATGACACATATTTTGGAATTATCATATATTAATTCAAAATAACTATGACTAATATGTTAAGACATTGTGTACAATTGTGTACATAGACAACGTGTACAAGCAGATGGATGATATCAGCAGAAAGATGAAAACTATAATAAGTATGCTGGGGGGAAAATATAAACAAATTTAGATTGCCTTTGATGTACTTGTCAATAATTAAACATAACCAAGGAAAGAATAAGTGAACTTGAAGATATGTCATTGCAAGTTCCTGAAAAGAGGAAAGAGAATAATCAAAATAAAACAGGATTTCTAAGAACTGTGGTATAATTGTAAAAGGTATGAATGGAATGGGAATACTAGAGAGAAAAGAGCAGAATAAATATTTGTAGTAATTTATGAGAAATTTCCAAAATTAGTAACAGATAAAAAAAACCCCACAAATCCAGGAAGCTTAATGAATACTATAATATATATATTTTTACAAAAAATGTAAAAGTAGTGACATCATGTTCAGATAGCAAACAACAAAGACAAAGAGAAAATGTTGAAACTACCCCAGAGGGGGGAAAAACCTAACTTTTAAAGGAACAAGTACAGTAATTATAGAAAACATTTATTTCAGAAACCATAAAAGATTAAAGAGAGTAGAATAAAACTATTCTAAAAGAAAGTATAGACTATGAAAGGAAATGCCAACTTAGAATTCTGTACCCAGTAAAATAATCTTTCAAGAATGAGACACCCCAAAGGGGTGACTACTATTAAAAAATAAAACTAAAAACTAAAATAGGGGGGCAGGGAATCCAGAAAAAAACAACAACAAGTGTTGGCAAGGATGTGAAGAAATTGAACACTTGTGCATTGTTGCTGGGATTACAATATCATATGACCACTATGGAAAACAGTGTGGAAGTTCCTCAAAAAATAATTACCGTATTTGCCGGCATATAAGACGATTTTTTGGCCTTGAAAATACCGTATTTGCCGGCGTATAAGACGACCCCCTAACATTTCCACTCAAAATACAGAGTTTGTTATATACTCGCCGTATAAGACTACCCCCCACTTAGAGGCATATTTTTCAGGGCCAAAAAATCGTCTTATATGCCGGCAAATACGGTAAATTATATGATCCAGCAATCCCACCATGTTTCCTCAAAGGCTCTATGGTATCTTTTAAAATATATTCAGTAATGTTATCCAGTCTTTTCTAGCTGTTGAAGTTTTATAGTTGGCCTATTTTGACTCATTATTATACTCTGTCCAAAAAGCAAAATCCTTTTACTGGGTTTTGATATAAGGTAAAATTCTGAATTTTTTTTTTTTTTTTGCAGTGGAAGTAATGAAAAGCCTAATGGTTTATTTATAGTGTCATTTTGTTTCTCATCCTATAGAAAAAAGACTAACATGCAGATCGACCAAATGGTGGAATGACCAGCCACTATGATGTGCACTGACCACCAGAGGGCAGATGCTCAACACAGGAGCTTCCCCCTGGTGGTCAGTGCATTCCCACAGGGGTAGCCCTGCTCAGCCAGAAGCCAGGGTCACAGCTGGTAAGTGCAACGGTAGTGGCTGGAGTCTCTCCCACCTCAGTGGCAGTACTAAGGATGTCTGACTGCTGGCTTAGATCTCAGGAGCAGGCCTAAGCCAGCAGTCAGATATCCCCTGAGGGCTCCTGGACTGTGAGAGGGAGCGGGCCAGGCTGAGGCATCCTCCCTGAGTGCACGAATTCCATGCACTGGACCTCTAGTACTCTATATAATTCAACCTTTCAAAATGTATTTTGTCAAAGAGACATAAGAAAGGAACAATATGAATAAAATATTTTAAGTAAAGTTTTGAAAAATGTAACACAAAATGAAGTTTAGATATTTGTGCATCTGTAGAACTTATCCATCCATTAAAATTTCTGGGACTGTTTTGTGATTCTTAGACTTAGGTGTGAAAATTCATTTTCATTCCATGTCAAGTTGTTTCTAACCAGTGATCAGTATCATTACTTTATGGTAAAACCAATAAAGAATGGGTTAATATATTTTAATAGTGTACAGTTTCCTTACACGTTTAATTTATTTCTACCAGGCATAAATATTTATTTTACTATGCTATTTTTTATAATACAAATTATGTGTTTGAGATAAAACACTCAACCTTCTGTTATTTTTGTAATGATTAAAGTACATATTTTGAAATAAATTATATATATAAATTAAATAATGAAATAATAATTGTGGGAGTTATTATGAGACTCAAGAAGTTTACATTAGGGTAAGAATTATAAATTTTTTGACCAAATGGTGATTCAAATAGCTAATTTTTCATTGAACAGATACTCCAGTAACTAGCATTTGTTCAATGTAAATGAAGACATTTTATCTTTATAGTAATTATAGATGGTAGAAATAATTATTGTAGTTGTTTTAAATATGAAAAAAATGAGGCCTAATGATTTTAAATAACTGCATCAAAGTTACACAGCTAATAATAGAGGTGAACTTTCTTTGGTAAATCTTAGAAAATTACTTTTTAAATATGTAGCTAGTTTCTTCTTTTTACTTTTCAGGAAACTGAAGTCTTTGACTTTGTATTATTCTATTAATTGATAATGCATCTCAAAAAATAATGTCCAACCATAACGATTGGCTGATTTTCCCTTTCTCCTTATAAGCAGATGGAAGGACACATTGGAAAAATGTGAAAGAAGCTTGAATGAAATTCAAAGCCCGTGTTAGGACCTGCACATTTGGGACTGGACCCAGAAACTATCGGTCACTGCAGTGTGATCTGATTTTCAAGAATGATCAAAAGTATCTCACAATATTAGGAGTCTAGTTTGACAATCAATGAACAATTTTAGCTTTAGCTAACTATACAAATACTATTTTATACTACTTTACAAATGAAATCATACATCTACATCATTTATCTGTACTCTTCATAATAACTGTGTGGTAGATAAGTATTGCTTTCTCTGTTTTACAGGTGGAGTCAGGGTTGAAGCTTGAGAAAGCTGCAAATTAACTCCTTATGAGAAATTATTAGAGATATTTCTGTAAGTGCAAACCTCACTACCATTTGGTTATAAGAAGTAAATAATATAAAAATAAAAGTAATCTCTATTAAAGGCATAGAAAACGCAGTAAAATGGTGATATCTACTGAAAGAACTTCAGATCCTGCCTTTTAATAGAAGACCTGGAACCCAATTCAATGTGATCAGTACTCTTTCCTTTTTTTAAGTAAAGTCATAGAGGCAGAGAGAGGGACAAAGACCTCTTTGCACCCAACAAAATTATGAGTCTATCTATCATCAGTCTATCTATCATCTCTATCTATCTATCTATCTATCTATCTATCTATCTATCATCTATCTATTATTTACTATATCTATCTATTATCTATCTATATCTAACTATCTATCTATATCAATCTATCTATATCTATCATATATCTATCACCTATCTAACTATCATCTATTCATCTATCATCTATCTTTCTACTCTGTTTCCCCAAAAATAAGACAGTGTCTTATATTAATCTTTGCTCCCAAAGTTGCGGTAGGTCTTATTTTCAGGGGATGCATTATTTTTCCATGAAGGAGGTCTTATTTTCAGAGGATGTTTTATTTTCGGGGAAACACGGTATCATCTATCTATCTATGTATCCCTTAGTAAATTTTTGAATGAATGAATGATGTTTATGTGCCTTCCTGAAGCATCAAGTGGGTTGGAAGTTCAGAGGTGGAGGATAGATCTGGGAAATCACTACTTTATAACAAGTTCTCCAGGTGATTCTTAGTCACAGATGTGTAGGAACACCAGATCATATTTCATAGTGCAAAAAATAACTGGCAATAATATCCTGAGTACCTAGGTCAACTAGGATCAGGTTACTGCTTTCTCCAGGGTGTCATTTCAGAAGTGAGTGTCTCTAATGTCTCTCTGTATGTACCTCTGTTTCTCTTCCTCTGCTTCTCTCTTCGAGTACCTCTCTTCTTAAGGACTATTTCTGCCCACTTTTCTTAAATCTGCCAATCCCAGAATAGTCTTTTACGTTATATTTACTCCCCCGCCACAAGATGATAGCTTTCCACTATATATAATAATATTCCAAACCATTAATTTTTTTTTCTAATCAGGCACACAGATAAAGTAGCCATCTGAAGCTTAGATATAAAAATCAAGTGTGAGGCTCATGTTAATAAATCCATAGAGTTTGGAGCATTGTACATTTTCTCCCTCTCCTCTTCCCTGAAATTTCTTTTGCTCAGATGTTGTCTCCCCTGACTCTTCTTGTATCTGTAAAACTCATTTACAGGCTTATGAACTTAGTGAACTTCGAAGATAGTTATTTCTTTTGAGAAAGAGAGAGAGCGAGAGAGATGCATTGGCTAGGCAGTCATCTCTCTTATTCTTCAAATTTGTAGTGAAAGGTTTTATTTCAGGGGCAGTAGGAATACTTTCTTTTGCTGCTGCATATATATTATTTGATCTGGTAATAAATGTAAAATATAGTCCTACATAAACATACATACAAGCTAACAGTTGAAGGTGGCAAATGAATTATAGAATACAAAACTAGTCCCTGGTAGCCTGACTGCCCTGTGTGTATAAAATTTCATACTATGTGAACAGAGCTTCTTTAAAAGACTTTTCCCGAATAATATTTCTAACAGTGTAAGAAACCGGGACCTTGAAGTAAACCTTTTCATTTTTTGAAAGTGCATTTACTACTTTAAGATTCTGTCTGGAATCCTCTGTGCATTTATATGCTGCTTCCTACTTCTTGCCCTGTGTACCTGAGTTCTGACACAGTGGAACATGAGAAACCAGCTTATCCTCCAAAGCTCATTTCTGACTGCTGATAGGGTACAGGTCAGTGCTAGTGTAGACTACAGAATATTATTGCTTGCTACCTGAGCACTGTGTATTGAAACTCAAGTGAAATGTAATATTTTGAATCAATCAATCAAACATGTTGATTGAGCACCTATGATATATTAGGTAGAATAGGCTATTAAAGTTGGATTGAATAAGGTACATACCCTCAGGAAACCTAATATTTAGTTGCCTGGGATTTTTTTTAAATTGAAAAACTATATATCAATTACACCAGAAATAATATTAGAAAGTAAACTAAAATTTATCAGATAATAGTTGCAAAACATACAGTAGGCAAATGATTAGCACGCACAATATTTAGTGATCGCCAACATATTAAATGAGTAAAGATTAACACCAATGCAAAAATGTGCACATGATATGAAAAAATAATTTGGCCTGCAGGCAAAGTTTGCTGACTCTTTTTTTTTTTTTAAATAAATCTTTATTGTTCATATTATTACAAATGTTCCTCATCCCCCCCCCCATTGCTCCCCTACACCAAGTTTCCATTCAATTCTCTGCCCTTTCCCCATCCCCCATTGTCCTCATCCATAGGTGCAGTTTATGTTCAGTCTCTTCCTGCCCCGCTCCACTCCCCATTTCCCCAAGAATCATCAGTCCACTCCCCTTCCATACCTCTGATTCTATTATATTCACCAGTTAATATTGTTCATCATGATTTTTACTTCCCTTGGTTTTTAGACTCACTTGTTGATAGTTACATGTTTGTTCATAATTTTTATCTTTATTTTCTTCCTCTTCCTAAAGAACCCCTGTTAGCAATTCATATAATTCTGGCTTGGCAGTGATGAATTCCTTTAGCTTAAATTTATTTGTGAAGCTCTTTATCTGGCCTTCGATTATGAGTGATAGCTTTGCTGGGTAGAGTATTTTTGGCTGTAGGTTCTTGTTATTCATCACCTTGAATATTTCTTGCCATTCCCGTCTGGCCTGCATGGTTTCTGTTGAGAAATCAGCTGACAGTCGTATGGGTGCCCCTTTATAGGTAACTACCTGCTTTTGTCTTGCTGCTTTTAATATTCTCTCTTTGTCTTTAGCTCTTGGAATTTTAATTATGATGTGTCTTGGTGTGGTTCTTTTTGGATTCCTTTTGTTTGGGGTTCTGTGTGCTTCCTGGACGTGTAAGTCTATTTCTTTCACCAGGTGGGGGAAGTTTTCTGTCACTATTTCTTTCAATATGTTTTCGGTATCTTGCACTCTGTCATCTTCTGGGATGCCCATAATTCTGATGTTGGTTCGCTTGAAGTTGTCCCAGAGGTTTCTTACATTATCTTCAACTTTCTGGATTCTCTTGTCTTCTTGCTTCTGTGGAGGAGTGTCCTCTGGCTCTTTGTGTTCCAAATCTTGGACTTGATTCTTGCAATCTTCCAATCTGTTTTTAGGACTCTGTATAATATTATTTATTTCAGAGATTGTATTCTTTATTTCTAGTTGACCCTTCATTATTTCTTGTTGATCCCTTATCATATCCTCATAGGTCTCATTTATTTTATCGGCCTTTTCTAAGAGATTGTTGAACAACCTTATAAGCGTGGCTTTGAACTCTATATCCAGTCGTTTTTTGTCCTCCATTTCTTTCGTTTGTGATCTGTTTCCTCGTTTCGACATTTTCGCTGCTTCCCTGAGTTGGTAGGTTGGGAGGATCAGCTGTGTCTATGCCAGGAGACAACCTTATTCCACTAGACTTGGAAACCTGCAAAAGCCTCTCTGAGTTCAGCTTGGATGGGGCGGAGTGTCAGGGTGGAGCCTACAGCCTTGGCTTCCCGTTAGCCCCGCCCTCGGAGGTTCCTGAGTCTCAGAGTTCCTCAGTGTCCTTTGGTACTCGCTGCAAGCACCTCTGAGAGAAAGGCACTCTAGAGTTTCGCCTGCTACCAGACAGTGTAGTCTCTCCCCCAACAAGCCCACAACTGGGGTTCAGAGCAGTTGGAAGTGGGGTTAAGAGCAGTCCGGAGCTTATGTCTCCTTCCTGCTGGGGCAATCCAGCGGCGCAAACAACAGTCTGTCCTCTGTGCGCGCAATGTGCACGACTCAGGGGCTCTGCTTTTCCCTGTTCCCCTGAGCTTCTGCCTTACAGCCCAGATTCCCTCTGTATGAGGCTGGAGCCCGAGGGTCTTGCCCAGGACTGGGGTTCAGTGCAGTCAGAACTGGGCTCAGTACATTCCTGAGCTTTTGAGTCCTTCCCGCTGGGGCAATTCAGCAGCTCAGCGAACAGTCCCTCCTCTGCGCGCAATGTGCACGACTCCGGGGCTCTGCCTTTTCGCCGCTGCTCCGCTGAGCTTCCGCCTTACAGCCCAGATTCCCTCTGTATGAGCCTGGGACCCCCGGGGTCTCGCCCAGAACTGGGGTTCAGTGCAGTCGGAGTTGGGGTTCAGCACAGTCCGGAGCTTTTATCTCCTTCCCGCTAGGGAACGCCAGCCAGGCACTCAGCCGCCCCTCCTCTCCGGCTCCGTCCTCTCCCCACGCGCACCGTGTCTCCGTACCTTAGGCTTTTACAGCTCCTCTGGTTTTCCTTCTGGTTTTCTCTTTCCTTCTAGTTGTAGAATTTCCAGTCAGTCAACTGTCCTGTAGTTCTGGATAGTGTCCACTCTATATTTTAGTTGTATTTTTTGAAATTGTTGAGTGCGGCTGCAGTTAGGCTTTTACCTCTGCCGCCATCTTGTTGTGTCTCTCAAGTTTGCTGACTCTTAAGTTAGAAGGCTATTGCAATAATCTTGAGGTCATTAGTCACAATGTTAGAGATAGTTCATTGAATTACATAATATATATATGAAATCAGAATCAACAGCATTTGCCGATAAGTTTGATGTGATCAAGATTTTTACCTGAGAAACTGAAGGTGAAGATTGCTGTTCACAGAGTTAGAGAAGATTAAAGGAAGATCACTTTTGAAGAAGAAAATTAGAGATTCTAATTGGAATATGTTAAGCTACTTGAAATCCAGGTGGGAAATTATAAAGAAAATGGTTTTAAAAATAAATCTGGAGCTCATGGTCTTTGTCTGGAATGAAGATATACTTTGGGGAGTCATCTGTATGTAGGCAGCATGGAAGCCAGGAGACTTGAGCAGGTTACTAGAGAACGAGCATGAACATCATTTTAATAATGGCCTGTGGACTGCAATCAAAACACAACTAATGAGACATGAAGCGGTAGGGTACAGTGAACATTTATTAGAGGAGAGAATTATAGTTCTCAGTCATGAAGAAAAATTGTTGGGTTGGTGTTCTAGAGAGTAGGAGCTGGAAAAAAAATAAGAGATTGTCCGACAGAAATTATTACTGTTGAGATCATGGGGGAAGTTTCAGTTGCTGGTAACAGAATTTAACATCTAACACTGGGAATATATAACTGTTGTAGAGATAAATCACAATCATCAGAGTAGAGGAGATTAAGGACTGAGAAGCCATATTTGGACTGATATGTGTTTATTAAAGTAGCCAAGAATATGGTCAGGAAACCAATGAAAGTTATTTATAAAGCTAAAATAACCAATAAATTGAAGGAAGTGTTGTGCTCTATAGATAATTACAAAAAGTAAGAAGATAAATTGGCAAAAAAACCTGAATAGACACTTCTCCAATTGTAAACTCTGAGTTGTCATTGTGTTCCTCTCCTGGCTAAGGTAAATAATATATTAAAAACTTCTTCATAAACTCCAAACCTGCTATGTAAAATTGATGGGTGCCCATTATTTTTAAAAATCATAAATCAAGTTTCATTGGTACCAGTAACACACTATGATTTACCTAGAAGAGAAAACTATGTTAAAAGGTTTTGGAAAGCCCAAAGAATCACTGGAAAGGGCAAAGAACCAAGAGGGAAATCCTAAATCATGCAGCAGAACTTGTTCAGCAATTATGTCACTTCCGTCTGCTCTCCAAATGCCCACATGTATTCTGTGACACTATGGGTATCAGGATGCTGCTGCCAATTCTGTCAACCTCTGCTCCTGTGAAAAAACAGCTGTGGCTGCTGCCACTTCTGCAGGACTCACCACTTCTTTGCATCACTCACTGTATAATCAATCTCTAAGGTGACTTTGGTGATGGGCACATTGCAGGTAAGATACGATTAATGGGGGTTAGGTCAGAGGCTGGGTGGCAAGAAATAATGAGTAATACCCATGAATCTTCCCTTTGATCCCCCCAAGAATGTTGATAAAACAAAGGTGCAGAAAAGTTAAGTGACATATCTGAAGTCACAAGACTATTATGCGGCAGACATAAAATAGAAACCCATGTGTACCTTGACTTCAAAGCATACAACCATCAACTATCCTAAGTTGTTTCAGTAAGAAGTAAGCTTACTATGTGTCAGTAGTGTTTTATTTTCCCCCTTATTACCTAGGGACCTAGGGATAAATTGGATCTGTTATAACTGAACTGATGCCCTAGAATAGTTAATGTTAAAGCTGTTAACTTCAAAATAAACAAAGTGTTTTTCTTGGTTCGCTATGAGTAAAGGTTCTCTATGTTTTCAACTGTGTGCTGTGTTATAAATCCTATATTGTGTCATAAATCAAAAAGAATGCAAACTCCATTACAAAGCCACTGTGATGCTAAGATGCCAGAACAGATTTGTCCATTTAAGCACTACTCCAATCTGTCTACATTTCATTGACCTCTTCCCAAACATAAAGTGATGCATCAATTCTTAATGACGACAGCACTGACCCAAGTTACTGATGTGTAATGGCTTTCAGCTTTAAGTGTTGACGGTGTAAGCTCAGGTCATGAGAGACTAGTGCCTACACCATGGAAACCTCTATCACAATCAGTACTAATTTGCAGTCTAAGCAGAAAGGCCAAGCTTTGACTAAAGAGGCTAAATTCCCTTCTTTCTTGTGACTATTCCTACAAGCTGCATATTAGAAGCAAAATTTGAATGCAGTCACTCTGTACAAATTCAGATTTCAGCACGAGGTAAAGCATGACAGTTCCAATCTGCTTTAAGGGGACAGTGTTTGATGTCAGAATGAGTCAGAAACCTAGGTTTGAGCACTGGGGTTTTTGCTTTTTTTAGGATTGTAATCTTAGGAAAGTCAGCTGAACTTTGTGACCCTCCCAGTTTCTTCCTCTGTAAAATGGGGTTCATAATACTTTTTGTACACATCTGTAATATCTCAAAGAAAATCAATGATAAAGAATGTAGTTAAACTGCTACTCAGATTTAGATCATTATTTTATTTTATTAAAGAATATTTTTTATGGATTTCAGAGTGGAAGGGACAGGGAGAGAAAGACAGAAGCATCAATGATGAGAGAGAATCATAGACTGGCTTTCTCCTGCATGCCGCTCACTGGGGATCAAACCTACAACCCAGGCATGTGCCCTGACTGGGAATTGAACCGTGACCTCCTGGTTCATAGGTTGATGCTCAACCACTGACCCATACCATCTGGTCCACTACTTTACTTTTAACATGTATTGTTAACTGATTTGCCACACAATTTAGTAGTGAGTACCTGCAATGGTTATAAATTATATTTAAGGGAATTAGTGAAAACTGTATCAATTCATTGAATACAGCATATTACCTTTTTTTCCAGCTTATTGAGGTATACTTGACAAAACTGTAGGGTATTGAAAGTGTGCATTGTGGTGATTTGATATATGTATACACTGAGAAAGGAGTCCTCTCATATAGTTAATTAACACACCAATAACTTTTCTATAAGTATATGTATACTTTTTTTGTTTAGGATGAACACAATATTACTTTTTCTTTGGGAAGAATGCTGTAAGTCTTCTGGCTCTTGTTAGAAGGAAATTTATTGTTAATAAACAATAAGAGATATTTGGGCTGCTGTCATTGAGGGGAGGGTGCTGTCCTTATTATTAAGTAGAATTCCAAAACTGGTTTAAGGTTTCAATATTGCCTAAAATACAGCTCTTACATTTATCAGCGTATCCTATCAAGTTCACCTGAAATTATATCTGAAATACATTTATTTTCTCGATCTGGCCTTCTTGCTTCTACTCTTCCTCACTTTCGGTAAATTCCTTACTCATCTGCCCTTGAAGTCCTTTTAAAAACACTTGAATCATATTTCTCCCATACATAAACTATATAATGGTTTCTCATTGCATTTGAAATGAAATCCAAACTCAATATGTGCGTATTCTGGTACCTGCCTCATTCACGTTTATATCTCAGGCCATTCTCCTCTCTGACTTCAACTATAAAGGCTTCCTTTAATATTTTGATTCAGCCAGATCTTTGCTGCCTCTAAGGCTTTTGTCAATGCTTGTTCCTCTGAAATTCTCCTTACCCATCGCTTCACAAAGTGACCACCTCAAGCTTCAAGTCCCAAGATAAATGTAAGCCCTCTAGAAAGGCCTTATGCAGAGTATCTAACTCCTTACCCATCTAATTTATTTGGTAACTTGCTTTGGTCTGGCTTCCCCACTAGAATGAGAGAGGCATGATGGCAGGGGGCATGCCTATCAAGACCACCCACATATCTCATGCTCTTAGCGAAATATCTGGTCCGTATTTGCTGCTGAAGATATTTCTATGGATGGATGAACAAATGGCTGCCTGACAGGCTAGCTGTCTGAATGGATGATGCATTAGAGCATTGCCCCTCTTGCCCAAACATGAAAAACAAAACAACAAACAACTTGCCAATTAAGATATTGATATCATTCCTGAAAGTCTGCATGCAAATTTGAACTTCATTTTAAAAACATGATTTCCCACTATAATTTCATGAATTATTTATCATTTGCTTTAAGCGATTTTGGGAAGCATCCATTCTTAACAATTGAAAAGTATCTTCAGATTATTGATTAAGAATTAATCTGGGAATCAGGAGATTTGAAGTCCATTGATCTCATCTAGTATGGCCACCTCCCTATTTACATCCCGGGATCCTCTCTATGGTATCTGAGCCACTCAGTTTTGTCACACAAAATTCCACAACAAGGAATTCACTATTTCCAATTTTGAACAGCTCTGACTGCTGGAAACTATCCAGTTTATCTGAACTAAAATCTTACTTTTTTTAATCCATATCTTGCAGTTCAATATTTTTTTTAGCCATGAAAATTAAGCTAATATTGTTTGGTCCATGAATCCTTCAAATATTTGGAAATACATATTTTGAATTCTCATTGTCCTTTTCTTCTAGCTGAACACTATCTTTTCCTTAAGCTATTAACCTAAAAACATATATAGTAAATAAGTTCAAGAAAAGTTTTCCTATATATCTATAATATAAATACATTATAAAGTGCACAATGACTTTCAATGCATTTCTGGCCTAAATTGTGATTATGATTAAGTGGGAAACAAACTCACATTGCAACTAAATATTGAAAACAACATGGCATAGCCTAACATTGTATTAATACTTTTTTTTTTGCTTTCCTTAAGTGTCTATATTTTTTTTGCAAAGTTAGTTTGAACTAACATATAATTATTTGTTATGGAAGGTTTTTATGTTTATAGATAAGTCTGTGTAAATTGATAAAGCACTCATCTTCTCATTATGGAGAGCTGAACACAATTCACCTCTTTTTCCATCTCTAGTCTATTCCTATTACATGTACACTTAGAGGCCCAGTGCACAAATTTGTGCACAGGTGGGGCCCGTCTGTCTGGCCATCTATGGATGGGGGCCAACCAGCTGAGGGCTTGGGGGAAGGACCCCAGGAGGTTGACTGTGGGAGAGCACTGAGCACCAAGGAGAAGCTCCTGCATTGAGCATCTGGCCCCTTGGTCTGGCCCCTGGTGGTCAGTGTGCATCATAGTGACTGGTCAACCTGTCATTCTGGCTGTCCCAATTGTTTGGTTGCAATGGTCACTTAGGCCATATATATATATTAGTATATTCATTATATGCATACTGTAAACTTTGATTTGTTATATTTTTGTGTACTTCATTTGGCCCTTATGTTTTACAAATGTTAGTATTCTGGACATTAAAGGAGAAAATAACTTTAAAATTTTACTCTGATAGTAATAAAATGATCTTTTTGCTATTTACTCATTTTAATAATTTTAACTAAGGAGATACAAGTATTAATTGTGTATTATGATGGCAATAGAGTAAAATAATCAGCCATAGAAATAACTAGTTATAAAGCATATGTAAAGCAGTTTTATGGTTATATTAAATTTAAAATATTATCTCTGTAAAATACTAAAAACTATGGAATCTCATTTGAAAATAACATTTTGTACACATGTCCATGAAAGATTCCATCTGTGCTATGAAAGGAGATAATATAAAGATAACAGAAATCTGCTGGAAATAAAAATGTAAGAACAGGGAATTAATATATGCTATTGACAGTTTGAAAAAGTTAAGAATTTCCCTTTTTCCTTATTTACATCTTTCTAAAAATAGATTAATTGGGAAAACTATCAATAGTAAAAGAGGAGCTGACCAAACCTATTTGAATGAAACAAATTTCAAAACAAATAAAGTTTAAAACTGTTATGATATTTGAGTTTAGGCCTCTTTCTGGATTTTAGACTAGAGGGAGGTACTATAAAATTCATATTTGCATATCAATAAATAAACTAGGCTGCATTAATTTGAAAGGACTTTATACAAGCATTCCTGACCCTATATGCTTTTCCAAATACTTTTTGGAGTCTTACTTCCCAACACTGATTAGATTAAGAATGGACACATGGCCCAAACTGAGACATTGGTGTTTTTGCTGATGCTTTCAAGAATAAAATTATTTTCTCCTTGGGATAGCCGCAGGTGGGCATCCATACCACAACAGGGGAGGGTCTGCCTTAGCATGAAGGCAACAGACTGAAAAGCATTGCCTGGAGATGACAGATAAATGAATAACTAACATGATGACATTATTTGAGCTATTGAATCTTACAGCTCTTCAATTTACTAGATAAAATGGCCAATGCATTTGTTTTGAAGTATCTGCTAGTATATGTTTAGTGACGTCACTTGCACTTTAAAAGTCCTGACTTTTACAGATAATATATATTTAATTCATAATCCAACTCTTTAGATAAAATGGATTAATAAGACTAGAAGCATTTGTACCACATTTGAATCCCATTTTCAGACAGCTAGATTATAGTTGTATGTATGGGCATAGCTTTTCAATGCTTAAGTAAGTAATTTTTGAACAGAAAATACATTTATTTTTACTCTGATATTTAAGTTAAATTAGCTGGATGCTCCTGCTTAATATCTTGAGAGAGGGCCATGTCAGACCCCCCCCCCACACACCGATGTTGCTAATTCTTTATATCCTCAAGATATTTATTCTTTCTGTTAATCTTTTAGTCTCCCTTATCTCAGTAACACAACTCTTTTGGGTTCATGTGTTTATTATACCTGCTCAGACTTGTAACTAAGGCTCTTTATTTTAATCCCTTAACCCTTTTACACAAGGGACAATTTGCTGCAAGAGTGTGGTTAACTCTGCAGCCAGGAAATTAGCACTGGCCACCTTTTCAAAATAGCTAGAGCTTTCTTACATATTGTCCATATTTTCCCCCTCTTTCTTTTCTTTTCTTTTCTTTTCTTTTCTTTTCTTTTCTTTTCTTTTCTTTTCTTTTCTTTTCTTTTCTTTCCTTTCCTTTTCTTTTCTTTTTTTCTTCTTCTTTTTTTGTCTCTCCCTCTTCTCACCCACCCATTCTCCTCTCTTTGTTAATCCTCACCTGAGGATATTTTGATGTTTTTTCACTGATTTTTAGAGAGAGTGGAAAGGAGTGGGAGAGAAGGAGAGAGAGAGAAACATTGATGTGTGAGAGAGAAACATTGATGTAAGAGAGACACATCACTTGGTTGCCTTCTCCACACACCCCGACCAGGGTCGAGGATTGAGCTTGCCATCAAGAGATGTGCTCTTGACCGAATCAAACCATGAACCCTTGTCATAAGGCCAATGCTCTATCTACTGAACCAGACCAGCTTGGACTCCTTTTTCTCTTGCTCTTTGCCTTTCTTGATCCCTGTTCATTTTATCTAAAGGATTCCTCATTTTTCTTCCTTCTCAACTCTGTTATTAAAGTGTCACTTTCACTAATAAAATCGTTATCAGGCTATTTGCCCAAATAACAACCCCACTGCTGAATGGAGGAGCATTGTTGCCCTCTTGCTACACTTTAAGACGATGCTCAGATAAAAAATATATAGCTTGATTCGTTCTACAGATACCCTTCTCTCTTTCCTCATACCAACACATTTCAAGTAAAGGAGTTCAGGAAGGCAAGGTGATCTCTGCTAACTAACAAAAGGAAGAGAAGTGATACCAATACAATGTCTCCACTAGTAGCTACACATAAAAGTTCACCCTGGACAACCCAACTCAGACGTGGGGTAAGATGAGTAGCAGGCTAGTCAATATTTGAGTCATACTCCAACCCTCTCATAGGCGAGAGCAGCGATTGAGAAGTCCAGTGATTAGTATAAGGAAACTTGTTTTGGGAAAGAAGGAGAGTTCGTCTTTGTGACGCAATGGAAATCTTGTTCTATCTTCATGGGCTTTTCTTAAATTGGAAAAGCAGTAAATGCATCCCAGCAAAAGTTTGGCCTGAATAAAAATATAAGAAATTAAATTTTTCAACTGGTTCATTTTTAGTGTTAGGATTCTAGAACTAAAAGAGTTCATTTTTGAAACAGATAAACATAATTTACTTCTGTAATATTTTCAACTGCTATCTGTAAATTGCATGCCAGCATGATACTTTGGGAAGCAGCAAACACATACTTGGGTGAGGTGGCAGTGCTCTCAAGGATCCCTAGCAATCTCATGCTGCCAAAACTACTTTGGTAAGACACACTTTTCTCCTCCTGAAAAGTCCATTATGCCAATGTGTCTTTCCCAATCTTGAAGGAACCATTAGACAGTACTTGGAAAGCATTTTTTGGATTCCATGGAACACGCATCTCTGCTCATTGTGAAGACCCTGGAATTTACTGACACAGAACTCCTTTCAAAATAATTCTTTTCAATTGTTTTTTGAATTGAGTTGCTCTTTAAAAATCCTAAAAAGTACATTTAAATTTTATAAACTAGCTATAAAGCTGCACATAAGTAGCCGCTGTACTATTAAATCTTGCACACCAGTGACTAGAAAATGATTTGATGGTGTAAGTTGGCAGAAATCTCTTTTTTGGACCAATAAAAAATGAAAAGGAAGTGTTCCATCCTTAAAAATCATCCCATGGTAATAATCACACGAGAAAAAAACAAGTTCTTCAAGTTTAAAACCAAACAGGTGTAAGCTGTCAGGACACACTAGCAAAGAATCTGAGAAGCGAATTCTAGCTCAGTCTTTCCATTAATGCCCTTTTTCCCACACATCTTATTTTTGCCTGATCCACGGTTGCATGAGATACTGAACACAGCTGTGGATCAATGAAGTCATTTGCAGATCCACCTCATAGGTGAGATAAATGATAGATCTAAGTGCCCTGGGGCCTTTATTTTTGGAACATATCCTAATGGTAACTGAAATCCTTTATTGCAGCTTCCTTGAATTGTTGCCTTCACTCTTATCCTTTCCTAAATTTAATGCTTTTTGTTGTTAACATTCCATTATTGCTTCCAAATTAGTCCGATTCTCTAAGAGCCATCTATGAACATTGGTTTCTATAACTAGCATTGGTTCTTTTCTACCACAAAGATTAAAAAAAAAAATCACAGATCCCTATCACCAAGGCACCAAATGCTAAAATTATCCCATAAGTAATTTATTTTTCCAGAACTATGGGAGGGACAATTCCATTTTAGCACTTGGTGTTATTAGTATTGATGCTGAAAACCAAGAGAGGAATAAAAAGAAGACAGAAAAATTGAGAAAAATTAACGTTCATTTTTTTCCAGGGAATCATACTTTGTAGCATAGTAAAGATAAACACAAAATAATAATAAAGTATGATTGCTAGCTTGGTGTGCTAATGTCTTCTCAATCCTGCCATAATCTTTGAGTCATTTTGGTGGTGATGGTGGTGGCATTGCGTTATGTATTTTATATGTGTTATCTCTTTCCATACTCAAGATAATTCTAATACATATGTAGGAATAACGTCTCCATTTTATAAATAAGGAACTGTGGCTAAGCAAAATAACCTCTCCAAGGTCTTTTATCCGATAAAGAATTGAGTTACAGCTGAATTCACTGTGGAGATAACAACTGATCCCCCTGGGAGATCACACCCAGAATATGTGTACCATCTATGACTCAACAAAAAAGTCTTACATAAGGCCTTTTATCTTATGTTCCATGCATTCAAGAGTACAGAACATCATTTTCCCTCAGAGTTAATATTGTTTTCTTCCACAGAATTAACTTTCCAACCATCAAATGAAGTTACCTGGTGTATGTGGGTTCCCTTTGAATATTTCAGATGACCGATTTCTCAATGCTATTCTATCTTTTTTGTATTCAGGGATCTAAGAGCATCTTAGAGGATACGTTGTGTGTGTGTGTGTGTGTGTGTGTGTGTGTGTGTGTGTGTGTGTCTGTCTGTCTGTCTAGGTTACAGGAACTAACTCAAATCGAATGAGAATCTCTAACAACATAGGAGTGAGAAAAGAGGAAATTCCTGGGAGTGATGTCCGTCATCTGTCAAGGGATATCTAGGATGCAGTCTTCATATTCTGAAATGAACTCTGCGGGCCATGGACACCTTTTAAGATGTTAACCAAACTCTTCTGGTTATGTTTTTTGTTTTCTATAAAGCAAATAATTTTGCTAGAAAAATCTTCCTTTTGCCAGAAAATTTACCTTTCCCACCTTTCCATGCTCATTTAATTAATTAATTAACATAAAGAAGTGAACTATTACATTTTTTGTTGTTGTTTATTTATTTTACACTTATTTTTTTATTTAATTTTTCATTTTTTTAATTCATTTTTTATTAAGGTACTATATGTGTACATATCTTACCATTGCCACCCCCAGCCTCCCATACATGCCCTCCCTACCCAGAGTTTTGTGTCCATTGGTTGTACTTATATGCATGCATACAAGTCCTTTGGTTGATCTCTTATCTCCCCCAGATCTCCCTATCCTCCCTGCTGTAATGTGATAGTCTGCTTGTTGCTTTACTGTCGCTATATCTATCTTTTGGTTCATCAGTTTGTAATGTTCTTTATTATCCATGAATGAGCGAGGTGATGTGGTATTTCTCTTTCATTGACTGGCTTATTTCACTCAGCATGATGTTCTCCAATTCCATCCAGGTTGCCGCAAATGATACAAAATCCTTCTTTTTTATGGCAGCATAGTATTCCATGGTGTAGATGTTCCATAGTTTTCTGATCCAATCATCTGCTGGCGGGCACCTAGGCTGTTTCCAAATCCTAGCTATTGTAAATTGTGCTATTACTTTTAAGCTAACTCCAGTCAAGTACACTGCCCTATCCATTCTGATAAAAGAAAAGAGTGTTTGTCTTTTATATCTAGTTAATGGAGAAGACATTGCATTTGGTGCTGGAATTGCTGACATGTTTGCCCATTCTTCCATTTCCTCTTGATTGGTAGGCCTGGCAAGAGGCTGTGGAACTGGAACAAATCTAGACAGAAATTTATTCAGCCCATCATTTTTCATGGGTCCCCCTCAGCTTTTAAATTTATGCTACACAGCTTAGTTCTATCTGCTTCAAGTACTCCTATACATATTGGAAAGTTTTTTCTCATTTGAAAATTTTAGATGAAAGATAGATTTTTATCTTATTGGTGTTGTAGAAATATTATAATAGAGTTTTAGAAAATAATGTCAATCATAATATAGAATGCTTAATTGTCTAAAAGAAGGTTGGAGGCTATCAAATTAATTTAAGTGAGAAAAAAATGGATTCTGAACTGAGGTCACATCAGTGAGGATTGTTAAATTATTCTAGAGGTAGATTGTTAAATTATTCTAGAGGTAGAAATAGCATTGTAGTAAATTGGACATTGGAGTAAGATTGAGAAAACACATAGGTTTCAAGTGTCAAGTCTAGTTAGTTAGATGGGATATGATGGTATTTATTAAATAAGTCTACATATAACTGTGGAAAATATTCTGAAAGTAGTGACACTGTCTTCAGTTTGTATCCTGTTGAGTTTGAGCATTTTGTAGGAAGATCAAACAGCTGTGTAGTGGGAAGTTGAGAATATTCAGTTTAAATAAAATACATATGGAATATGGCAGTTGGTTTTTCTATTACTCTGAATCATTTCAGATCTTCTCTTTATAT
Organism: Vespertilio murinus; assembly: GCA_963924515.1. Taxonomy (NCBI): domain Eukaryota; kingdom Metazoa; phylum Chordata; class Mammalia; order Chiroptera; family Vespertilionidae; genus Vespertilio; species Vespertilio murinus. The sequence continues at coordinate 170,557,760 of OZ004707.1, read as the reverse complement.
CTCAAAAATGCCACTTTGGTGAATGTCAAACATGTATAGTTGTTATTCATTTATATTCCTTATACTCCTGACTTCTTTGGAATTTGAAGAAACCAAAGGCAAAATTACAATAGTTCTTTTCATGATGTTATATAACAGCAAGAGTAATTAGCTGTTTTAGATCAGTACTACTAATAATTTAAACTAGAAGCATTTTCCAATGTCTTTGATATGCATATATTTTGAATATTATTAAGAATTAATTACTCTGTTGTTATAATGTAACAAAACTGAGTCTGACACTTTTTAAAAAGACACTACCAAGTATATCACCCCTATTTATGCTTAATACTCTCTTTAAATATTACTACTCATCATATTTCAGATCAGAGATTTACACCAGTTCATGGTATCAGGAAGTTTAGTGGAACTAAAATGTGACATTACTTGATCATAAATACATAAATAGGAATAAGCAAGATTTGATCCCAGCTAACAATTTAGAGCTTTCTTCTGGAATTCAAGAAGCAAGTTGGCCCAGCCGGCATGGCTCAGTGGTTGAGTGTTGATCTATGAACCAGGAGGTCACGTTTAATTCCTGGTCAGGGCACATACCTGGGTTGCAAGCTCGATCCCTAGTGTGGGATGTGCATGAGGCAGCCCAACAGTGATTCTCTCTCATCATTGATGCTTCTATCTCTCTCATCATTGATGCTTCTATCTCTCTCTCCCTCTGTGAAGTCAATAAAATATATTTAAAAATAAGCAAATTGGCCCCTCGGGTAGCAATGGCTATGGATATACAAGATGTACTACCTATACACAGACTTCTGAGAAAGTGTGACTGTTAAGGTGACTCCATTGAAAACTGCAAAAAAAAAAACTAAACATGGAAGTGGCTGCAAGTAAGATTGGATATTTTGGAACAAAACAGGAATTTCATACAACTAGAGAGCCGGCAGCTCATCTGCAGTCATCTTGCAAAGCAAAGGGTTACTACAGCCTTCATTATTTTTATTTACGTTCCCATCAAACTGATGAGACAGGGTTTACATTTGCTCCACTTCTTTGTTTCCATCTGACTATCATTTACTGTCAAGATTAAATCAGACATTTATTGAACTATAACATCAAAAACACTTATTAGCACATTGCTGGACGTTATTATATGTTTACATCCATGTATTTATACATAGCTTGCTTAAATCTGCAACCAAAGCCTCCAGGAACTTTGTCTAACTCTGCACCATTAATTTCTTCCGAGTGACATTCTGATGTGAGCTGAACAGATGGAATTGCAGGATTGTTCTAGCAAATTTATCATAAAAAATGCATCCGACACCTGTGTAATTTGCCTAATCATTTTCCTAATAAGCTCCCACCATTAATTATGCACGATTTCCACAATGCAATCAAGATAAAAGTAAATCTGATGACTTAATACCCTTCAAAATAATTGGTTCACCCAACACAAGGCCTCCTTTGCTTTCCGTAGCCATTTTAGTTAATTAGAAAAAGGGTGCACCCTGTAGGAGTCAGCAGAACGGAGGCTGATCGCGTGGTGGGGGGCAGACCTGCTGGAGGTTTTTTTGGGCAGGAGTCAAGGATATTAACTCGTGAAAGAATAGGAGGGAATTTGGCCCTTTTCTCTTCTTCTCTCCCCCTTCAGGACCCTCCCCTCCCTCCCCCCCCCCCCCTGCAACGTCCCTGCCTCCCCACACCCCACCCCAGCAGCAAACAGATGCGATTAGTGTTCTTCAAGCCGTCAGAAAACTGACTGCAGGACTCTGCGGGTCTAATGAGAATCAACTTTTCGGGGCTGCTGTCTTGCGGTGCAGTCCACCTGTCACATCATTAGGTGCAGCATGTGCCTTGAATTCACTTTGCTAAATGAGATTTACAGGCCCCAGTGAAACCCATCCTGCAGCATCCCCGCTTCAATTAGCTAAAGATTAATTGTCTGAGAAAGGGAATGAAAGTTTTACTTCAACTGACCTGGAAAAAAAAAAAAAAGAAGAAGGTAAAAAAAAAAGTACGGTTCAGGTATTCCACATAGGCCCCAGGCAGGGTGGAAAAACGTGATAATTTAAAGGTGCTGCAAATTCCCTACCCCTCGCCTGGATGAATGAAATTAACTAGCACTAAAAGCTGTCAAATTAAAGGTTGACTTCCAGATATTAGCGCCTTAAATGTCACCGAATATTCTCTTTCTTGCTTCCTTTTTTTTTTTTCTTTTCTTTTCTTTTTTTGTTCTTCTTTTTTTTTGGCAAGCATTCCCCGCCAGCACACCTGCACATACACACAAACATTTTCTCATGGCTGCTCCCGCTGCCTGCCTGTTCGTGCCCAGCCTGGGGTTCCTCGCTATAAATCTTGGGTGTAACCATGGCTACAGAACAACTGGCAATTACACCGTTTCCTCCATCTTAATGCTACACTAATTATGTTTGAAGACGTCCTAATGGAGATGAAGAGTTGGAGGGGAGGGAGGAGAGAGAGCTTCTGGAAGAAAGGCCGGAGGTGGGGGGGGGATCTCTGCTCCCACTGGCCTCACCTTCCCCGCGCGCCACTCGACACCCGCAGCGTGCGAGGGGACGGCTGTCACCCGCAGCTTGCAAACCTCTACTTAGCTCCGGTTTACTTGTAATTAATTAATGAGGAAACATTAGCATTCATGGGTTTTTCACGTTAAGGGCTGGCTCTGGCAACCTCGTCTGCTAGAATGTCAGATAGGGAGCCTGCCAGGGGCGAGCGGCCAGCCCATACGTCTGGGAGCAGAGGCTCCCAGGGAAAAAGGTGGTTTTTGGAAAGGAATCATCGGGACGCGGGACCAATGGTTAGAAATCGGGACTGTCCCGCCCAAAGCGGGACGCATGGTCACCGTATCCCAGGGGCACCTTCATTCTCCCATGCAATGGTAACATGTGGGCTGACTCTTAACTTTTTATCTTGATTTAAGTCGTGGGTGGTCACACATCGTCTTAATTAAAAATATATATATATATATATATATATATATATATATATATATATATATAATCACACAAAATACAAACATGCCTGGGGATAATCTCGAGCAAGAGAGCACAAAAAAAGTAAGACAGGACGAAACCGGTTTGGCTCAGTGGTAGAGCGTCGGTCTGCGGACTGAAGGGTCCCGGGTTCGATTCCGGTCAGGGGCATGTACCTTGGTTGCAGGCACATCCCCGGTAGGGGGTGTGCAGGAGGCAGCTGGTCGATGTTTCTCTCTTATCGACGTTTCTAGCTCTCTATCTCTCTCCTTTCCTCTCTGTAAAATATGAATAAAATATATTTTTTTTTTAAAAAAGTAAGACAGTATTAAATATTTTAGCACAAGAAGACAATACAAATATAGAACTGACATCCCTCTGCTGAGAGTGTGAGCTTCCTATCACCCACATGAAAAAATTAAAAACACAAACAAGAAACAGTGATGAACTAAGGATCAAAAGTGCGTGAATGGATGCTTTTCTATGTATCACAGTCTACTTAACATATGCATTTGTATACATTGTGATTAGCTAAGACTCTTATTCTAAGTGTATATTTTACTAGGAGTTATTACCCTGTTTTCCCGAAAATAAGACAGTGTCTTATATTAATTTTTGATCCCAAAGATGCGCTAGGTCTTATTTTCAGGGGATGTCTTATTTTTCCATGAAGAAGAATACGGTGCACATTTGTTGTTAAATAAAAATAAAGGAAATTTATTACTTGTATATGGTACGGTAGTACGGTAGTTGTCAACACAAACCAGACAAACTGTGAATCCTGGGGGCCTTATTTTTGGGGGGTGCCTTATATTTCACTCAGAAGGAAACCTGTGAGTAGGTCTTATTTTCAGAGGATGTCTTATTTTGGGGGAAACATGGTAACTAACAATATTGTGAGGTATGATGATGTTAAAGTCATCTAAAACATTTCATTTTAAATTGTACTTAGATTTTATATGTTATTAGTACAATTATGCATACGTGCTTATATACTTGCAAATACATGTGTATAATATTTAAAATACATTTTTTTAATTTAAGTCTTTTTTTTTTTCCTTAATAAGATGCATATCCAGAAAGTCCAGAGAATCTTATTCCGGGATTGTACACCTCAGTTATAAAATTAGACAAAAGCTGGAGAAACTATGTGGCTACTTTATGTTATAACCTCATTGCCATGCGTTTTCCTATGCCTGGCATAGCTGGAGATTCTCCCTGACTTACTGGTAAACCCATCTACAGGCCAATGCTCTATCCACTAAGCCAAACTGGCTAGGGTTCTTTCTCATTCTTTTGAGTTGTTTTTTAAATAATAACTATAAGTCTATTATATATAATTATTTACTTATTCATTACTTAATTCATTTACTTATTCATTCCAAAATTATTATTTAATGTGCCAAGTGCCAGGCAATATGTTTTGGGAACACATCAGTGAACAAAACATATCCCTTTCATTACACAGTTTATATTCTGTGGAAAGACACAGGAAATTTAAGACAAAACAGCAAAACACAGATCTATACTATATGCTAATAAATGACGATATAAATAACAAAAGTAGAAAAGTTTTTATAATAATTGAAGAGATGGCCTTTAAGTAAAGATCTGATCAGACATTTTACTGATGTTTAACTGTTAAATCAAGAAAATAACTTCTAAAGGCAATAGTTAAATCTATGAGGAAAAAGTTAATGCAGCGGTATAGTAAAGGATTAAAATAGGTCATAATCACATGTATTTCTGAGTAGATTGGAAATGTTTTAGTCAATTTAAATGTAATTTTAAATATAAATCCTTAAAATGCATCAAATTACACTTTTAGACATTGTTCTGTTTTCATTTTAACTAGGTAGATTGATGTATCATACACAAAATGATAGAAAGAGCAACTAATTATATTTATTGAACACTATTATCAACTAAGTTCTGTTAGGCAATTCTTTTTATTTATGTTTTAATCTTTATTGTTGAAATTATGCTAGGCAATTCTCTTGGAAACACTATGAGATTGTTGCCAGTATTATCTCTGCTTTACAGAACAGAAAACAGATTAAAATATATTTTTCCAAAACCACCAGTTTCTGAGTGATGGAGTTGTGATTCAAACCAGGCCTGTCAGTATCCAAATCAGGTGCTTAATCTCTAGGCTGCATTGCTTTGGCTTTGTGCATCTGAATTCATACAGAGATGTTTCCATTTTAACTAAATCTTCCCTAATTATTATTTTTTTTATTTTCAAAAATTGAAACATTAAATCAGTCATTTGAAGAAAAAAAAGTAAATGTGACTATAGTACAATAAAGAATTGGTTCATTGGCTTGAAATATGCATAACGGTTTGAAATAACTCAAATGTTAGTTCATTCAGCCTAATGCACAGCTTCTAAGAAGAATTTTTGAAATTCTAATTTTTAAAGGGACAGAAAGTTGAGGTTACATGTATTACTCTATGAGAACATTATATTTTATGTACTAACATGTCCTAAGCATTTTATACAGATTAAACAGATTATATAGCAGGGGATAAATGAATTAATTCTAAGTAGGTCCAAATAATTATAATAGTGTCATGATAACAATAAAAATGCTTACATGAATTAAGTTCTCACTGTGTGTCAGTAGCTGTACTTTTCATGGTTGGAATGCATTCTTTCAAATTCACAACTCCAGGAAGCAGGCAGTATTTACAAATCCCCAAACGGGGGCATTGGAAACGTAAATAATATGCCCAACTGCTCCCAACTATTTAACATAGAGTTAGACTTCAAACTTGTATGTGCATAGAAATAACAAAACTTCTAAAATGAAATCCACTTCTAGAGATGTGGCATGATTATTCAAAAGTTTCAACTACGTCATATTTACTACTCTAGTACAAAAGTCTCCATACTGTCATATTTTAGCTCAGGTAATTGAAAGTGAGAAGGCTAACTGCAAACACACTAATAATTACAGTAATTCCTTTCGTGATCAGATTTCAGGCTTTGGGCCAAGTTTCAAAGAATGAGTATGTCTATGGGAGTATGAAATGTCTGTGAACAGTACTGAAATATCATAGAAGAGCATTCATTACTCATGCCTTTTTTTGCCATAAATAATATATAACATAACTGACTTTAGTTGTTTAGATAACCATCTGTCACAGTGTTAGAAAGCACTTACTCTTTTGAGATAAATTGGTTAAAGTAGGCCAAATGGCATAGTGATATTCTGCTAGAATATTTAACGTTGAACCTGTTTGTTCTGTAGACTCATATCATGTTGTTGTTGTTTTAATTTTGGAAAGAAGTTTAGATTTTTTTTTGCTCTTTTATGAAAGTCTATAACTTTTTGTCCCCTCTGCCTATCTAGATCTAACTTTTTTATCTGCAATAGAATCAAAGGTATCTGGTAAGTAGACATGTGATGTATCAGTGGGTGTTAGATTTTATGAATAGGTTTTTATTTTCAAAAAATACCATCAAAGCTGGGACCTGTTTGGCTCAGTGGATAGAGCGTCAGCCTGTGGACTGAAAGATCCCGGGTTCGATTCCGTTCAAGGGCATGCACCTTGGTTGCGGGCACATCCCCAGTAGGGGGTGTGCAAGAGGCAGCTGATTGATGATTCTCTCTCATCGATGTTACTAACTCTCTCTCTCTCCTTCTCTCTTCCTCTCTGAAAAATCAAAAAAATATATATTTTTTAAAAATACCATCAAAATTTCCTCTCGTGAGACTTAGTTTGCTGCCAGTCAGTTAAAAATGGCTAAATCACCAAATAGAATGGACTTAAAAGCCATGAAAATGGGAGCACACAAGTGTAGGGAAACAAAGCAGAGTGGTGACTTCTTCATCCCTGGCCTTAAACCCAACAGTTTGGGTAGCTGAATGGTACCTCTGCATAGCACAGAAAACATTAGAAATAAACAACACCATTTTTCATTCTTAATGTGTCTGTTGCATAAAAAAGTGAGACAGTTCTAGTACAGTATTCCCACAATCCAGTGCACATTTGCAGTGTTCTAGTAGACTTTCATATTGAGGACACAATCTTAAGGTAAAGGGCACCCAGTAACCTTATGTATGTCAAAAGTGAAGTTGAAGTAGTGGAGAGTAAAGAGATATTTAATGTATTACACATTTATTAAAAAAAGGATGAAAACGTACCTACTAGTGTTTATTTGCTAGCAGGGAGATTTCACACACACACACACACACACACACACACACACACACACACACACACTGGCGACTGTGGGACTGGAATACAATTACAAGTTTGCTCTCAGCAGTGAGCTCTCAGTCCCAGCTGTGCCTTCAGTGGCATGAGCCAGCTTGATTATGCTAAAGTACCCCTGGATTCCTTCCTCTTTTGTTTCATTCCACCCAGGGTCTTAAAGCTTAAACATTTGACATCCTTGGGCAGTTCTCTCTCTAATTTCACCCAAGCTGACGGTGCAGTGAGTTTAATGTGTAGGTGTAGCGTATAAGTAACTCCCTCCGTATTTTTGTTCTCTTTAGCCATCTAAACACTGGAGGCATTCCAAATCGGAGTGGATCCATGTTATGGTAAAAAGTTGAACCACATCACAAGAGAAATGGTATTACCCAACCAGGCGGATTTAGATCGCTATCTATGCAGACATAGGTGGACTTTGAAACTACAGGTACAGTGCTTCTGGCCTCAACAGCATAAAGGATGATGCTCTCTAGAAAATCAGCAAATCCTCATCTATGAATATGTAAGGTATAGTTACCACCTTGTAAAATCATGTGAAGAGAGAACATTCAGTCTGACGGGTCACATGCTGATTTCCCAATATTTAATGTAAGCTTTAAGAAAACACTTTTCCTAGTTTGGGGAAAGAACCTTTTCCATAGCAGCAAACTTAGTCCCAAAGGAGAATTGGAAACATTGGTTTCCAAAATTGTTCTCTTGTTGAGGTGGTTTGAAACTCTTTGGTTAGTGAAAAAAAAATAGTGAAACATATTATTACTGAAGTAGCAGATGTTTTAAGTACTCTGAAAAGTAAATTTGTAGGTCCTCAAGGGACCTTCTCATATCCCTGTAAATGCCACAGAACACATATCTTAGGCTCCATATTATGCCTGCTCTGCTCTGAATAGATATTGCATTGATTTTTATCCTTGCTTGTGTTTTGGTCATCTCATTTCCTTTATGGGTTTATTTGGAATTTACAAAAATCCATACCTTAGGGAAGATACATATTTTTTTGTAGAATTTCGAACATAGAGTAAAATATTCCAGAGATGGGGAGAATTTAATGGCTATTTATAGTTTTAGATTCTGTGATGTGTATGTGAGCCTGTGGGGAGGGGGCTGGTGTGTGTGTGTGTGTGTGTGTGTGTGTGTGTGTGTGTGTGTGAAATATCACAGTAAATGCATTAACTGTAGATGTGTGTCCAAAAAGTTTCTTTTTCTAACCTCCTTTGTGCAATTCTCCATCTTTTAATTGCCTATCCTTACGGAGAATGAGAATAACGTGTAACAAACTCTCATGTACTGACCTGCACAATCCACCCCTTTCTCTTTTATTCAAAGAAGCATATTGAGTACAAGTGAGATGTATAATTAATTTAGTGATAAGCTTGTATCACATTAAATTTATATTTTAAGTAATTTGTGAACTTTGGTAATGTGAATATTATTGGGAACTTACTTTGCATATCCTATCATGAATCACACAAACCACCTTGTTGTCACACCTCAGATGAGAATTGATCCCTTTTAAAATTATACTTTTATTGATTTTTAAAGAGATAAGAAGTGAGAGGGAGAGAGAGAAACATCGATTGGCTGCCTCAGGCACACCTCCGACTGGAGATCTAGCCAGCAAACTGGGCATGTGCCCTGACCAGGATTCAAACCGGCAACCCTTTGGTACAGGGGTCAATGCCCAACCAACTGAGCCACACCAGCTGGGATGAGAATTGCTATCTTTGAGCAGCAATAGGGAAAGCATTTGTGCCATGTAGTATCATTATTTGCATTTTTTGAAATGTCTTATTTTAAAATCATCATAAAATTGCCTTAGTTCTTATATATCTTCTCTAAGAATCATGAGTAGAAGTCCTTAGCTTCCATATGAGAGTACTAATATAGTAGTGAATGTCTCCTTTACATCATTTGCATTCTCTGATTAACCAATCCTAGACTGTCATTCTGTCAGAGCCCTCAACATTGACTAGGAAGCTAACTTTCAGGCACCTAAAGTGGTGTTTTAAAGGGAAAGGTAATGAGAGAGAGGAATGATCTCCTATCATAGCACATTCAAAGTAAACTCTGTACTCACCATAGCAATGAAGAAGTCCCCAATGAAACCATAATGATTCTGATTTCAGCAATCTAGACACAGGTGAAACTTGAATGAAGAGTCGAAAAGAATAATGTTATTTTATAAAGAAAAAGGTAAAGAGCATCAGACCAAGAAGGGAGACCCAAGTCTTAAATTTGATACTGCTATTATTAAGATGTAAAACTTAAGCCAATGACTTAACTTCCTTGACCTTTCATTTTTTCTTCACTAAATAATAATTTATGTGCATAGAAATAACAAAACTTCTAAAATGAAATCCACTTCTAGAGATGTGGCATGATTATTCAAAAGTTTCAACTACGTCATATTTACTACTCTAGTACAAAAGTCTCCATACTGTCATATTTTAGCTCAGGTAATTGAAAGTGAGAAGGCTAACTGCAAACACACTAATAATTACAGTAATTCCTTTCGTGATCAGATTTCAGGCTTTGGGCCAAGTTTCAAAGAATGAGTATGTCTATGGGAGTATGAAATGTCTGTGAACAGTACTGAAATATCATAGAAGAGCATTCATTACTCATGCCTTTTTTTGCCATAAATAATATATAACATAACTGACTTTAGTTGTTTAGATAACCATCTGTCACAGTGTTAGAAAGCACTTACTCTTTTGAGATAAATTGGTTAAAGTAGGCCAAATGGCATAGTGATATTCTGCTAGAATATTTAACGTTGAACCTGTTTGTTCTGTAGACTCATATCATGTTGTTGTTGTTTTAATTTTGGAAAGAAGTTTAGATTTTTTTTTGCTCTTTTATGAAAGTCTATAACTTTTTGTCCCCTCTGCCTATCTAGATCTAACTTTTTTATCTGCAATAGAATCAAAGGTATCTGGTAAGTAGACATGTGATGTATCAGTGGGTGTTAGATTTTATGAATAGGTTTTTATTTTCAAAAAATACCATCAAAGCTGGGACCTGTTTGGCTCAGTGGATAGAGCGTCAGCTTGTGGACTGAAAGATCCCGGGTTCGATTCCGTTCAAGGGCATGCACCTTGGTTGCGGGCACATCCCCAGTAGGGGGTGTGCAAGAGGCAGCTGATTGATGATTCTCTCTCATCGATGTTACTAACTCTCTCTCTCTCCTTCTCTCTTCCTCTCTGAAAAATCAAAAAAATATATATTTTTAAAAAATACCATCAAAATTTCCTCTCGTGAGACTTAGTTTGCTGCCAGTCAGTTAAAAATGGCTAAATCACCAAATAGAATGGACTTAAAAGCCATGAAAATGGGAGCACACAAGTGTAGGGAAACAAAGCAGAGTGGTGACTTCTTCATCCCTGGCCTTAAACCCAACAGTTTGGGTAGCTGAATGGTACCTCTGCATAGCACAGAAAACATTAGAAATAAACAACACCATTTTTCATTCTTAATGTGTCTGTTGCATAAAAAAGTGAGACAGTTCTAGTACAGTATTCCCACAATCCAGTGCACATTTGCAGTGTTCTAGTAGACTTTCATATTGAGGACACAATCTTAAGGTAAAGGGCACCCAGTAACCTTATGTATGTCAAAAGTGAAGTTGAAGTAGTGGAGAGTAAAGAGATATTTAATGTATTACACATTTATTAAAAAAAGGATGAAAACGTACCTACTAGTGTTTATTTGCTAGCAGGGAGATTTCACACACACACACACACACACACACACACACACACACACACACACACTGGCGACTGTGGGACTGGAATACAATTACAAGTTTGCTCTCAGCAGTGAGCTCTCAGTCCCAGCTGTGCCTTCAGTGGCATGAGCCAGCTTGATTATGCTAAAGTACCCCTGGATTCCTTCCTCTTTTGTTTCATTCCACCCAGGGTCTTAAAGCTTAAACATTTGACATCCTTGGGCAGTTCTCTCTCTAATTTCACCCAAGCTGACGGTGCAGTGAGTTTAATGTGTAGGTGTAGCGTATAAGTAACTCCCTCCGTATTTTTGTTCTCTTTAGCCATCTAAACACTGGAGGCATTCCAAATCGGAGTGGATCCATGTTATGGTAAAAAGTTGAACCACATCACAAGAGAAATGGTATTACCCAACCAGGCGGATTTAGATCGCTATCTATGCAGACATAGGTGGACTTTGAAACTACAGGTACAGTGCTTCTGGCCTCAACAGCATAAAGGATGATGCTCTCTAGAAAATCAGCAAATCCTCATCTATGAATATGTAAGGTATAGTTACCACCTTGTAAAATCATGTGAAGAGAGAACATTCAGTCTGACGGGTCACATGCTGATTTCCCAATATTTAATGTAAGCTTTAAGAAAACACTTTTCCTAGTTTGGGGAAAGAACCTTTTCCATAGCAGCAAACTTAGTCCCAAAGGAGAATTGGAAACATTGGTTTCCAAAATTGTTCTCTTGTTGAGGTGGTTTGAAACTCTTTGGTTAGTGAAAAAAAAATAGTGAAACATATTATTACTGAAGTAGCAGATGTTTTAAGTACTCTGAAAAGTAAATTTGTAGGTCCTCAAGGGACCTTCTCATATCCCTGTAAATGCCACAGAACACATATCTTAGGCTCCATATTATGCCTGCTCTGCTCTGAATAGATATTGCATTGATTTTTATCCTTGCTTGTGTTTTGGTCATCTCATTTCCTTTATGGGTTTATTTGGAATTTACAAAAATCCATACCTTAGGGAAGATACATATTTTTTTGTAGAATTTCGAACATAGAGTAAAATATTCCAGAGATGGGGAGAATTTAATGGCTATTTATAGTTTTAGATTCTGTGATGTGTATGTGAGCCTGTGGGGAGGGGGCTGGTGTGTGTGTGTGTGTGTGTGTGTGTGTGTGTGTGTGTGTGTGAAATATCACAGTAAATGCATTAACTGTAGATGTGTGTCCAAAAAGTTTCTTTTTCTAACCTCCTTTGTGCAATTCTCCATCTTTTAATTGCCTATCCTTACGGAGAATGAGAATAACGTGTAACAAACTCTCATGTACTGACCTGCACAATCCACCCCTTTCTCTTTTATTCAAAGAAGCATATTGAGTACAAGTGAGATGTATAATTAATTTAGTGATAAGCTTGTATCACATTAAATTTATATTTTAAGTAATTTGTGAACTTTGGTAATGTGAATATTATTGGGAACTTACTTTGCATATCCTATCATGAATCACACAAACCACCTTGTTGTCACACCTCAGATGAGAATTGATCCCTTTTAAAATTATACTTTTATTGATTTTTAAAGAGATAAGAAGTGAGAGGGAGAGAGAGAAACATCGATTGGCTGCCTCAGGCACACCTCCGACTGGAGATCTAGCCAGCAAACTGGGCATGTGCCCTGACCAGGATTCAAACCGGCAACCCTTTGGTACAGGGGTCAATGCCCAACCAACTGAGCCACACCAGCTGGGATGAGAATTGCTATCTTTGAGCAGCAATAGGGAAAGCATTTGTGCCATGTAGTATCATTATTTGCATTTTTTGAAATGTCTTATTTTAAAATCATCATAAAATTGCCTTAGTTCTTATATATCTTCTCTAAGAATCATGAGTAGAAGTCCTTAGCTTCCATATGAGAGTACTAATATAGTAGTGAATGTCTCCTTTACATCATTTGCATTCTCTGATTAACCAATCCTAGACTGTCATTCTGTCAGAGCCCTCAACATTGACTAGGAAGCTAACTTTCAGGCACCTAAAGTGGTGTTTTAAAGGGAAAGGTAATGAGAGAGAGGAATGATCTCCTATCATAGCACATTCAAAGTAAACTCTGTACTCACCATAGCAATGAAGAAGTCCCCAATGAAACCATAATGATTCTGATTTCAGCAATCTAGACACAGGTGAAACTTGAATGAAGAGTCGAAAAGAATAATGTTATTTTATAAAGAAAAAGGTAAAGAGCATCAGACCAAGAAGGGAGACCCAAGTCTTAAATTTGATACTGCTATTATTAAGATGTAAAACTTAAGCCAATGACTTAACTTCCTTGACCTTTCATTTTTTCTTCACTAAATAATAATTTTAGGCTAGCACAGCAGATCTCAACCTACTTCAAGAAACATTGGTTAATAGATCATGTAAAAATAAAGGTTCACTGGTAAAATACGTTTGGTAAACTGAATGATCCATACTTCATCGGAAGTCTGTATCATAATGGATTGTAAAGTATCTTGTCATAAAACTCAGTTTAACACTACAGTTCTTGACTCTGGATGACTAATAAATTTGTGTTGGTTTTTTTCACCCCTGGTAATAATGTAGAGAAATGCAAAAGTTTTTGTATATTGAGTTTGTATCCTGTAACTTTCCTAAAGTTGTTTATCAGTTCTAACAGTTTTTGTATGTGGAATCTTTGAGTTTTCTATATATAATATTATCACTTGCAAATATAGACAATTTTAATTCTTTTTTTAATCTGGCTGTCTTTTTTTTCTGTTTTGTGTCTATTTTTTTCTTTTTACAGACTTACAGTACTAGGTTGAATGAATATGGTGAGAGGGGGTACCCTTGTCTTATTCCTGATCTTAGAGGAAAAGCTTTTATAATAACAGCACCTTCATTATGTTGAGGCATATTCTCTCTATGCCTAGTTTGTTGAGAGTTTTTATTATCAGTTTTATAAAATGTTTTTTTGGATCTATTTAAATGATCATATGACTTATTTTTCATTTTGTGAATGTTGTGAATCACAAAAATTGATTTGCAAATATTGAGGTATCCGTGCATCAGTAAGATAAATCCCAGTTGATCATGGTGTATGACATTTTTAATGTGCTGTTGGATTCTGTTTGTTAATATTTTGCTGAGAATTTTTGCACCTATCTCATCATGGGTATTATGTAATTATTTTAATTATTGATTATTTATTTAAATATATATATATTTTAAAATTTATTTCAAAGAGGAAGGGAGAGAGAGATAGAAACATCAATGATGAGAGAGAATCATTGATTGGATGCCTCCTGCAGACCCCACACTCTGGATCCAGCCTGCAACCAGGGCATATGCCTTGACTAGGAATTGAACTGTGACCTCCTGGTTCATAGGTCAATGCTCTACCACTGAGCAACACCTGCTGGGCGTGTACATTTCTTTTCTTGTAGTGTTTATGCTTGGTTTTGGTACCAGGGTAAAGTGGACCTCATAAAATAAGTTTGGCAGTGTTCCCCATTCCTTTATAATTTTTGAAGAATTAATTTTAAAAAATGTCTGTTAGACTTCATCAGTGAAGTCATCTGTTTCTGAGCGCTTCTTTGTTGAGAGGTTTTTGATTATTGATTCAATTTTCTAGTACTAATAGTGTTTTTTTTATTTTCCACTTCTTAATGTTTAAGTCTTCTCTGATGGTATGCTTCTAGGAATTTATCCATTTATTCTAGATGTTCTAATATTCTTAGTGGTCTCATATTTTTTTCTGTGCTGTTTGTTGAAATGTCTCCTCTTCTATTAATTAAAGAGTCCTCTCTATTTTCTGGTGAGTTTATCTTGATGTTTGTCTATTTTGTTCATCTTTTTTTTTAAAAAAAAGATCTACATTCATTGATATTTTTTTCCAAAATTTTCATCTCTATTTTATTTATTTTCATCGTGATCTTTGCTATTGGTGTACTTCTGTCAACTTTGGGCTTAGTTTGTTCTTCTGTTTTTATTGTTTATTTGAAATGTTCCTTTTTTTCTTAATGTAGGCTATAAATTTATTGCTATAAATTTCATCCTTAAAACTGCATTTGCTGCATCCCATTAGGTTCGGATGCCATATTCCCATTTAAATTAGTCTCAAGATATTGGATATTTAATGGCATGTTGTTTAATCTCCACATATTTGTGAATTTTCCTCTTTTCTTTTTGTAACTGATTTTAATACACTTTTTATTTTTCAATAAAGCGTTATTCCTTTAGGACCGGTAACTGATGTATACTTTTATTATCCATCTATATGCCTTCACTTTTATCTTTTTGCTGACATTTATTTCCCTAATAGTACTAACTTTTATGGTATTCTATAGGTATTCATAGCTCCTTCTGTTATGCTCAGTTACTGAGGTTTGGGGCCTTTCTCTAAAGATTGACCTGAGTCAATACAATGTACTATTAGCAAATACCTTGTAATCTGGTCACTGCACGTAACAAAATCAAGGCTGATTTTATTTGCCTGACACACTGCAGTGTGGGAAAAACAAGTAAAAGAAAGAAAACAAAGCACAAAGCTACACCAAGTGACTTAAAAATTAAATGATTTATTATACTGTGTTAAGATTTACAGTTTGATATTGCTGAAAGCCTGTAGCCAGAAAGCATAAGTTAAAATTCAATCAATTTACACCTTTTTGTAATTTCCAAAGTTGATATATTTTAGTTACTAGTATTAATCTAAGGAGAAGGTAGCCATAAGCTGGTGGTTAGCTGTCTACTGTTTTCATAAGAGCCTAGAAACTGTTTTACAGATGATAATCTAAATAAATTAACATTTTATGTCTAAATGGGTCGCTGTGAATTGTCTTGATAATGTTTACATAAGCCATCAGGTATTATTTTTGTCTCAAGGGCCTATGATCTATTTTAAAATAGACTTTGGATCTTTTTCACAGGCACACACACTGATCTTGGCACTTACTGCGTTATTAGGAGCAATAGCCAATAAAGTGAGGAGTAATGTGTACATTTTTTTCTTGCTCACTACTCATTACCTTTGAAGTGCTGCTTCATATTGCCAACGCCACATGACTCAGGTGGCTCTGTCAATCACATTGCCTCATCTCACTTATGGTCAAACAGTTAGGCATGTGTCCCAGTCAGGAATAATCCATAGACCTACCCCTGGCAAGTCCAAAGAGAGTGTGTTCCAGGGTTGTTATGCGGGCACAGGAAGAGAAAAGTCTCTTTCCCTCTTTACCTGCTAGATTGGTAAGCTGGCAGGTTGTAAATAGGGCTGACAGTGGATATCTTTTCTGCCATGTGGAGATAATCTATCTGCTGAATTAAAGCAACATGAAGAGAAAAATGGAGCCAAAAGATGGAGAGAATGGCCCCACCATTTAAGCCTCTGAATGTAGCCACCTCTAAGCCAAATCCATGGCTGAACTTTCCAGTTAGAGACATGAATGCTTTCCCTGGTTCAGATAAGGTATTTTCAATGGTGTGATCCATAAATTCCCAGAGAAATTACTGATAGATACAGAAAGTAAACAGATGCAATGCTTTAAATTCCATCTATGATTTAGGATTGTATTATGGTATTCATGTTGATATATGGGTATTTCTATCACTGATATTTCATGGTATATTTTTCACATGCCTTTACATAGCATTCTGTTTTAGGCATGTTTTTGGTGTTTTTGTTTTGTTTTTGCATACGAATATTTTAAAATCCAGTCTCATCATTTATCACTGAAAACTAAATTTAATCTTCCATGTTTGTGTTATTTACTCATATATTTGGACTTCTTATTTGATGTTTTATGTTTACTCTCATGTCTCTCATTTAATGTCATTTAATGTTTTCTGTTTACTATCCATTTATTTTCTTGACTTTGATTTTGCTTTTCCTACACCTTACTATATTAACAAAATGTCCATACTCTTCTTATAGATGCTAAGAAACTTTCTCCAGGCCATCCATAAATAAATAAGCCTCGCCAGTATGGCTCAGTGGTTGAGTGTTGACCTATGAACCAGGAGGTCACAGTTCTATTTCTGGTCAGAGCACATGCCTTGGTTGTGGGCTCAGTCCCAAGTAGGGGCATGCAGGAGGCAGCCAATCGAAGATTCTCTCTCATCATTGATGTTTCTATATTCCCCTTCCTCTTTAATATTAATAAAAGCATATTTAAAAATAATGTGTAGAGCACTGGAAATAGCATCTGATATAGAGTAAGAACAAATAATTTTGAGCTAGTGTTGATGATTGACGATGATGATAAATAATATAAACATGCTTCCATTATACTTTTCTTTTTTAGTGTAAAGGACACTGTATTAGGTCTGAGTCCAAAACCAGAACTTAGAGAATTAGTCAGTTATTTACCTCATTCCATAAGTACTCCCCAATTTTTAGTTTGAGCTAGAACAAAATATTGAGCTTGATACCCGAACTATATTTTGCTTCCAAGAAAAGGGTAATGAATACTGATAAGTTGATGATGAGAAATACTTTCTCTCAGAACGACTTCTCAGTTTCTGCAATAACTAAACTAATTTCTAAGACTGCAAAAATGATATTTAGAAGCAGTGAGAAGCTTGATATAGTAGCCATGTAAATTTTCTTCCACATAAAGCAGAATAAGATTTTTCTCAACATTTTTTTTTGAGATTTCTCATCAAGTTTCATTGGTATAATTTGGACATGTCCAACTATATGTGAAAAGTATTTTTTTTCCTTTTTCCATTAAACACATCTTCACATAGTGAAGGTGAAATTTGTGCATCCCTGGAGATCCTTTGAAAGGAGAAAGGTGGAAGGAGAAGTTGAGAGGCAAAGAGTAAGTTCAAATTGTCAAGCCATGTGCTCTCTATGAATTTTACCCAGGGGATAACCCATCCTTATTGTCCAAAGCTGAGAGATCTTTGGAAGCAAGAGAGACAATTCAGAAGTGATGAGAAAATCCCAAGCCAAACTGAAAAGAAAAGAAAAAAAAGATGATATTTTACAAGTTGTGAAGCAAGTTTTTGCCACGGGGCTTTTTAAGAACAAGCAGTTTCTCAGCTATGTACATTTTCTGATTGAGATAAGATTCATAATAATTAAAACAGCACTGGAAGAAAATTGAATTAAATTAAATTTACATTTTATTTTTTAAAATAAAGCTTGTGTAATAATATTTAAAGTCCAAAAGAAAATTATATTGTATTATACCTTCTCAGCCCCACTCCAGGAAGTTTAACTTTTTTTTTCACATGTTTTGTCAGATTCTGATATGTTTTTTCTTTCTGTTATTTTTGGAAAAATTGATGCTGGGATGAACCAAATACCAGTTGAAGTCTGACACAAATATTCTATTTCAAGATTTGTTTGTCTGGTTTAGATGATTTGCACTGCCATATAAAATTAGAATACATAAAATTACATAAAATGCACAATTTTGTTAAGTTTATATCTATAGATCAACTGAGGGAGAACTGATGAGTTAAAAAGTTTGAAAATCACATATAACTTCAATTATGTAGGCTCTTTAAAATCTCTATCAGCAATATCTTGTGATTTTTTTCTCTATATAAAAATGTATCTGGCGTGTATTTTAAGTTAGTATTTCATGTTTCCTGACACTCTTGTAAAGATTTTAATGTGTTTTTTTTTTTCTCCAAAAAGATTTTGCTTAGAAATAAAATGTATTTGTACAATATTGGCCTTGTGTCATTTGACCTTGCTGATTTCAGTTGTTAGTTTCTTACTTTTATTGTGTTAGTTAACTTCATGACTTTGGGCAAATGCAATCAAATCATCTACAAGTGATATAGAGCAAGCAGCATTTTAATACTCAGCAGGTGGAGTGTCACAAGGTCCACCATTATTGAAAACATTTCTGTGGTTTCTAATAATATTAAATACTAAATGCCCAGTGCACCAGATTTGTGCAGGGAGGAGGAGGGAGTGTCTCTTCGCCCAGCCTGCTTCCTCTCTAACCCAGGACCCTTCAGGAGGAGTCTGGCCTAAACTGGCAGTCAGACATCCCTCTTGCAAAAGGGGACCCCTGACTCCTGACCACTGACTCCTAACTGCTGGCCTGCCTGCCTGCCTGATAGCCCCTAACCCAGGCATGGGCAAACTACGTACGGCCCGTGGGCTGGATGGCTGTTCTAAACTATTAAAATAAAATAAAAAAAGACCATACCCTTTTATGTAATGATGTTTACTTTGAATTTATATTAGTTCACACAAACACTCCATCCATGCTTTTGTTCTGGCCCTCCGGTTCAGTTTAAGAACCCATTGTGGCCCTTGAGTCAAAAAGTTTGCCCACCCCTGCCCTAACCCCTCTGTATGCCTGATTATCCCTAATTACTCACCTGCCTGTTTGATTGCCCTTAACCAGGGGGCCCAAGGCAGAGGTGGTTAGGGGCATCAGGTAGGCAGCCAGGCCTATGATTCTAGTCTAAACTGGCAGTTGGAAATCTCTCTTGCAATCTGGGACCGCTGACTCCTAACTGCTGGCCTGCCTGCCTACCTGCCTGATCACCCCTAACCACCTCTGCCTCGCACCCCCCACCCCCTCGCTGTGGCTTTATCTGGAAGAATGTCCAGAGTGACGTCCAGATGGATGTTTGGCTGTCTGGTCTAATTAGCATATTATGCTTTTATTATTATAGATGTCATTATAAATCCAAACACTCACATATACCATCCTTTTTCTTTCCTAAGTATTAGCATTGAGAAACTTTTGTGGAGGATAAATATATTTAATATATTTAAAGATTCCACCTCTGCTCTTCCCTGATGCTTGCAGGTCCTTTTACCAGTAGCAAAGACCTTTTAATTTATAACTAGCAGAGAAGCTTAAAGAATCACAACACTGATTTAAAAGTACTTCACGTGGCCAAAACCGGTTTGGCTCAGTGGATAGAGCATCGATCTGTGGACTGAAGGGACCGGGTTCGATTCCAGTCAAGGGCATGTACCTTGGCTGTGGGCACATCCCCAGTAGGAGGTGTGCAAGAGGCAGCTGATTCTCTCTCATCGATGTTTCTAACTCTCAATCCCTCTCTCTTCCTCTCTGTAAAAAATCAATAAAATATATATATATATATATATATATATATATATATATATATTTTGAAAAAGTACTTTACGTGATAGTGCAATCTTCTTTCTTTGTATTTATGCTAGAATTTTAGAGAGGAGGAAAGAGTACATGGACCTTGGCCGTTTACAAAGGAGGTGAGAAGCAGTAACTAGACCTAACCACATTGGGCCCAATTCAGATGTGCACTCACAATGAGCTCTGTAACATATTCGTCCTGCACTATCACGAATGTAACTTTGAGCCGAGCGATAAGGAGAACGTTTTCCTTGCAGTTTTATCTGGGCTGAGCTTGTGTTCAGTGTCACAGGAGTTAGCGGCATGTCCAGCCACCAGCCCATCCCTGGGAGCTGAGCGCAGGGAGCCTTCGCTGGACATGAGGAAGGCTATTGCTTTCCGCTTTCCAGGTCGGTGTCTCTGGGCGCCCGTCCTGGGGCCCCCCTCAGCCAGCTGCCCCCCTGACCTCTCCTGTCTCACCCAGGCAGGGCAGCAGTGACGCGGTGACGGCCCAGTGCCGGGAAGGCCGCGGTGTGCTTGGCGCTATTCAGGCATCCTTACCCTCACCTGCTTTTGAAGAACAGTCCACTTCTTAACAAAGGACTAGACAGGAAATTGTGGATGTGAGTGGCAGAGAAGAGCAGAGGTGAAAGACCACTCCTCTGTAGCAAATGAATCACATTCAAAGTCAGTTTATAACAAGTTCTTCCTGTGGCTGTTAAAAGAGCTAGTGTTACACAGAGTCACAGACCAGCCCCCGGAAAATGAGCATCAGTGAGAGATCCGCTTCCAGGCATAACACACCTGTTTAGAGAAAATCATCCTTGAAGTCCATATATTAAATTTTGTTCTCACTATTTGGAGGCAGGTGTGTTTTTTGTTTTTGTTGTTGTTGTTTTTTAAACACACACACACACATACACACAACAAAAAAACACACAAACAAACAAAAAACATAACAGCAAAGAAAGAAAACCTCTTAAATTTATTTATTTTAAGGAGACCATAACTTCATCTGCTGATGACAAGAGTCCTCAAAAACAAACAAATAAACAAACAAAACCACAAACTCTTCTCAGCCAGCAACTGAGATTGCTTCAATTTACTCTCCTAGAGGGGATCTTGCTTTATATTTTAGTTCCATAACACATTTATTAGAAAAAAAATTTCAAGCGCACTATCAAATAACAAAAAAACAACCCTAATTCATGTAGACAGAAGCCATTTTTATTCTTTCTTTCCATATTTGCTGTAATGTAAACTTTTCTGTTTATTATTTCATTTTTTTATTCTTTCCTTCCTTCCTTTCCACCTCCCTTCCTTCTTCCATTAGGAAAGCCCCCCTTCTAAGCTGCGTGTTAGGAAAAGCTACATTTATTTTCCTAACCGGGAGTTCCCTTTATTGGTCCTTACCTTTCACATGCGGTCTTACACCCTTAATTCTACTGCGATAAACAGTGACAATATCTACTTTAATTGTACCGGAGAGGAGCGGGTCAGAAAAGCGCCTTTATTTCCACAGTTATCCGGTCTGTGTACTAGCTGCTTTGTAGAAACTTCTTGGAGGTGACCTCTTCAAGATATGCACACCTTGCCATCACCAATCCATGGGAGAGTTTGAAATGGGGTGTGAGAACTTACAACATTTTACTCCGTGCCTTGGGAGACACCATAATCACGACCCCTTAAATTTACTGTCTTTGCAGACAGCGTGCTATGGGAAAGGGGGACTTCGGAGTTACCTCAGCAGCTTCTGCAGATGAATGTTCCACGAGAGGGTTGCTGCAGCCCCCAAGAGGGGACATTAGTCTAGCTCTTCATTAGCAGGGGTGAGAAAGAGCTGTCCTCCGCGCTCCCGCGTAGGCAGGCTTTATTCCGGTAGGAGTTCCTCTCCGGAATTCAATTCTCGGAAATTCTTAGTGCTCCCAAAGTCAGGCTTGTCTTTAATGGAAATGGGATAAGGGGAATCTGAAAATGTCAAGAGCAGAGTTTTATTTTTCAAGGAGACTGTGGGTTTACAAATCGGGAGGGGGAAAAAAACAGTTCCTTTAAGCAGCATTCAAGTGCAGTTGTAAAAGTCCAACAATGCACCGCCACTTGACAATGTGCACTAACTGGTAATGCCGCCCACTTGACTCATTCACCAATTTAAGGTTATTTTGTCATCTTGCGAGCTTCCCAATATCATAGAAAAAATCCGTGTGAATGCGTGTCTGTGTGTGTGTGTGTGTGCACATAGGTATGTGTGCATTCCTCTAAAACAGCAAGTGACTTCCCACAATGCTTAATGTAACTAATGACTCTTTTCCTCACCTGCTTCATAGCAATGATATTTGTGGAGAGGTGATGCTTTTCAAAGTTAAATGTTAGTGCCATGGGTGGGTGAACAAAACGCAGCTGAAATTATTTCAAAAGCACCTAAATCATGCTTAATAAAGTAATTTAGAAAAGAGGGGACGTATGATTGAAATTGCTGAAGGTATTCAAATTCATGATAAGTGAAAAAGAAGTCTGAATGAGGGAAAAGAAAAACCTCACTATTTTATCTAAAAGCGTTTAAAAGACACAACTTGATTTACTAATTTATCTATTGCTAAATTTAAAGTGGATGCCCATCTAAATCATTCTAAAATAAGTTTGTCTCTTCTTATCACAGCTAGCTTGGTTGCATTTTTCTCTTCTGTGACAAAAGTAGCTTGGACTTGGTTTTCCTCAAGTGTGTATTTATTCGGTACCGGTATTACCAACAAAATATCTCCACTCAGTACCTTCATTGTGGCACCTTATATGAAGACACTCTGATCAAAGAGAAATATTTTTGACTATCCATCTGAGTGCAATGAAGAGAAAAACTGAACAATTATATTAAAGAGAACCACCAGTAAGCACAATTCTTCCTGGAAAAGACTCTGGCTTTCAGTCAGGGGAATTTGAGTTATGTTAAACATTTGATAATTTTCCTATCCAGAAAACAAAATAGTTTCATGAAATGGCAATAAGTATTTCTTCAAGGTATTTTACTTAAAATACATTTGAGATGACAAGGATTGTACAATATAACTCTCACTGGCAATTACTAGCATACAGGTGATTTCTTATAAAAAGTTAATATACTTTAGCTCCACTAAAAGTACTTTCATACTGCTGGCACCTCATAGGAAAACTTTGAAGATATATGTGTTCAGAAAATTCTATTTAGGTTATATTCTGTTGCTTTTATTTTTCATATTCCTTATTGATTTTGACAATGATATAATTCTAAATTATTCTAAAGGTCTCATATATGCTTTGTAACTTTTTCCTATTATTCTATAAACATCAAATTTCTCAACTGTATACCATGCTAAAATTAAATTTAATTTCCTACACCCTATTGCAATCACTTCCTACATAAAAATGGAAATTCAATGACATTTTGTACTATATTTTTAAATAATTTCACTTATACTGCTGTTTTCTGCTATGTTTTTGTATTTGTGTAGTTTTTTTAAAATATGTTTTATTGATTTTTTACAGAGAGGTAGGTAGAGGATAGAGATCTAGAAACATCGATGAGAGAGAAACATTGACCAGTTGCCTCCTGCACATGCCCTCCTGGGGATGTGCCCGCAACCAAGGTACATGAACTTGACCAGAATCAAACCCGGGACCTTTCAGTCCACAGGCTGTCGCTCTATCCACCGAGCCAAACTGTTTTGGGCTAATTTTCTTTTTGTATGACATTTTCCCCTCAACTTTGTCAATGTTTTTAATACATAAATTGTGTATATCATCAATACCTAATCAGTACACCCGGTACATAGTGATCCTGAATATATGTTTATATGAATATTTTAGAGTATAGTTTGGATAGTCTTTATCCATGAAGTGATCAAAACTAGATTTCGATTGATTCACACTTCCTGTTACTCACCATTCAAATTTTATTTAAATAAGATTTGAATACCTGGACTAAACTATGAAATTGCTATAATAAGTTATTTTTCTATGGGTAATGTTTAAGAACTTAGTTACAGTGGTTTATTATTCATCAGAGAACATAATATTTCTTTGGGGTCATTGTAACATATGTTCTGGGCAATTTTCCAAATTGCTTTGTTGAATATTTTCAAGTTTATTTGAACTACAATAAACTTTAGTAAAACTTGTAATTAATCTGTGCACAACCATAGGAATCACATTAACCATTTGATTCATTCCTACCATCTTTCTTAAACTCCATTCTACTAAAGAATTAACAACTATGAATGATCTTTTAGCAACTGTTCTCAGATTTTGGTTGTAGACATAGCTTATCATGAAAACCATGTAAAGGGATTAATTTTCCTTTTTAATATGCTACCTAATTTTTATTGGTACTATAATTTATTTCAGGGTGTGAGAAAAATCCACAGATGCTCAAGTCTCATTATAAAATGGCAGAGGTCACCCTAGGCAGTTAGGCTCAGTGGATAGAGCACCGGCCTGCAGACTGAAGGGTCCTTGGTTCGATTCAGGTCAAGGGCATGTACCTCAGCTGAAGGCTCCTCTCTGGCCCAAGCCTGGGTTCTGTTACAGGAGGTAACCAACCAATGTGTTTCTTTCATATCAATATTTCTCTCTCTCTTTCCCTCTCTCTTCCACTCTCTCTAAAAATCAATAGGAAAATATCCTTGGATGAGGACTAAAAAATAAAATAAAATGTTAAAGATCAATGCATATAGTTAGCTCTCTGCATACATTGAATTTCAACCACAGATAGAAAACTGTCCAGGTATTTATTGGAAAAAAAAATCCAGTTGAACCTGTATAGTTCAAGCCACATTGTTCAAGGGTCATCTGTATGTTTCTTCTTACTGATTATTTTGATAAGTCACTACTCTTCTCAATTAGAAAATAGCATTTTTACACTAAACAAATAATAGCCTGAATGTATTTTTAAAAAGGATATTGATTTTAGAAAGTGATATTCAAAATTGGAAAAAAATAATGAAGCCAACTTAAAACTTTCAAAGCAAAGTAGAAATTCAGACTAAAATGGCAAGGCCGACTTCTTCAAAGCATTCTTATTCAAGCATACTCAATTTGTATTTTTGACAAAATTCTGACAGAGCCATATTCAGTCTTAAATGTTTTTGTTTAAGATTCTCATGTAATCATTTTACCAACTTAGGTTGGCTTCAAAATAAAAAATGCACATGCTATAACTATTGTATGTCTATATACACCGTTTTCCTCTCTTGCTCCCCATCATCTCTCACTCCAATATACACACATGCCTCATAATTGAAAATGATGGGGAACTCATATTTAACAACACCAAACATAAAGTTATATATTCACTTGCATATTTAGGCTATTATCTAAAACAAAGACATTAAAGAAAGTTGTAACAAGTTAAGAAGCACAACGTGGAATCTTTAGAGAAGTTTCCTCCTGGAAAAAAAAATCATTGCCAAAGAGCACTCGAATGACAATATAAAAAAATGTTAAAACTGGAGAATTAATCTTTGTCTTTACACACAACTGGCTGGTGCTAACACAACTGCATGAACCATGCGTTTAAAGCTACATTTTATAAAACCTCACTGGCAAAAATCAATAGAAAGCCTTAGTGGGGAGAAGGTGTGCAATAGTAACAAGCAGAAAGGTTAGTGTAGGAGTTAATGGTTCTATCAGGAATAAAACAGAGTTAAAATGTGAAGGAAAGGTCTCCCACAAGTGGTTCATTAACCTTTGAGAACCCCAGTGTATCCTCGCTGCAAAGATTACAACAAATCTGACTCGCACTCTGCTAGCGTTTGCTAATACTCCTGCTCAGCGCAGCGGCTACATACATTTCTTTATTATCGTTAAAATTACATGACTGCTAAAAACCAAAACCACAGGACTAGCTTGCAGAGGGCGTCGGTAAGCTCACACCCTGACATTTTTTGTTTTCCTTCTCGGTCACCTTTTTGTATCCCATACAGCTTCAAGCACAGGTGTGTGTGTTGTTGTTGGTTTTTTTTTCATGATCGTTGTACTCATCTCAGAATTCTGTTAATTTTTAGCATACACCTAGCATGAATTATGGAGAAGGGTGGGGAAGTTTTCAGCTCTCATTTGCATCATTCAGAGATATGAAATCATATCATCATCTTTTTTTGAATAAAAATATACACTGTGGCCTCTGAATCACCTGGACATAGTGATTTGCAGACGGATGAGGATTTCCCTTGCACTCTAATAATTCAGAGGTGCAATTGATGTCCAAAACAATTCTTAAAAAGTCACAGTTACAAACATATTGGCTTTACTTATGATGTAATGTCTTAGATAAAATTTAGTCACAGTGTCATCCAATTATTCTTTTTTTTTACCTTAACAAAAGAATTAAAGAACATTCCCACCCCTAACTTCCCTCCTTGCAAAGAATCCCTCCTGTTTCCCTCTTTCTCCCTGTCTCTCCCCTCAAATAGGTCTTGCTTTCCACTTAGAGGTTTAAATGAGCAGCTGCCACAGCAGACACTGTCAGTGTTCTCTGTCCAACCACCCACCAGGGGGCGCGCTTGTACAGGAGGGCTGGCTCCCCTTTCCACACACAACCCCTGTGACAAATCCAGTGTCTCCCCCCAGCCCCTGAAATCCCAGACCTTCCTTTTCTTCTCAGTTTTCCAGTTGGTAATTTATCCTGCTGGGCTGATTCCTTTCAATTTTCCATATAGTACAACAATAAAGTTATTTTTATTTCTTCCTCCATTTATTTTTCCCCCCAAAAGGAGAAAATTCAGTGCACAATTAAGGGAGGAGTAGTTTTTGGATTCTGTCCCCTACACGAAATCTGTTATACACACGTCCTGCCAAGATCCTGAACCGGGATTGTGCCAGTTTTGTAATAGGTTTAGTCCTCTGGTCTTTTCACTGGAAGTCCAAATTCTCTGTCATTTTAAACCATTTTTGTCCTCGAAATCCATTTTTCCCCCCTTCCACAATGTTCCCTTTCTCAAAAGGCGATGTGGCATGCGTGTGTTAAGCCATCCCGTCTGTGACAGCCCAAGACAAAACACGTCAGCCTGGGTTTTGGCACAACCTGGGCCCCTGTCCTGTAATCTCATTTGCGCCTGTCCTAGGACTGCTCCTATTCACCAGAATGCTTATCTCGGAGCCACAGCCCGGGGCAGCATTGTGGCACAGGCGATGCTCTGGCTCAGAGGACACCCAGGCCTTTGTG